>CM019702.1:65540390-65889183 GCA_009760885.1 Achatina immaculata
GTGTGTACAGTACTATTAATAATTAGCCTGCAGAATAGAACAAAATGGAGAACAAAATCTACTGCAACTTT
The DNA here is from genome assembly GCA_009760885.1 of Achatina immaculata. NCBI lineage: Eukaryota > Metazoa > Mollusca > Gastropoda > Stylommatophora > Achatinidae > Lissachatina > Lissachatina immaculata. The sequence goes on from CM019702.1 coordinate 65,540,462, forward strand.
AACAAGTGAAGTTAACAGCCGTATCCTGCGTGTAGCTAAGATGGTTGTGATGATTTCTACTCTCTTTATCTCCTGTTTTGTGCCAGTTTCTGTCGCTGTTCTCGCTGTACCCCTGGAGCCAAGTCTAGGCGGCAAAAACCTCAATTTGGGGTGGATTGTTTCTGGTGTACCAAACTTGACAGAATATATAAAATGCTCCAGCAATATTTTCATCTACTATCACATGAGTATTAGATACAGAGAGACATTTAACTGCATTTTCTGTAAGTGCAAGTTTAGTGAGCAGTGAACATCCGTAAAAGTGGAAATGTTACATTTGAAGTAGTGGTTTAGGTACTTTCAAGTATCAGTACTGTACATAATCCTTCCTACACGTCAGTTAGCAAACTATATTGTAAATCTAAAACCAAATTGTCAGTGATGTCATGATTGAAAATAAACGTGCAAAGATTTCACAACGAAATTCATTTATTGTTATCCATTAATTTACAAGTTAGAAGTGAGTGTGACATCTTTGAACTCTGAGTCTACTCTACACAACTTTCAAGCCCAGACTAAATCCAACCCCCCAGAATCTTGCTGAAACCATTGATACAGAATTCAAGGATCCAGTGCGAAAAGCCTACACAGTTCAATCTTAAGGGCATCTACTATGAACAACAAAACGCGTCATAAAAATACCAAGGGGCCTGTTGTGTTCCACTTCATCGCTTGTTTTGGGATTCTCTGATCATTTTAATAATATATAAATTTTACTGTAAAGTGTATCTGTTGTTTTCATACAGGTGTAGCCAGGTGTAGATAATTTGCTATGATTGAGGTGCATAATAAGCAGTGAAATACAAAGCAGTAATACATATATATATATATATATATTTGCAGGGAACTCTCTACCGTAGAGAGCGGAACAACAACACAACTCCTTCAGATCATCAGAGGAAGTACCCCCCCCTCAGACAAGTGTTTCGGCCCTTTAAACTCCTGACACTCTAAGGGGGGTGGGCCCCTCTGGGTCATGACTCCCAGAGGTCTTGTGAGTTGTTGCTTTTTTTCCGGTCCCAGGATTGAACCCATGCTCTTCCAGTTGCCACTGCACTTTTTTGAAGTGCATCTTTAGCGATTTAGCTACGGAGGACTGGTATTGGTTGTATCAAATGAAATTACTTATGTTCCCAATGCTTGTTTCGCATATTCCACAGCAGGCATGAGGCCTTTCTGCTGTTTCTGAAAGGCTTCTCAGTGCCCTTGCTCTTGCTTGTCCCTTTATGCCCAGTTGCTTACATAGGTCATATGCTGATGTTGCTACGAATCCTCTAGCTCCCACTTCTACAGCTATCACTTTTGCCCTGATTCCTGCCCCCTGACTCAGTTGCTTGACCAGGTCATTGTACTTCTCCAATTCCTGTTTTTCTGTGGAAAAATAAAGAATTTCACTAGGCAAGAGTATTCCAATAAGTTATCGATATTTTTTGTGCGTAGAAGTAAAATAAATGAGTGCGCGTAAAAACACAAACACACACACATACGTATACTTAGCCAAATGGATGTTAGCTTAAGAAAAACATGTTTATTTATTCACCAACTTGACAGGTGGCCCAGACATTCTATTTTGAATCATAACACATCATAACAGAACATAACACATCATAACAGAACATAACACATCATGATGGACTGAACATTGTCAAGTGGTGCGAGTGATACTTTGGTCTGTTATCCACACTTTTTTCTTCACCACCGCAAGAATGAAAGAAAGTAAACAATTTTCTAGTTCGTTTTCCAGTGACAAGAAATGTATTGTAGAACACACATACTGCACTATTTAGTTAGAAGTAATTCTTAGAAGAAGACAGAGAGAAATGATACTGGACAGTCTGACGGAGATAGTGTGAGAGGAGATCACCAGCTGAGCTGATGGCGTACATGAAGGATCATGTACTCTGGAGAAGCATGATAGCCAACACAAGTCGGTACGGCACCTGATGATGATGAATTCTTAGTTAGAATTAGTAATTGTAAAAACGGCATTGACTTTCAAGAATCATGAGAACATATTGCATTCAAAAGTTATAAGCACAAAAACCAAGTTAGGATTATTCAATTCAAATGTCACATCCACCCTCATTTATGCATGTGAAAGCTGGGAAACAAATAAAGAAATAGACACAAAATTAGACACTTTTTAAAACAAATTCCTCAGGAAAATACTCTGTATAAAGTGGAACGAATTCAAGAAAAAACGTAGAAATAAGACAGGTGAGCAAACAGCAACAAATCTCATGGGTAATCAGAAAAAGAACATGGATATATGTCGGTCATGTGCAAAGAAGAAACAACCAGATAATTCAAAAACAAGCTACCAAGTGCAACACAAAAGGCCGAAGACAAAAAGGTCGACCACGTGAAAATCTAAAGAGGACATTGTTAAGAGAGGCCATTTTACTGGGAATAACATCCCTTGATGAGGTTGAAAAGTTTGCCGAAAACAGGAAATATTGGTATACTACTATGCGACCCCTATGTGTCGTTTAACTACGCGGGAAGGATGTAAGATGTAAGAATTAGTAGTTACAGACAGACATCATTGGTGTTATCATCTTGGCTCTCGTTAACTGGCTTCATTCCTTACTTTCTTCATTCTAAACAAGGCAGTGTCGACCAGAATAACATAACCCAACTTACTCTTCTGCTTCTACACAGGTACCTTTCACCTTACAAAAATAAGACTTTTAAGGGCATGCATCTTTCCCACAGCAACATATGCCTGTGAGACCAGAACACGTAACAAAACAACTGAGAAACACATAAATGCCTTTGAATGTAAATGCTACAGAAGAGGTCAAATATGGACACAAAAAAGAACAAATACATCCATGCTACAAGAACTTAATATTGAAGCAGGCAGGCTAGTAAGTCTATTAAAGAAAGAAAACTTAAATGTAGTGGACACATTAAACGTCATGATAATCTAGAGAAGACCATCTTGGAAGAGTACAAATGAGAAAAAGAAAGTGAAGAAGACCAAGGCGAAATGGATGTAAGACACTGCTGATGATCTGCAAATGGATGCATCAGCAGTAGGCCATCTTGCTTATAACCGAGAAGCCGGCAGGAGTGCTGTTTGGGAGGCAAAATTGCGCTAATGACATGAAAATGAATGAATGAAAGAATCTTATTAAATATAACACAACAGATCATCTAGTGCAGTATATAACATATAAATCCACTTGCCTGACAAACGATTCATAAACGTTATATGAAAAAAATGTCGCTCGCGAAACCCTATTTAGCAACTAAAGCATTTACTCTCCAGCAACCACAATCTAGACTGGAAAACTCACTTTTTTGTAGGTAGAATTAAAGCCTAAAATCTCGACTGTCAGTTTTTTCATCTCCGAGCTGATGGCAGGACAAAGAATAATGCGTGTTTGGTGATAGTGAAAGTTTACTAAGTAAAGGTCTCCTGAGTAACCTTGATTGTTATCTGTGATCATCGCCAAATCACATCAGTTGCAAAGACAGACACGGATGCTGACTATCTGGTAAAGAGATTTCTTAAAGTATGCATTCTCGAAATTCTTACATTTATGATACAACCTTTCCTCACTGCCTCTCTGGCGTAAATTGTCAACTTTTTCTCCTAGAGAGTTCTCACATTTACGCTACAACCTTTCCTCACTGCCTCTTTGATATAAACTGTCAACTCTTTCTCCTAGAGAGTTCTCACATTTACGCTACAACCTTTCCTCACTGTCTCTCTGATGTAAACTGTCAACTCTTTCTCCTAGAGAGTTCTCACATTTAGTCTACAACCTTTCCTCACTGTCTCTCTGATGTAAACTGTCAACTCTTTCTCCTAGAGAGTTCTCACATTTACGTTACAACTTTTCTTCACTGCCTCTCTGATGTAAACTGTCAACTCTTTCTCCTAGAGAGTTCTCACATTTACGCTACAACCTTTCTTCACTGCCTCCCTGATGTAAACTGTCAACTCTTTCTCCTAGAAAGTTCTCACATTTACGCTACAACCTTTCTTCACTGCCTCTCTGATGTAAACTGTCAACTCTTTCTCCTAGAAAGTTCTCACATTTACGCTACAACCTTTCTTCACTGCCTCTCTGATGTAAACTGTCAACTCTTTCTCCTAGAGAGTTCTCACATTTACGCTACAACCTTTCTTCACTGCCTCTCTGATGTAAACTGTCAACTCTTTCTCCTAGAGAGTTCTCACATTTACGCTACAACCTTTCTTCACTGCCTCCCTGATGTAAACTGTCAACTCTTTCTCCTACAGAGTTCGCACATTTACGCTACAACCTTTCTTCACTGCCTCCCTGATATAAACTGTCAACTCTTTCTCCTAGAGAGTTCGCACATTGTTTTTCTAACCTTGAAACGGACCGAGAGACCGAAAATACCAGATAAGTACCAGATAATCTACTACAGTCTAAAAATTCAAAAGTGTCAAGGTTTGATATCAGATTAGAAGAAATATGAGGGTCTGTGACTCCAATTACCAAAACACCGTCTGAATATTGTGCCGAGATCAAAGACGTTGCCGATAAGACAGTCAATAACCCAGTCGCTCGTCTATTCTCCAGTTCTGCACGTTCGACACTTATTTTGTTCGCTGCAGTACCTGTTGTCGTGGATCCGCCACTCCGCAGTCACTGGTTGTGACTCCTCTTGTTCGGAATCCTTTATACCAGTTTAAGACACGCTGTCGATTCTTCACACTGTCCCCATACACTTCCAGCAACTATGGCGATGAATTTCCACAGCTGGCGTCTGCGTCAACACGTGCCTAATAGTTTAATCAGTGCACCATTCCATCCTCCATCTTTAACTGACGAATGTCGCCTAGATGGTGTTGCATAGTGTTGCCATCTAGCAAGGCGCTTTTATGGACTTTACATTCCCTGAAGATTAACTTTTGGCACCCCACTCGTATATGCTTAATCATTCGATAGTTGAAGTGGCGGCTAGCAGTAGCTTCGTGATAGTTTAAGAACCTTCGAGGTAGTTTAAGAACTACAAGTTTATTTATGAATCATCCTAACAGGTATCCAATGACATACTATTTTGAACAGAGAAAAGACTTACAAATTTCCATTTTAACCGCCATCACGAATTAATATTAAATAGAGTGAGATACAGTCAAACTTACAGTGCTGGGAAGTCGCTCTTTCCACTTCTCGTTAAGATACAGACATTAGATTGTCAAGATGGTCGTAAGCCACCTACAAGAATGAATGATAGTGTCATCATTAAACACATATTGTAGATACTCAAAGGCATACTAAACCCGAGATGAGACGAAAAAACAGATGAAGTTAAAGTGGCGACATGGCCTGTATGAAAAAAAATTATGACTTGATAAAGATAAATTATTTAGTGGCAGTACATAATTCAGAAATAATTTATAACTACATTCAAAATTGTATAACTATTAGCTTTACCTGTCACTATTTGTCAATAAAAAATACTGCAAGTTTGTTGTTCTAGTACTGTTTATTTTATTTTGTTCAATATAAAGATGGCTACTATCAACTACTGACATAATGTGTGGAAAGCTCCTACAATCTGACATTTCAAATTATCAGAATTTACTTACGATTATTTTAGAAAAGCATATTTAACGTTCTGTGACATATTTTTAGTCAGGCTTTCATATGTTCGATTTTGTTGTTCGATATTTTGTTGTTTTCCTTCTTATTTCTTTACTAAATGCTCATTTAGATACACGGAGTCCTTTAGAAGTGAAACAGAGAAATGTGTCTGTTTAAAAAAGAACTATTTTTGTGATATCAGTTTGTCTAAAATGATGTAAAGACCAAAGACAAAAAATATACATTAAAATAAAGATCTAATAGAGATAAAAAATAATATTTAAATTTATGCTGTATAAATGTGAGTACTCAAATAATCTGAAATCAGAAGCTTTAAGATTTCACTAAAAGAATTTAACAATTATTTTTGTAAATTTCAGAAATATCTCTAGAAGCCAAAGACAGATCATAAGAATATATATTTGAACATATCGTATCATCTTTAATCCAGTATGTTAACTTTCTATATTGTGGCTATTCAGCTGTCAAAATCAGATATTTGTCTGTCGGTAAATATTTTTCTCTTATTTGGCTGTAAGTTTTTAAAAATATTATTTAACAATAGTCTTCTTTGAAAATGTACAAACTTTTTAAAAAATGTATATGCCGAAATAGTCTTGTGACTGCAAAGTCGGTTTGAACGGGGCAAAGATGGATGGATGGATGGATGGATGGATGAATGGATGGATGGATGGATGGATGGATGAATCGATGAATGGAGTACGATAAATCGTTCAATAAAATAGCACATTCGCTTCTTCTGTTATCAATCAATCATTTGGATATCCCTTGTGAAACTTTGCCTCCTTAACAGCTCTCCTGTAGGCCTTTACGTCGTAAGCAAGATGTCCTGCAGCTGATCCATCAGTTCGCAGGTCATCAACGATGTCTTACATGGATCTTCGCCTTGGTCTTCTCTTTTTTTCCAGTATATACCATTCCAAGGCTGTCTTTTCTAAATCCTCATAACGTTTAATGTGTCCAAAATATTTGTTTTATATGTTTTATACTACTTTACTAGCCAACCTTCTTTTCTTCAATATTAAGTTATTGTAATATGGATATATTTGTTCTTTTTTGTGTCCATGATATTTGAAGGACTCTTATGTATCATTTATATTCAAAAGCGTTTATGTGTTTCTCAGTTGTTTTGTTAAGTGCCCAGGTGTCACTGGCATATGTTGCGATGGGAAAGATGCATGTCATTAAAAATCTTATTTTTGTATTTCTATCTGTTCCTCTTCATTTATTCTTTAGTTGTTTTATATTCTGAAGATCGATATACGTCCATCTTTTAATTTCCCTGCTATATGGTTTTACATGGTTCACTATAACATATTAAAACATTTCATTCCTTTCATAATTTTCAAATGTCAGACATTAGTTTATTGTTTTCTGCTCTTGACTTTGTGCACGTGTGATGTTAAAGTTTTTCAAGGGAAACTGCAAATAGATACTTTTCTCATAACATTTTTGGGTTGTTTTAAAACGGTAAAACTGTATGATTACTGCATTCACAGTACTTGTGTCGTATAGATAGCTAGTACTATTTCTATTTATTTTTCTCTCTTTGATAAATTTGTAACTTTTTTTTCTAAATTACTTCATTTTCTCCCACACGCAGTTCTTTACAAGCAAAAATATATAACTGATATATTGCTCAGAAATTTCGTTAATTTGTTAAATGATTTAACACCTCTTTCAACAGAGCTACATAACATATGGAGAATAAAGTGAAGAAAGCAAAGTAAGAGGTTAAGTCTGCCAAGGAGAGGCAGAGGCAGGTTTTCAGCATCGGATAATTCCTGCTAATGCAGTCCCATGTGATGTCAGTTGGTTACTGGCTCAGTCACTTCATACTGTCTCCGACCCAGATATCACAGCTAGAAATATTTCAGAACGAGGTCAAGACAGCAGTTCTGCGATGTAGGAGATATACGACTGTCATGAGTGTAATGTACTTACAGGGGTTGCCCAGTACAAGAACACGTCACAATCATGCGCATGTGAAGATATGCCTTAATACTCTCAACACAATATATCATTCCCTCATTTCAGACTTCTATGTAGATAAACGGAGGTGCATTGACTGTTTATGGTTGACACAGAAGAAACCTTACAAATGATTTGTGATACGGGTGACAATTAAGTTGCTAACACTGACTGATAAGAGAGAGCTGGCTAAAGTCACCAGTCAGCTGAGCAGAGAGTGTTGCACTGAATAAACGATGGTATACAGCGCTGTTTCTTTGGCACATGGGGATACGTCATCATACAATTGGCTTAGTCATTAGAGGACTTCGAAGTGGTTGCGATTCTTACTATATATCCCAATGGAAAACGAAGCATAATAATTGGAATCAAAGCGGCCACTGCAATAAGCCCTTGGCTGGTTGACCAGCATATACACCATGCAGTCATAATGGCTGATGATCAAAACGTGATATGTAAGACTAAAAGGAGGATGCTTCACAGAACGTAGGTCAGCTACTTACAAACTTTCATTTTGCAGGACTTACATAGTCATACAATCCTGGGCATGCGAAACTTCCTAATAGTGAGCGCATCCACCGGCTTAAAACAAAAATATAGTCCTGACTAGACAAGTCGGATATCTCGAAGACTGTTAGGGAAATCTTGTGCGGTGGTGAAGCGACAGATGGGTGAATAACTTCAGAAGAATGAAGGATGAGAGTGAACCAAGGTGAGGTAAGAAAAAAATCTCTCTGTGGAGGGATGCGACGAACCCATAGTGAGCACGTGTCATGATAACCGGTATGTGCGTGCACCTAAAACTGGTTATTATAAGGAATGGTGGAGTAGATACTGGAGTTTTCAATAAATGCAGTGAGGCTACCTGCTGAGCTCAATCTGTCTATCAACAAAGGAAAATGTTTTTAACATAATCTATCTTCATGTTAATTTCTTTCCATAAGAATATGAAGTTGTCAGATATTGGTCAGCCATTTCAAAGTACAGTGCTATTGGTAATGCACTATTTTCGGATTTCAATGATAGCGCTAATAAAGTGGATTTCAACAGATTCATCAGTGAAAAATTATACTATAACAACTTGGCTAAGTAGGTCGATTAACATCAGCAGAGAAAAGGAAAGAAAACTGTTACCCTTAGATGTTTCCACCTTTGTCGAGTACACACAGCGGTCTTGCCACATTTTCCCGATCCATTAAATAATTAAACCACCTTGTTCTTGAAGATTCCTCGACTAAGCATGAAGGAAATATTCTAATCAGGGTTTGAAATTAACTTATTAGCGGGAAAATTCATGGGAAAAAGTTCGTTATTGAAAGTTCAAAATTCAGACTCCGGCTTTACTGCATTAGGGAAAACCCCATATATGCACCGCCGCATGCCGCAGCATCCATCCGAGATAATGTTTTCTAATAGTTCCTGTCAAATGTTGGTTATTAACGATGGGTTTCCTGCTGCACAGTTCGAATTTCCTGCCAGAACCTTTAATTTGTCCTAGCTCCAGTAGTCTACTCACAGCTACATTGTTCTTCCATTCCCGATCTTTATTTTCCCTCAGTCTGTCCAGTACAGCCCTAGAAATGCTCCCCTTTGTTCAATGACAGTCTGCCATCTATTTTAGCCTGTCCAGCAAGTCTGTAGGTCACATCATTGCCATATACCCTTTTAGGTCACAGCTGACTGGCTTAACAGTTGAACGCATTCTTTGCCAAGCAAATTCTTCTCAATGTTACGGAGCATACTCTGTGAATACGTCACAGTGACACCATTAACCACGTCATGAGCAAACAACCATTCCAGTGCCTCCAACACAGCCTCAGTTTCCATTCGTGTGCTTGATGTGGTGACTTCAAAGGCTCCCGAACCCTGTGCCACTATTATTCCATTTCCGAAGGCAACAAAACCCCAACCAATTCTGATCCTCCGAGTCACTGAGTAGTCTGTATCTATTACCGTGTCGGAAGACCCACAGTGATGTTGGATGAGATAGTGAACCCAAAGTTCAACTGCTAGCCCAGTCTCGACATTCACGGGCCTTCTGTATAATAACCTTTGTTAGTTGAGATCCTTTGTTCACCATGTGGACATTCAATACAAAAGCCAGGAAAGCGTTGGGAGCGGTTAGGTCAATGGCCGCAGCGGGCTTTCCACAGAGCACTTTACTCTTGCTGACGCATGAGCTGGTGCAGTCATCACTGGAATATGGTCTTGGCCTGGTCATCCTGTCCAACGCACAGCTGAATAATTAGAGCGGGTACAGAACGAGGCAGTGAAAGTGGTCTCGGGTTGCACGAGGGATACACCGGTGGCGGCCATGCGCTTTCTGCTTTATTTGCTGAGTTTGAAGTCTAAACACAAGAATCCTCAGGTAAAGGCATACAACAGAGTTGCTGGCATAAAGAATCATCATCTTCTTATCAGATAAGTACTTGGTAAAAGAAGACGCATCAAACGAAGCAGATCTAGGCTGATTGCGGCGGAGGATACAATAAAGTCAGTTTCCAATCTAAATGAAGTCCCTAAAGATGACGACTGGTTACGGGTACAAGACCGACCTCAAATGATTAAATGATTGATCTTTATTTCAAAAGGGTTAAGAATTAGGCACGCAAGCCCGTCTGACATTCTGCCCTGATCATACAACTTTCACTCTGTTCCATACATTCTACAAATATAGACTGACCAAGTGGCATAGACAGGAAGAGGCATCTGTATTATCCGAAACGTCTAATGTTCACACAACAAGAAACATGATCACCACGCTACTCAGCTCGTCAGATAATAATAGTCATAATCATAATAGTGATAATAATAACAATTTTAAAGATGTATATAGTGGAAATTCAAGTCAAAACATAGAAATAAATACAATTTTAAATCTCAATGTGATATTGTTACTGAATTGGTTTTTGTAAGATTTATTAAATAAACCTGAACTATGAGAGAAAATCTTGTTATTTCCCAGGTCGGGGAACTTGAGATGGGAGAAAAATCCAACTTATCTTCTCAAGATGTATCTGTTCTCGTTACTCCAATTGTCGACGATCAGACAACATTCATCTTCATGTATGTGTTCTACGCTGGGATTTGTCAGGCAGTGGTATCCTGCGGGATTGGTACAAACATCCTAAACATCGTTTGCTTTGTGAAACAGGGCTTTAAGGAGTCTATCAATGTGAGTCTTCTTGGTAAGAATTAATGCTGAAAAACTATAAACTGCTAGTTTATTTTCAACTCGAGTTTATACTTTTCGTAGACAAACGTTATGGTCACATCTTCTCTTTAGTTATCTCGTCTGTCTCTCTCATCACATAACAGAATTAAGAGCTTTCTATGGCAGATTCATTGTTTAGTACGAAATCTCTATTCCACATTAAAACATCTTTCACATGCCATCAGAGTGATTAAACATGTTGTTAAAACAAGGGCTGATGCCACTATTAGAGGAATGGAAAGTCACTGTAACCAGAAAATCACGCACTTACAAGCGATGCTGTGAGTAAGGTGACCTATTTAACTAAAACAAAACTTTTAGTCGTGGCGCCTTCAAGGAAGAATATTGTTAAATGCAGTCAAGAATTAAATACATTTTTAAAATGACTGAATAAATTGATATTAAGATTGCATATAACATCTTTATTTCCAAGGCACTGACTATTACAAGCTGTTATGAAAGTAGATATTCACACTGCTATTACATTATTCTGTATTCAGAGTTCATTTCAGATATATATATATACACACACGTTTTTTTATTTATAGGTCTGACGATATCTGATCTGTGCTGCCTAATTTCGATAATATTTACTAACATCTCTGTGATGCCAGTGCTGAGCACAGTAGATCTACCTTTCGACATTTTATCAGTCTATTACTTAGCATTTGCAATGCCGCATCTTACATTTAGCAGATTATCCACATGGATAACGGCGATCATCACACTAGAGAGATGTCTTTGTATTGTAGCACCCTTACAGGTTAGTGTGTAAAGACTGTATCGAAATTTTAAATACTGTTTGTTGCAATGTATTCACTTTTACATTATATATATATATATATATATATATCAGTGACAGACATTAATGTCTGCATTTCTTCACCATCTGTCGTCCTTGATATCTGTTACCAATTCTTTTGCCATTTCTTTCATGTTTACACGATATGCCTCTCTCTCTCTCTCTCTCTATATATATATATATATATATATATATATATATATATATAGTTTTCTCTACTTTTGTCTTTATCAGGTTCTCTAAAGAGATATTGTAAAATGTTTTAATTATCTTATATTGTTCTGCAACTTGATGGAGACAACGTTCACAGTTTAGAACTCAAGCAACTGGCACTCCCAAGCAATCCACAAAATCACAGAAAAGATCATACTTTGATTAAAAATGGAAAGAAAATCAGTTTCTAGCGGAAATGTAAGTTTAAACTGGGCGAGCCATGTCTGATTTAGTTCACGTGTTTTCTCCCATTCCCTCCAATTCTCCGTGTATGAACAGATCATTCGGCTGGGATTTATTATACTCGAATTATATTTTCTCAATCAACCCAAAGTATGCTGAAACAGGTGCAAAGTAACTGTAAACCTGTGGTGCTTACTGTAAAACACATTTTTCTTCTTGGTTAATAAATGTTCATGTTTGTGCATAACTGAAGGTTTACTGATAATGTCTCGTTGTAAAGGAAATCACTATTTCTTGCAAATGTCCACTCTCTTACAGCCAGCTTCACACTCGTTAATATCTGGAGGCCGGCTAAATTTCTGCCTTGAGAAAATGAAAGGTGCCCAATTTGCAGAAGTGCATGGTGCATCCTCCATTTCCATACGCTTCCGACAGATTCCACTCAGATTCTTGCTTTCATAGCTAGTATCCTTGATCTGCTACCACCTCCTATTTTTCACCCCAAATCTACTAGCATACGTCTCAGTCACCACCAACATCAAATTAACACGCATTGAACCTTACATACCAAACACAAGAGAAAAAGATTTATTTAATACTACTTAACATCATAGAAAAAAATCACTACATACATACAAGAATCACTCACATAATTCTCGAACCCTACCAAATAAAACATGCATTGAACGTGACTCATTGTCAGAGCCTCTTCTAGTACAACATAAGACGTCAACTTGGCACTACGGGTTCACATATTGTCTCCTCCTCCTCCTTCAAAAGTTCTCTACTCGTCTATTTACAGCTGACCATTGCATATTTAGCAACAATCCTTCCATCTTACGTCTGGTCGCTACCTGACATTCAACTCAACCCCGTCCTTCCTACTTCCTTCAAAGACAGCTGATAAAACTCTCTGACACACCATGCCATAATCGCAGACCTGGCCTGCACTCCACATATAACATAATAACCAGTTTATGAAAAACTGATGGTGATGTAAACAATTACTTACTCATATTTTGCTCACTTTAAAAACCAACACAGATCAATGAATATACACTCGTCAATTATGAGCCACACAACTTGAACCAAAAAAAAAACTGATTTAACAAGAAACAAGTGCGGGCACCATACGCTTAGACAACACAACTTCATATCATCTTCTCGTAATATAACAACGCGATTTCAAGCATAATTAGAAACTGAAACCACACAAAACTCAGCTCGTCAGATAATAATAGTCATAATCATAATAGTGATAATAATAACAATTTTAAAGATGTATATAGTGGAAATTCAAGTCAAAACATAGAAATAAATACAATTTTAAATCTCAATGTGATATTGTTACTGAATTGGTTTTTGTAAGATTTATTAAATAAACCTGAACTATGAGAGAAAATCTTGTTATTTCCCAGGTCGGGGAACTTGAGATGGGAGAAAAATCCAACTTATCTTCTCAAGATGTATCTGTTCTCGTTACTCCAATTGTCGACGATCAGACAACATTCATCTTCATGTATGTGTTCTACGCTGGGATTTGTCAGGCAGTGGTATCCTGCGGGATTGGTACAAACATCCTAAACATCGTTTGCTTTGTGAAACAGGGCTTTAAGGAGTCTATCAATGTGAGTCTTCTTGGTAAGAATTAATGCTGAAAAACTATAAACTGCTAGTTTATTTTCAACTCGAGTTTATACTTTTCGTAGACAAACGTTATGGTCACATCTTCTCTTTAGTTATCTCGTCTGTCTCTCTCATCACATAACAGAATTAAGAGCTTTCTATGGCAGATTCATTGTTTAGTACGAAATCTCTATTCCACATTAAAACATCTTTCACATGCCATCAGAGTGATTAAACATGTTGTTAAAACAAGGGCTGATGCCACTATTAGAGGAATGGAAAGTCACTGTAACCAGAAAATCACGCACTTACAAGCGATGCTGTGAGTAAGGTGACCTATTTAACTAAAACAAAACTTTTAGTCGTGGCGCCTTCAAGGAAGAATATTGTTAAATGCAGTCAAGAATTAAATACATTTTTAAAATGACTGAATAAATTGATATTAAGATTGCATATAACATCTTTATCAGTGACAGACATTAATGTCTGCATTTCTTCACCATCTGTCGTCCTTGATATCTGTTACCAATTCTTTTGCCATTTCTTTCATGTTTACACGATATGCCTCTCTCTCTCTCTCTCTATATATATATATATATATATATATATATATATATAGTTTTCTCTACTTTTGTCTTTATCAGGTTCTCTAAAGAGATATTGTAAAATGTTTTAATTATCTTATATTGTTCTGCAACTTGATGGAGACAACGTTCACAGTTTAGAACTCAAGCAACTGGCACTCCCAAGCAATCCACAAAATCACAGAAAAGATCATACTTTGATTAAAAATGGAAAGAAAATCAGTTTCTAGCGGAAATGTAAGTTTAAACTGGGCGAGCCATGTCCTGATTTAGTTCACGTGTTTTCTCCCATTCCCTCCAATTCTCCGTGTATGAACAGATCATTCGGCTGGGATTTATTATACTCGAATTATATTTTCTCAATCAACCCAAAGTATGCTGAAACAGGTGCAAAGTAACTGTAAACCTGTGGTGCTTACTGTAAAACACATTTTTCTTCTTGGTTAATAAATGTTCATGTTTGTGCATAACTGAAGGTTTACTGATAATGTCTCGTTGTAAAGGAAATCACTATTTCTTGCAAATGTCCACTCTCTTACAGCCAGCTTCACACTCGTTAATATCTGGAGGCCGGCTAAATTTCTGCCTTGAGAAAATGAAAGGTGCCCAATTTGCAGAAGTGCATGGTGCATCCTCCATTTCCATACGCTTCCGACAGATTCCACTCAGATTCTTGCTTTCATAGCTAGTATCCTTGATCTGCTACCACCTCCTATTTTTCACCCCAAATCTACTAGCATACGTCTCAGTCACCACCAACATCAAATTAACACGCATTGAACCTTACATACCAAACACAAGAGAAAAAGATTTATTTAATACTACTTAACATCATAGAAAAAAATCACTACATACATACAAGAATCACTCACATAATTCTCGAACCCTACCAAATAAAACATGCATTGAACGTGACTCATTGTCAGAGCCTCTTCTAGTACAACATAAGACGTCAACTTGGCACTACGGGTTCACATATTGTCTCCTCCTCCTCCTTCAAAAGTTCTCTACTCGTCTATTTACAGCTGACCATTGCATATTTAGCAACAATCCTTCCATCTTACGTCTGGTCGCTACCTGACATTCAACTCAACCCCGTCCTTCCTACTTCCTTCAAAGACAGCTGATAAAACTCTCTGACACACCATGCCATAATCGCAGACCTGGCCTGCACTCCACATATAACATAATAACCAGTTTATGAAAAACTGATGGTGATGTAAACAATTACTTACTCATATTTTGCTCACTTTAAAAACCAACACAGATCAATGAATATACACTCGTCAATTATGAGCCACACAACTTGAACCAAAAAAAAAACTGATTTAACAAGAAACAAGTGCGGGCACCATACGCTTAGACAACACAACTTCATATCATCTTCTCGTAATATAACAACGCGATTTCAAGCATAATTAGAAACTGAAACCACACAATGAAATAATGAAGCTTATTAACTATACACTTAGCAAAAAGGTTAGTAACATATAAAACACTGACACAGCTCCCCATACACGCTTAACAAAACTTTACCTCTGACTTACGACAACTTACGAATAACTGACTTCCACAAAACATGAAGAGGCTCGAACAGCACCCTGAGATCGTTGCAGACAGTTCCATACATGCACAGTCACTTGACATAGGACAAACTGTACAAAAGAAAACTTGTAAATAGTAACTCTCACGAAAACCCAGAAACTACATTTATCCAGCATCTACAAATCCCCATGGGTGCCGGCTAACTGAAAGACTACTTTATGTATTAATTTTCTTCTACTCATATTTCCTTTGTTCTTAGTTTTTTTTTCTTTTCTTAAGAGTTTCTTTACTGTCCGAGTCTCACAAGCTAAAGTAATATTGGAATTCCTAGGCTGAGTCAAAAAATAACTGCTGCAATATTTGTATTAACATAAAATTCACACATATGAATGAGAACTCTTATCACTTTCAACATAGTCAATGTTCAAAGCATGGCTTCTATAGGTTCGCTAGTGACTTAATTCATTCGTGAACAAAAAAATCTTCGGATTGTGTGTGTACCTGTGCTCTGTTTTGTTTCAACATCTTTCATATAAAACACACTGTGGGTCAAGACACATTGCTTACAAGGAATGAGATACTGATCAACAACTCACAGCCGACAGCTTGGATCTAGCAGTATCTGGTCCTGGTTTACAATGTATGTGTGTGGATAGAGTTTGAAAATGAAAATCAAACCTACGGTCCTAAAAACTAATTCAGGCAACATTCGAATTGTCGGATAGAAAAGCTCAGAGATGACAACGAAACTGTAAACTGTATAAGACAATACACTCGCATTCTTTCAAGAGGGAGAACGAAAAACAATAAAATAAATATAGCCAAGTCAAGATCTTCAAATTATCTCAATGGAGCGTTACTTTATGAAAATGAACTTGTAGTAAAATTAACTAACAATATGTGTTAAAAGTGTGTAAGAAAATTATTATATGTTCTCTTTTCTAATAATTATCATATTCTTTGCAAAACAAATGTAAGTTTTTAAAAATGTAAATTCCTTGTAAAATGTTGATAACAAATGTCTGATTGTTCCAGATAAAAGTACTTCTCACACCAAAACGAATGTTTGTCGTCATAGTCTGTGTCTACATAATTCTCATGTTCAGTGGAGCCCCGATGTACGTTGTGAACAGACTGGACACGATCTTCTCTCCATGGAAGAACAAAACGATTCTCGGCCTTGTTTCAACTCCAAACAAAGAACATGTCGAAAAGATTTCTTTTGTTATCAACAGTTTTGTCTTGCCCTTTGCAGCTTTTGGTGTAGTTATTGTGTGTACAATAATATTAGTAATTAGCCTGCAGAATAGAACAAAATGGCGAACAAAATCTGCTGCAACTTTAACAAGTGAAGTTAACAGCCGTAACCTGCGGGTAGCTAAGATGGTTGTGATGATTTCTACACTCTTTATCTCCTGTTTTGTGCCAGTTTCTGTCATTGCTCTCGTTGTTGCCCTGGAGCCAAGTCTAAATATAGGCGGCAAAAACCTCAATCTGGGCTGGATTATTTCTGGTGTACCGATCTTGATGGAATATATAAATTACTCCAGCAATATTTTCATCTACTATCACATGAGTATTAGATACAGAGAGACATTTAACTGCATTTTCTGTAAGTGCAAGTTTAATGAGCAGTGAACATCCGTAAAAGTGGAAATGTTACATTTGAAGTAGTGGTTTAGGTACTTTCAAGTATCAGTACTGTACATAATCCTTCCTACACGTCAGTTAGCAAACTATATTGTAAATCTAAAACCAAATTGTCAGTGATGTCATGATGGAAAATAAACGTACAAAGATTTCACAACGAAATTCATTTATTGTTATCCATTAATTTACAAGTTAGAAGTGAATGTGACATCTTTGAACTCTGAGTCTACTCTACACAACTTTCAAGCCCAGACTAACTCCATCCCCCCAGAATCTTGCTGAAACCATTGATACAGAATTCAAGGATCCAGTGTGAAAGGCCTACACAGTTCAATCTTAAGGGCGTCTACTAGGAACAACAAAACGCATCATAAAAATAAAAACCGGGTTAAATCTGCAAGGAATAATGAAAAATCATGCCAGTTAGCGAGCAAAATCCTACAGCAGTCTACGAGGTAGGTGGCCAGAGAAAAGAGCTGGATTCTTCGAAGAAACCTGTTTAACTGTGTACTTACATCACAGGCAATGTTCCTGTGAGCTTTTAGAGATGGAATAAATTAATGCAGTCAGTGTACGAGTTCCTAATTTTTTTTTTACCTTTAGCAGTATAAAATTAAAGTTTTTTCGTGATTTCGCTTACATCTTTATTTAGGTCCTTCTTCATATATCTTTAACCCTCATTTGTTACCGATCCTGTTTTATGATTATAAAACTTTATTTCCAGATATATTTTTTATGTTGTGTCACCACAGATAATTGATAATTTCCCCCTTATTTTGAAATTCACATTGTTATATTCATTTCTGACCTAATCATCTAAACTTTTAAATAGTGAACACATCATGAAAGAATATCCAATCGTTCTTGTTCAAGAATTCATAGCTCTGTCCCACAGAGCAACAAGGTGGCTAGTAACGTGGATTAGTAGATTTGGTATTGGACCTGAATTATTGATGTTACTTGGTAAAGTTTAATTTTGCGGTATTGAAGAAGCAAACGATGTATGTGAGCATTAATCACCGGGTTTTCGTTTTTGCTTTAGAGACAGAAAGAACAGTTCAAAATTTGTGTTTGTAATTCCCTAGTAGCTACTCACAATACATTCCAGAAAACTCCATGAAAATGTATTATCAATTTGAACTATTGGACAGATGTAAAGTGTGTCTGTTGTTTTCAAACCGGTGTAGCCAGGTGTAGATAATTTGATATGACTGAGGTGCATAATAAGCAGTGAAAGACAAAACAGTAAAATATATATAAAGAATTTAACTAGACAAGAGTATTCCAATAAGTTATCAATATTTTGTGTGCGTAGAAGTAAAATAAATGAGGGCGCGTACAAACACAAACACACACACACATACGTATACTCAGCCACTGGATAGTAGAAATGGCAACAAGTACCAACTTGATGTTAGCTTAAGAAGCACATGTCAATTTATTCATCAAGCTGACAGGTGGACCAGATATTCTATTTTGAATCATAACACATCATAACACATCATAACAGAACATAACACATCATAACAGAACATAACACATCATAACAGAACATAACACATCATAACAGAACATAACACATCATAACAGAACATAACACATCATAACAGAACATTACACATCGTGATGGACTGAACATTGTCAAGTGGTGTGAGTGATACTTTGGTCTGTTGTCCACTAACGGAAAGTACATTTTTTTTTGTTCACAACCGCAATAATGAAATAAAATAAACACTTTTCTAGTTCGTTTTCCAAGGACAAGAAAGTTATTATGGAACACACATACTGCACTATTTCATTCATTCATTCATTTGCATGTCCCCTGTGGAACTTTGCTTTCCAAACAGCACTCCTGTAGGCCTATCAGTTATGAGCAAGATGACCTGCTGTTGATGCATCCATTTGCAGATCATCAACGATGTCTTGCAGGATTCTTCGCCTTGGTCTTCCTCTCTTTCTTTTCCTCAATATCTACCTTTCCAAGACAGTCTTCTCTAGATTAGCATGACGTTTAACGTGTCCAAAATATTTAAGTTTTCTCTCTTTTAATCCTCTTTACTAGCCAGCCTTCTTCAATATTAAGTTCTTGTATTATATATATATATATATATATATATATATATATATATTTGTTCTTTTTTGTGTCCACGATATTTGTAGAACTCTTCTGTAGCATTTACATTCAAAAGTATTTATGTTTTTCTCAGCTGTATTGTTAAGTGTCCAGGTCTCACAGGCATATGTTGCGATGGGAAAGATGTATGCCCTTAAAAATCTTATTTTTGTGGTTCTGTCTGTTCCTCTCCGCAGGTTCTTTAGTTGTTTTACTTTCTGAAGAGCCATAGATGTCCTCCTTTTAATTTCCCTCATTGTATCTTCATTATTAGTTAGTAATGATCCATGATATACAAAACTCTCCACTTCTTCCAGTTTTTCCTCATTGATTCATATTTCATTTGCCTTGTTTGTTTTGTCAGTTGTCATCAATTTAGTTTTCTTTGCATTAAGATGGAGGTTTTTTTCTTCACTGTTCTTACGAACTGAGATAATTAGTTTTTCCATTCTGCACTATTTAGTTAGAAGTAATTCTTTGAGGAAGACCGAGAGAATTCTCACATTGTTTTTATAACATTGAAACTAACCGAGAGACCGGAAATAATATCAGATAAGTACCGGATAATCAACTCCACTCTCAAAATTCAAAAGTGTCAAGGTTTGATCTCAGATTAGAACAAATCAGAGGGTTTATGACTCCAGTTACCAAAACACCGTCTGAATATTGTACCGAGATCAAAGACGGTGCCGATAAGACAGTCAATAACCCAGTCACTCGTCCATTCTCTAGTTCTACACGTTCGACACTTACTTTGTTCTCTGCAGTATCTGCTGTCGTGGATCCGGCACTCCGAATTCACTGGTTCTGACTCATCCTGTTCAGAATCATTTATACCAGTTTAAGAAACGCTGTCGATTCTTCACACTGTCCCCATAGACTTCCAGCAACTATGGCGATGAATTTCCGCAGCTGGCGTCTGCGACAGCACGAACCTATGGTTGAATCAGTGCACCACTCGATCCTCCATCTTTAACTGATGAATACCGCATAGGTGGTGTTGCATAGTTTTACCATATAACAAGGCGCTTTTATGGAAGTTACATTCCCTGAAGATTAACTTCTGGGACCCCAGTCGTATATGCTTAATCATTCGATAGTTGGAGTGGCGGCTAATAGCAGCTTCGTGATAGTTTAAGAACCTTCGTGATAGTTTAAGAACCACAAGTTTATTTATGAATCATCCTAACAGGTATCTATGGACATACTATTTTGAACAGAGAAAAGACTTACACATTTCCATTTTAACTGCCATCACGAGTTAATATTAAAAGAATGAAATAATGTCAAATCTACAATGATAGGAATTCGCTCTTTCCATTTTTCGTTAAGATATAAACATTAGATTGTCAAGATGGTCGTAAGGCATCTACAAGAATGAATGACAGTGTCATCCTCAAACACATATTGTAGATACTCAAAGGTATACCAAACCCGAGAAGAGAAGAAAAAACAGATGAAGGTAAAGTGACGACATGGCCTGTGTGAAAAAGAATTATGACTTGATCAAGAGAAATGATTTAGTGCCGGTACATAATTCAGAAATAATTTATAACTACACTCAAAATTGTATAACTATTAGCTTTACCTGTCATATTTGTAAAGAAAAAATACTGCACGTCTGTTGTTCTAATAGTGTTTATTTTGTTTTGTTCAATATAAAGATGGCTACTATCAACTACTGACATAATGTGTGGAAAGCTCCTACAATCTGACATTTCAAATGATCAGAATTTACTTACGATTATTTTAGAAAAGCATATTTAACGTTCTGTGACATATTTTTAGTCAAGCTATCATATGTTCGATTTTGTTGTTCGATATTTTGTTGTTTTCTTTCTTATGTCTTTATTAAATGCTTAATTAGATACACGGGGTCCTTTAGAAGTGAAACGGAGGAATGTGTCTGTTTAAAGAAAGAGCTATTTTTGTGATATAAATGTGTCTAAAATATTGTAAAGACCAAAGACAAAAAATATACATTAAAATAAAGATCTAATAGAATATAAAAAATAATATTTAAATTTATCCTGTGTATATGTGGGTACTCAAATATTATGAAATCAGAAACTTTAATATTTCACTAAAAGAATTCCACAACTATTTTTGTAAGTTTCAGAAATATCTCTTGAAGCCAAAGACAGATCATGAGAATATATATTTGAACATATCGTATCATCTTTAATCCAAAATGTTAACTTTCTATATTATGGTTATTCAGTTGTCAAAATCAGATATTTGTCTGTCGGTAAATATTTTGCTCTTATGTGGTCGTAATTGTTTATATATTATTTAACAGCAGTCTTCGTTGAAAGGTAGAAACTTTTTTTTCTTTATTATACCGAAAAAGAGGATAATGTTAAGAAATTGCTGCGAGAAGTGTCTTCATTTTGTTTTTAAAGTTAAAAAACATATTTTGGCTGAAAATTGCGGAAGTCAAGTTGGACGGCGTGAAGTAGCCATGGAGCACTTTAGAAGTTTTTGCTGTAGATCGTGAGAAGTGGAGAGAATTTGTTGCTGTTATAAAGGATTCCGCGAGGTGTTTTGTTTTGTAACTGCAAAGTCTGTTTGAGTGAGGCAAAGATGGAAGATGGATGGATAGATGGATGGATGGATGGATGGATGGATGGATGGATGGATGGATGGATGGATGGATGGATGGCGGATGGACGGACGAATGAATGGATGAATGGATGGATGGACGGACGAATGGATTGATGGAGTACGATAAATCGTTCAATAAAATAGCACCTTCGCTTCTTCTGTTATCATTCAGTTATTTGGATATCCCTTGTGAAACTTTACCCCCTTAACAGCTATCCTGTAGGCTTCTAGGTTGTAAGCAAGATGCCCTGCAGCTGAACCATCAATTCGCAGATCATCAACGATATCTTACATGGATCTTCGCCTTGGTCTTCTTCTCTTTCTGTTTCCATTATATACCATTCCAAGGTTGTCGTTTCTAAATTCTCATGTCGTTTAACATGTTCAAAATATTTCAGTTGTATATGTTTAATCCTCTTTACATGCCAATCTTCTTTTCTTCAATATTAAGTTATTGTAGTATGGATATATTTGTTCTTTTTTGCATCCATGATATCTGAAGGACTCTTCTGTAGCATTTATATTCAAAGGCATTTATGTGTTTCTCAGCTGTTTTGTTAAGTGTCCAGGTCTCACAGTCACATGTTGCGATGGGAAAGATGCATGTCCTTAAAAAACTTATTTTTGTATTTCTGTCTGTTCCTCTCCATATCTTCTTTTGTTGTTTTATATTTTGAAGATTGATAGACGTCCATTTTAAAATGTCCCTGCTGTATGTTTTACATGGTTCAATATAACATATTAAATTACATTTCATTCCTCTCATAATTTTCAGATGTCAGAAATCTGTTTACTGTTTTCTGCTCTTGACCTTGTCACTTTACGTGCTGATGTAGTTTGCTGTTAATGTTGTTTAAGGGGAAACTGTAAGTAGATACTTCTCTCATAACATATTTGGGTTGTTTTTAAACGGTAAAACTGTATGATTATTACATTCACAGTCCTTTTGTCGTATATATAGCTTGCTCTATTTCTGTTTACTTTTTCCCTCTTTGATCAATTGATATCGTTTTTTTTTCTAAATTACTTCATTTTCTCCCACACGCAGTTCTTTACAAGTCTATGGTAACTGATATATTGCTCAGAAATTTCGTTAAATTGTTAAAATTAGTTAACACCTCTTTCAACAGAGCTATATAACATATGGAGAATAAAGTGAAGAAAGCAAAGTAAGAGGTTAAGTCTGCCAAGGAGAGGCAGAGGCAGGTTTTCAGCATAGGATAATTCCTGCTAATGCAGCCCCAGGTGATATCAGTTGATTACTGGCTCAGTCACTTCATACTGTCTCCGACTCAGATATCAGAGCTAGAAATATTTCAGAACGAGGCCAAGACAGCAGTTTTGTGATGTAGGAGATATACGACTATAATGAGTGTAATGTACGTACAGGGGCTGTCCAGTACAAGAACACGTCACAATCATGCGCATGTGAAGATATCCCTTAATACTCTCAACACAACATATCATTCCCTCATTTCAGCCTTGTATGGAGATAAACATTGGAAAACGACATAACATCACAACCTGAAGCATGATAAAGGGAATCAAAGCGGCCACTGCAATAAGCCCTTGGCTGGCTGGCCAGCATATACACCGTGCAGTCATAATGGCCGATGATCAAAACGTGACCTGTAAGACTGAATGGAGGATGCTTCACAGAATGTAGTTCAGCTACTTACAAACTTTCATTTTGCAGGACTTTCATAGTCATACAATCCTGGGCATGCGGAAGTTCCTAATAGTGAACGCATCCACCGGCTTAAAAAAAATAGTTCTGACTAGACAAGTCGGATATCTCGAAGACTGTTAAAGAAGTCTCGTGTGGTGGTGAAGCGACAGATGGGTGAATAACTTCAGGAGAATGAAGGATGAGAGTGAACCAAGGTGAGGTAAGAAAAAAAATCCCTCTGTGGACGGATGCGACGAACCCATAGTCATCACGTGTCATGATAACCGGTATATGCGTGCACCTAAAACTGGTTATTAGAAAAATGGTGGAGTAGATACTGGAGTTTTCAATAAATGCAGTGAGGCTACCTGCTGAGCTCAATCTGTCTATCAACAAAGGAAAATATTTTTAACATAATCTATCTTCATGTTAATTTCTTTCCATAAGAATATGAAGTTGTCAGATATTGGTCAGCCATTTCAAAGTACAGTGCTATTGGTAATGCACTATTTTCGGATTTCAATGATAGCGCTAATAAAGTGGATTTCAACAGATTCATCAGTGAAAAATTATACTATAACAACCTGGCTAAGAAGGTCGATTAACATCAGCAGAGAAAAGGAAAGGAAACTATTACCCTTAGATGTTTCCACCTTTGTCGAGTACACACAGCAGTCTTGCCACATTTTCCTGATCCATTAAATTCCCAAACCACCTTGTTCTTGAAGATTCCTCAACTAAGCATAAAGGACATGTTCTTATCAGGGTTTGATATTAAAATATTTCAGTGGTGTCATTTTAATGAACATAACAATAGCTGGAAAATTCATGGGAAAAAGTTCAGTATTGAAAGTTCAAAATTCAGACTCCGGCTTCACTGCATTCTGGACAACCCCATATATGCCGTATGCCGCAGCATCCATACAAGAGTATGTTTGAAAATAGTTCCTGTCAAATGTTGCTTGTTTACTATGCATTTTCTGCCACACATTTCGGATTTCCTGCTGGAATCTTTAATTTGTCATAACTCCAGCAGTTTCCTCACAGCTACATTGTTCTTCTATTCCCGCTCTTTATTTTCCCGCAGTCTGTCCAGTACAGCCCTAGAAATGCAACCTTTGTTCAATGACAGTCTGCCGTCTATTTTAGCCTGTCCAGCACATCATTGCCATGTACTCCCATATACCCTGTTAGGTCACAACTGACTGGCTTAACCGTTGAACTCATTCTTTGCCAAGCAAATTCTTCTCAATTTTACGGAGCATACTTTGTGAATAGTCACAATGACACCATTAACAAAATCATAAGCAAACAACCATTCCACTGCCCCAGACACAGCTTGAATTTCCACTCGCGTGCTTGATGTGGTGACTTCAAAGGCTCCCGAACTCTGTGCCACTATTCTTCCTTTTCCGAAAAAATAAGCAGTGAAAGACAAAACAGTAAAATATATATAAAGAATTTAACTAGACAAGAGTATTCCAATAAGTTATCAATATTTTGTGTGCGTAGAAGTAAAATAAATGAGGGCGCGTACAAACACAAACACACACACACACATACGTATACTCAGCCACTGGATAGTAGAAATGGCAACAAGTACCAACTTGATGTTAGCTTAAGAAGCACATGTCAATTTATTCATCAAGCTGACAAGTGGCCCAGATATTCTATTTTGAATCATAACACATCATAACACACCATAACAGAACATAACACATCATAACAAAACATAACACATCATAACAGAACATAGCACATCATAACAGAACATAACACATCATAACAGAACATTACACATCATGATGGACTGAACATTGTCAAGTGGTGCGAGTGATACTTTGGTCTGTTGTCCACTAACGGAAAGTACATTTTATTTTATTCACAACCGCAATAATGAAATAAAATAAACACTTTTCTAGTTCGTTTTCCAGGGACAAGAAAGTTATTATGGAACACACATACTGCACTATTTCATTCATTCATTCATTTGCATGTCCCCTGTGGAACTTTGCTTTCCAAACAGCACTCCTGTATTGCTTTCTAAACAGCACTCCTGTAGGCCTATCAGTTATGAGCAAGATGACCTGCTGCTGATGCATCCATTTGCAGATCATTAACGATGTCTTGCAGGATTCTTCGCCTTGGTCTTCCTCTCTTTCTTTTCCTCAATATCTACCTTTCCAAGACAGTCTTCTCTAGATTAGCATGACGTTTAACGTGTCCAAAATATTTAAGTTTTCTCTCTTTTAATCCTCTTTACTAGCCAGCCCTCTTCAATATTAAGTTCTTATAGTATATATATATATATATATATATATATTTGTTCTTTTTTGTGTCCACGATATTTGTAGAACTCTTCCGTAGCATTTACATTCAAAAGTATTTATGTGTTTCTCAGCTGTTTTGTTAAGTGTCCAGGTCTCACAGGCATATGTTGCGATGGGAAAGATGTATGCCCCTAAAAGTCTTATTTTTGTGGTTCTGTCTGCTCCTCTCCACATATTTTTTAGTTGTTTTACTTTCTGAAGAGCGATAGATGTCCTCCTTTTAATTTCCCTCATTGTGTCTTCATTATTAGTTAGTAATGATCCATGATATACAAAACTCTCCACTTCTTCCAGTTTTTCCTCATTGATTCATATTTCAGTTGCCTTGTTTGTTTTGTCAGTTGTCATCAATTTAGTTTTCTTTGCATTAAGATGGAGGTTTTTTTCTTCATTGTTCTTACGAACTGAGATAATTAGTTTTTCCGTTCTGCACTATTTAGTTAGAAGTAATTCTTGGAGGAAGACCGAGAGAATTCTCACATTGTTTTTATAACATTGAAACTAACCGAGAGACCGGAAATAATATCAGATAAGTACCAGATAATCAACTCCACTCTCAAAATTCAAAAGTGTCAAGGTTTGATCTCAGATTAGAACAAATCAGAGAGTCTATGACTCCAGTTACCAAAACACCGTCTGAATATTGTACCGAGATCAAAGACGGTGCCGATAAGACAGTCAATAACCCAGTCACTCGTCCATTCTCTAGTTCTACACGTTCGACACTTATTTTGTTCCCTGCAGTACCTGCTGTCGTGGATCCGCCACTCCGCAGACACTGGTTGTGACTCATCCTCCATCTTTAACTGATGAATACCGCATAGGTGGTGATGCATAGTTTTACCATATAACAAGGCGCTTTTATGGAAGTTACATTCCCTGAAGATTAACTTCTGGGACCCCAGTCGTATATGCTTAATCATTCGATAGTTGGAGTGGCGGCTAATAGCAGCTTCGTGATAGTTTAAGAACCTTCGTGATAGTTTAAGAACCACAAGTTTATTTATGAATCATCCTAACAGGTATCCATGGACATACTATTTTGAATAGAGAAAAGACTTACACATTTCCATTTTAACTGCCATCACGAGTTAATATTAAAAAGAATGAAATAATGTCAAATCTACAATGATAGGAATTCGCTCTTTCCATTTTTCGTTAAGATATAAACATTAGATTGTCAAGATGGTCGTAAGGCATCTACAAGAATGAATGACAGTGTCATCCTCAAACACATATTGTATATATTCAAAGGTATACTAAACCCGAGAAGAGAAGAAAAAGCAGATCAAGGTAAAGTGGCGACATGTCCAGTGTGAAAAAAACTATGACTTGATAAAGATAAATTATTTAGTGGCAGTATATAATTCAGAAATAATTTATAACTACATTCAAAATTGTATAACTGTTAGCTTTACCTGTCATATTTGTAAAGAAAAAATACTGCAAGTCTGTTGTTCTAATAGTGTTTATTTTGTTTTGTTCAATATAAAGATGGCTACTATCAATTACTGACATAATGTGTGGAAAGTTCCTACAATCTGACATTTCAAATTATCAGAATTTACTTACGATTATTTTAGAAAAGCATGTTTAACGTTCTGTGACATATTTTTAGTCAAGCTTTCATATGTTCGATTTTGTTGTTCGATACTTTGTTATTTCCTTTCTTATGTCTTTATTAAATGCTTAATTAGATACACGGAGTCCTTTAGAAGTGAAACGGAGGAATGTGTCTGTTTAAAGAAAGAGCTATTTTTGTGATATAAATGTGTCTAAAATATTGTAAAGACCAAAGACAAAAAATATACATTAAAATAAAGATCTAATAGAATATAAAAAATAATATTTAAATTTATCCTGTGTATATGTGGGTACTCAAATATTATGAAATCAGAAACTTTAATATTTCACTAAAAGAATTCCACAATTATTTTTGTAAGTTTCAGAAATATCTCTTGAAGCCAAAGACAGATCATGAGAATATATATTTGAACATATCGTATCATCTTTAATCCAAAATGTTAACTTTCTATATTATGGTTATTCAGTTGTCAAAATCAGATATTTGTCTGTCGGTAAATATTTTGCTCTTATGTGGTCGTAATTGTTTATATATTATTTAACAGCAGTCTTCGTTGAAAGGTAGAAACTTTTTTTTCTTTATTATACCGAAAAAGAGGATAATGTTAAGAAATTGCTGCGAGAAGTGTCTTCATTTTGTTTTTAAAGTTAAAATACATATTTTGGCTGAAAATTGCGGAAGTCAAGTTGGACGGCGTGAAGTAGCCATGGAGCACTTTAGAAGTTTTTGCTGTAGATCGTGAGAAGTGGAGAGAATTTGTTGCTGTTATAAAGGATTCCGCGAGGTGTTTTGTTTTGTAACTGCAAAGTCTGTTTGAGTGAGGCAAAGATGGAAGATGGATGGATAGATGGATGGATGGATTAATGGATGGATGGATGGATGGATGGATGGATGGATGGATGGATGGATGGATGGCGGATGGACGGACGAATGAATGGATGAATGGATGGATGGACGGACGAATGGATTGATGGAGTACGATAAATCGTTCAATAAAATAGCACCTTCGCTTCTTCTGTTATCATTCAGTTATTTGGATATCCCTTGTGAAACTTTACCCCCTTAACAGCTATCCTGTAGGCTTCTAGGTTGTAAGCAAGATGCCCTGCAGCTGAACCATCAATTCGCAGATCATCAACAATATCTTACATGGATCTTCGCCTTGGTTTTCTTCTCTTTCTGTTTCCATTATATACCATTCCAAGGTTGTCGTTTCTAAATTCTCATGTCGTTTAACATGTTCAAAATATTTCAGTTGTATATGTTTAATCCTCTTTACATGCCAATCTTCTTTTCTTCAATATTAAGTTATTGTAGTATGGATATATTTGTTCTTTTTTGCATCCATGATATCTGAAGGACTCTTCTGTAGCATTTATATTCAAAGGCATTTATGTGTTTCTCAGCTGTTTTGTTAAGTGTCCAGGTCTCACAGTCACATGTTGCGATGGGAAAGATGCATGTCCTTAAAAAACTTATTTTTGTATTTCTGTCTGTTCCTCTCCATATCTTCTTTTGTTGTTTTATATTTTGAAGATTGATAGACGTCCATTTTAAAATGTCCCTGCTGTATGTTTTACATGGTTCAATATAACATATTAAATTACATTTCATTCCTCTCATAATTTTCAGATGTCAGAAATCTGTTTACTGTTTTCTGCTCTTGACCTTGTCACTTTACGTGCTGATGTAGTTTGCTGTTAATGTTGTTTAAGGGGAAACTGTAAGTAGATACTTCTCTCATAACATATTTGGGTTGTTTTTAAACGGTAAAACTGTATGATTATTACATTCACAGTCCTTTTGTCGTATATATAGCTTGCTCTATTTCTGTTTACTTTTTCCCTCTTTGATCAATTGAAGTCTATGGTAACTGATATATTGCTCAGAAATTTCGTTAAATTGTTAAAATGAGTTAACACCTCTTTCAACAGAGCTACATAACATATGGAGAATAAAGTGAAGAAAGCAAAGTAAGAGGTTAAGTCTGCCAAGGAGAGGCAGAGGCAGGTTTTCAGCATCGGATAATTCCTGCTAATGCAGCCCCAGGTGATGTCAGTTGGTTACTGGCTCAGTCACTTCATACTGTCTCCGACTCAGATATCAGAGCTCGAAATATTTCAGAACGAGGCCAAGACAGCAGTTTTGTGATGTAGGAGATATACGACTGTCATGAGTGTAATGTACTTACTGGGGCTGCCCAGTACAAGAACACGTCACAAGCATGCGCATGTGAAGATATGCCTTAATACTCTCAACACAACATATCATTCTCTCATTTCAGCCTTGTATGGAGATAAACATTGGAAAACGACATGACATCACGAAAACTACGGTGTCACGCAATCCCGCTTCCGAGATCCACCAAGAATACAGGCTAAATCACTGTGATACTCTGAACCCCTTGTGGTCCTCTCGTGGATCTCGTGTGGTCTATTTTGGACCACACAGGGGACCACGGGACCTAACGAGGACCACAGGCGTGAATTCAGTAGGTTCAAAGTGCGGTTTTTGGTGGTAGAAGTGAACGAAGAAGAAGAAGAAGAAGAAGACATGACATCACAACCTGAAGCATGATAAAGGGAATCAAAGCGGCCACTGCAATAAGCTCTTGGCTGGCTGGCCAGCATATACACCGTGCAGTCATAATGGCCGATGATCAAAACGTGACCTGTAAGACTGAATGGAGGATGCTTCACAGAATGTAGTTCAGCTACTTACAATCTTTCATTTTGCAGGACTTACATAGTCATACAATCCTGTGCATGCGAAAGTTCCTAATAGTGAACGCATCCACCGGCTTAAAAAAAATAGTTCTGACTAGACAAATCGGATATCTCGAAGACTGTTAAAGAAGTCTCGTGCGGTGGTGAAGCGACAGATGGGTGAATAACTTCAGGAGAATGAAGGATAGGAGTGAACCAAGGTGAGGTAAGAAAAAAAATCTCTCTGTGGAGGGATGCGACGAACCCATAGTGAGCACGTGTCATGATAACCGGTATGTGCGTGCACCTAAAACTGGTTATTAGAAAAATGGTGGAGTAGATACTGGAGTGTTCAATAAATGCAGTGAGGCTACCTGCTGAGCTCAATCTGTCTATCAACAAAGGAAAATGTTTTTAACATAATCTATCTTCATGTTAATTTCTTTCCATAAGAATATGAAGTTGTCAGATATTGGTCAGCCATTTCAAAGTACAGTGCTATTGGTAATGCATTATTTTCGGATTTCAATGATAGCGCTAATAAAGTGGATTTCAACAGATTCATCAGTGAAAAATTATACTATAACAACTTGGCTAAGGAGGTCGATTAACATCAGCAGAGAAAAGGAAAGAAAACTGTTACCCTTAGATGTTTCCACCTTTGTCGAGTACACACAGCGGTCTTGCCACATTTTCCCGATCCATTAAATTCCCAAACCACCTTATTCTTGAAGATTCCTCGACTAAGCATAAAGGACATGTTCTTATCAGGGTTTGATATTAAAGTATTTCAGTGGCGTCATTTTAATGAACATAATAATAGCTGGAAAAATTCATGGGAAAATGTTCAGTATTGAAAGTTCAAAATTCAGACTCCGGCTTCACTGCATTCTGGACAACCCCATATATGCCGTATGCCGCAGCATCCATACAAAAGAGTGTTTGCTAATAGTTCCTGTCAAATGTTGGTTGTTTACTATGTATTTTCTGCCACACATTTCGGATTTCCTGCTGGAATCTTTAATTTGTCATAACTCCAGCAGTTTCCTCACAGTTTCTTCCATTCCCGCTCTTTATTTTCCCGCAGTCTGTCCAGTACAGCCCTAGAAATGCAACCTTTGTTCAATGACAGTCTGCCGTCTATTTTAGCCTGTCCAGCACATCATTGCCATGTACTCCCATATACCCTGTTAGGTCACAACTGACTGTCTTAACCGTTGAACTCATTCTTTGCCAAGCAAATTCTTCTCAATTTTACGGAGCATACTTTGTGAATAGTCACAGTGACACCATTAACAAAATCATAAGCAAACAACCATTCCACTGCTCCAGACACAGCCTGAATGTCCACTCGCGTGCTTGATGTGGTGACTTCAAAGGCTCCCGAACTCTGTGCCACTATTCTTCCTTTTCCGAAGGCAACAAGACCCCAACCAAAAAGGTAGATAGAGGTGTATGGTGCCGTTTTACAAAGTGAGGGAGGGAGTGAGTAAGGTGAGAAAAAACGAATAGAAAGTATGAGAATGTATAAATGAAAAACATACAGTATCTGATATTTCGGCGTGAGCATTTTTCGAGGATTACATGCACAACGAGACCAAAACCAAAAAAAAAAAAAAAAAACGAAGAACTTATCTGAATATGGCCTCCTCCAGAAGTAGAAAACAGAAATGTGTGTAGTAGAAGGAAGGACCACACTGACCACAACAAAGGATACCCAATAGAGCCAATCGTAAAGAGGAGGTGGAGAGAGGAGGAAAACAAGTGGTATAAAGGGGTGGGGGAAAGGCACTAGAAACATGATAGCCGGTAGAGGAGTTGTCGGGGGGGGGGAGGGAAAAGGGGACGCGGAGAGATAATGAATAAGGAATATAAACACCTGCAGAAGTTACAGAAAGCTGAAGACATTGTTAATTCCAGCTGGATGGAGACAGCCAGTCTGGAAAATAAGGCGCTTTTCTATGACCCTCCGAGATCGTACATCAGCATTATATTCTTCATTCATTATCTCTCCGCGTCCCCTTTTCCCTCCCCCCCCCAACACCTACTCTACCGGCTATCATGTTTCTATTGCCTTTCCCCCACCCCTTTATACCACTCGTTTTTCTCCTCTCTCCACCTCTTCTTTACGATTGGCTCTATTGGATATCCTTTGCTGTGGTCAGCGTGATCCTTCCTTCTACCACACACATTTCTGTTTTCTACTTCTGGAAGAGGCCATATTCAGAGAAGTTCTTCGTTTGTTTTTTGTTTTTTTTTTTTTGGTCTCGTTGTGCATGTAATCCTCGAAAAAGGCTCACGCCGAAATATCGAATGTTGTATATTTTTCATTTATACATTCTCATATTTTCTATTCGTTTTATCTCACCTTACTCACTCCTTTCCTCACTTTGTAAAACTGCAGCATACACCTCTATCTACCTTTTTTATTTAAACCAGTTTCACTGCAGTCGCCATCCCTTTTATCTGTCACAAGACCCCAACCACTTCTGCTCCTCCCAGTCACTGAGTCGTCTGTATCTATTACCATGTCGGAAGACCCACAGTGATGTTGGATGAGATATTGAACCCAAAGTTCAACTGCCCCCTGTGCAAAGGCCCGACATTCACGACCCTTCTGTATAATAACCTTTGTTAGTTGAGGTCGTTTTTTGTCTTTTGCACACCATGTGGACCATGCAATACAAAAAGTCAGGAAAACGTTGGGAGCGGTTAGGTCAATGTCCGCAGCCGGCTTTCCGTAGCGCACTCTCTTCTTGCTGATGCGTGAGCTGGTACTGACCTTGGAATATGGCCTTGGCCTGCTCACCCTGTCCAATCCACAGCTTAATATGCTAGAGCGTGTACAGAATGAGGCAGTGAGAGTGGTCTTGGGTTGCACGAGGGATACCCCGGTGGCGGTTTTGCGCTTTCTGCTTGATTTTTGAGCGTGAAGTTTAAACACAAGACTGCTCAGTTAAAGGCATACAACAGAGTTGCTGGCATAAAGGGTCATCCTCTTCTTATTAGATAAGGGGTTGATTGAGAGAAGATGCATCAAACTAAGCAGATCTTGGCTGGTTGCTGCGGAGGATACAATAAAGTCAGTTTGCAATCAAGATGAAGTCCCTAAAGATGATGACTGGTTACGGGTACAAGACCAATATCAAGGGATTGATTGATTGATTGATCTTTATTTCCAAAGGGTTAAGAATTCTGTACGTCTGACATTCTGCCCTTATCATACAACTTTCACTTGTTCCAGACCATCTACAGATAGGGAAAAAGGAGGAGAGAACGGACACTAGAAAACTATCTCGTTAGACTGACCAAGTGGCACAGACAGGACGAGGCATTTGTATTATCCGAAACGTCTAATGTTCACACAACAAGAAACATGATCACCACGCTACTCAGCTTGTCAGATAATAATAATAATAATAATAACACTAATAATAATAATAGTGATAATAGTAAAAATTTTAAGGATTTGTATACTGAAAATTCAAGTCAAAATATAGAAAATATAGAAAGAAGTACAATGTTGAATCTCAATGTGGTACTTTTAGGGAATTTGTTTTTGTAAGATTTATTAAATAAACTTGAATTATGAGAGAAAATCTTTTTATTTCCCAGGTCGGGGAACTTGAGATGGGAGACACATCCAACTTTTCTTCTCAAGATGTACCTCTTCTCGTTACTCCAATTGTCGACGATCAGACAACATTTATCTTCATATATGTGTTCTACACTGGGATTTGTCAGGCAGTGGCATCCTGCGGGATTGGTACAAATATCCTAAACATCGTTTGTTTTGTGAAACAGGGCTTCAAGGAATCTATCAACGTCAGTCTTCTTGGTAAGAATTATTCCCGAAAAACTATAAACTTTTAGTTTATTTTCCACCTGAGTTTATATTTTTCGAAGACAAACGTTATGGTCACGTCTTCTCTTTAGTTATCTCGTCTGTCTCTCTCATCACATAACAGAATAAAGAGCCTTCTAGGCAGATTAATTGTTTAGTACGATATCTCTAGTCCACATTAAAACATCTTTCACATGCCATCAGAGTGATATAACTACATGTCGTTAAAACAAGGACTGATGTCACTATTAGAGGAATCGAAAGTCATTGTAACCAGAAAATCATGCACTTACACGCGATGCTGTGAGTAATGTGACCTATTTGAACTAACTAAAACAAACATTTTAGTCGTGGAGCCTTCAAGGAAGAATATTTTACATGCAGTCTAAGAACTAATTAGGTTAAAAAAAATGACGAAATACTTTGATATTAATATCGCGTATAATATCTTTATTTCCTAGGGACTGACTACTACAAGCTGTTAAGTAAGCAGATATTCACACTACTATTACATTATTCTGAATTCAATTTTCATATTATATATACATATATACACATATATATATATATAATATATATATTTATTTATTTTGTAATACCTTTATTTATTTATAGGTCTGACGATATCTGACCTGTGCTGCCTAATTTCGATAATATTTACTAACATCTCTGTGATGCCAGTGCTGAGCACAGTAGATCTACCTTTCAACGTATTAGGGGTCTACTACTTAGCATTTGTAATGCCACATCTTACATTTAGCCGATTATCCACATGGTTAACGGCGATCATCACACTAGAGAGATGTCTTTGTATTGTAGCACCCTTACAGGTGAGTGTGTAAAGACTGTATTCAAATACTGTTTTTTCCAATGTATTCTTATATCTTATATCTTATTTTCGGCGAGTCTTTCAACCTCATCAAAGGATTCTATGCCTGTTAACTTGGCCTCTCTTAATAGTGTCCTCTTCAGATTTTCACGCGGTCTGCCCCTTTTTCTTCGGCCTGTTGTGTTCCACTTGATAGCTTGTTTTGGGATTCTCTGATCATTTCTTCTCATCAAGTGACCAACATATGTCCATCTCCTTTTCCTGATCACCCGTGAGACTGGTTGTTGTTCAGTCATCTGTCTTATCTCTGCATTGTTCTTGAATTCATTCCACTTGATGCCGAGTATTTTCCTTAGGCATTTGTTTTCAAAAGAGTCTAATTTCTTTTCTATTTCTTTAGTTGTTTTCCAACTTTCGCATGCATAAATGAGGGTGGATATTACATTTGAATTCAATAGTCTTAACTTGGTTTTTGTGCTTATAACTTTTGAATTCCATATGTTCTCAAGATTCTTGAAGATTGATGCTGCTTTTGCAATTCTGATCCTAACTTCCTTTCAAGTGTCACCATCCTGGTCTATGTAGCTACCAAGGTATGCAAATTGATTGACTT
Source organism: Achatina immaculata (assembly GCA_009760885.1). Classification (NCBI taxonomy): domain Eukaryota; kingdom Metazoa; phylum Mollusca; class Gastropoda; order Stylommatophora; family Achatinidae; genus Lissachatina; species Lissachatina immaculata. Next base: position 65,576,172 of record CM019702.1, read on the forward strand.
CTTCAATATCTGTCCCTTCTGTGTGTATTTTTCCATTTTGGTTGATGGGAATTTTCATTATTTTTGTTTTGTCCTTGTTAATTTCAAATCCTATTTTGCTACCCAGTGAAGACAGGCTATCTGTTTTTTCTTGCATGGAATTCACATTATTACTGATAAAAGTTATGTCATCAGCAAAATCAAGATCTTCTAGTTGGGTCCCATGTACCCAGTCAATACCTGTGTTACCTGTGCATTTTTTTTTTCATTATGAAGTCTATTGTAATCCCAAAAAGTAAAGGAGACAGTATACATCCTTGTTTCACGCCTGTTTCAATCTGGAACCATTCACTCATCCCTTCTTCTGTCTTGACTGCACAACCATATCCATTGTATAAGTCCTTAATGATGCTGCCAATTTTAGATGGTATTCCATATAGACATAAAATTCTCCATAATGAATCTCTGTGTATGCTATCAAATGTCTTTTTAAAATCTATAAAGTTCAGTATTCATAGATTTTAAAAAGGCATTTGATAGCATGTATTCACTTTTACATTAATTATATATATATATACATATATATCAGTGATAGACACTAATGTCTGCGTTACTTCACTATCTGTCATCCTTGATATTTGTTACCAATCCAATTCATTTCATGTTTACAATATCTGCCTCTTTATATATATATATATATATATATATATATATATTGTTTTCTCTATTTTCTGTTTTTATCAGGTCCTCTAAAGAGATATTGTAAAATGTTTTAATTGTCTTATATTGTTCTGCAACTTAATCAGTTTCTGCAGAAATGTAAGTTTAAATTTGGCGAGCCACGTCCTGATTTAGTTCACGTGTTTTCTACCATTCCCACCACATCTCCGTGTGTGAAGAGATCATTCATCTAGGATTTATTATATTCGAATTATACTTTTTAAATCAACCCAAAACTGATCCCAAGTAACTATAAACCCACGGTGCTTACTGTAAAAAATGTTTCTTCTTGGTTTTTAAATGTTCATGCTTGTGCATAACTAAGGGTTTACTGGCAATGATTCGTTGTAAAGGAAATCACTATTTCTTGCACATGTCCACTCTCTTACAGCCCGCTTCACATTCTTTAAAACTAGAGGTCACTAACTTTCTGCCTTGAGAAAATGAAAGGTGCCCAGTTTACAGAAGTGCATTGTGCATCCTCCATTTCCACATACTTCCGACAGACTCCACTCAGATTCTTCCTTTCATAGTTAGTCCTTGATCTTCTACCACCTCCTATTTTTCACCCCAAATCTACTAGCATACGTCTCAGTCACCACCAACATCAAATTAACACCCATGGAACATGATATATTAAACACAAGAGAAAACGATTCATTTACCACTACTTAACATAACAGAGAAATCACTACATAAATACAAGAATAACTCTTAACATAAAAGAGAAATCACTACATAAATACAAGAATCACTCTTAACATAACAGAGAAATCACTACATAAATACAAGAATCACTCTTAACATAACAGAGAAATCACTACATAAATACAAGAATCACTCTTAACATAAAAGAGAAATCACTACATAAATACAAGAATCACTCTTAACATAAAAGAGAAATCACTACATAAATACAAGAATCACTCTTAACATAAAAGAGAAATCACTACATAAATACAAGAATCACTCTTAACATAAAAGAGAAATCACTACATAAATACAAGAATCACTCTTAACATAAAAGAGAAATCACTACATAAATACAAGAATCACTCACATAATTCTCGAACCCTACCAAATAAAACATGCATTGAACGTGACTCATTGTCAGAGCCTCTTCTAGTACAACACAAGACATCAACTTGGCACTACAGTTCCAAATATGTTCTCCTCCTCCTTCAAAAGTTCTCTACTTGTCTAGTTCCAGCTGACCATTGCATATATAGCAACAATCCTTCCATCTTACGTCTGGTAGCTACCTGACAATCAACTCAACCCCGTCCTTCCTACTTCCTTCAAGGACAGCTGATAAAACTTCCTGACACATCATGCCCCGTGCCCATACCTGGCCTGCATCCCACATATAACATAATAAACAATTTATGATAAAACCTTATGGCGATGCAAGCAATTACTTACATATATTTTGCTCACTTTAAAAACCAACACAGATCAATGATTATCCACTCATCAGTTATGACCCATACAAGTTAAAAATCTGATTTAACATGAAACACGTGCGGGCACCTGACGCTTACACAACTTCATGTCATTAATCTTCTCGTAATATAACAACGCGGTTTCATGCATAATAAGAAATTGAAACCACACAACGAAATGTTGAAGCTTCTTAACCATACACTTAGCAAAAAGTTTAATAACATATAAAACACTGACATACATTTTTTCATACACATTTAACAAAATGTTACCTCTGACTTAGACAACTTACTAATAATTGACTTCCACAACAAATGAGACTGGTCGAACAGCACCCTGAGATCGTTACAGATAGTTCCATATATACACAATCACTTGACGTAGGACAACCTACACAAAACTTGTAAATAGTAACTCTCAAGAAAAACCAGAAACTACATTTATCCGGTATCTACAAATCCCCATGTGTGCCGGCTAACTCAAAGACTACTTTGTGTATTATTTTTCTTCAGAATCACATCTCCTGTGTTCCGAGTTTTTTCTTTGTTAAGAGTTTCTTTACTGTCCGAGTCTCACAATCTAAAGTAATACTGGAATTGCGAGGCTGAATCAGAAAGTAACTGCTGCAATATTTTTATTAACATAAACTACACACATATGAATGAGAACTCTTATAATTTTCAACATATTCAATGTTCAAAGCATGGCTTCTATAGGTTCGCTAGTGACTTAATTCATTCGGATAAAAAAACCTTCGAACTGTGTGTGTACCTGTGCTCTGTTTTGTTTCAACATCTTTCATATAAAACACACTGTGGGTCAAGACACATTGCTCACAGGGAATGAGATACTGATCAACAACTCACAGCCGACAGCTTGGATCTGGCAGTATCTGGTCCTGGTTTACAATGTATGTGTGTGGATAGAGTTTGAAAATGAAAATCAAACCTACGGTCCTAAAAACTAATTCAGGCAACATTCGAATTGTCGGATAGAAAAGCTAAGAGATGACAATGAAACTGTAAACTGTATAAGACAATACACATTGTTTCAAGAGGGAGAACGAAAAACAATAAAATAAATATAGCAATGTCAAGATCTTCAAATTATCTTAACGGAACGTTACTTTATGAAAGTAAACTTGTAGCAAAATTAACTTACAAAATGTGTTTAAACTATGCAAGAGTTTTGTAAATTATTATATGTTCTCTTTTCTAACAATTGTCATATTCTTTGCAGTGCAAATGTAAGTTTTTAAAAATGTAAATTCCTTATAAAATGTTGATAACCCATGTGCGATTTTTCCAGATAAAAGCACTTCTCACACCAAAACGAATGTTTGTCGTCATAGCCTGTGTCTACATAATTCTCATGTTCAGCGGAGCCCCGGTGTATGCTGTGAACAGACTGGACATGATCTTCTCTCCATGGAGAAACAAGACGATTCTCGGCCTTGTTTCAACTCCAGACAAAGAACATGTCGAAAAGATTTCTTTTGTTATCAACAGTTTTGTCTTGCCCTTTGCAGCTTTTGGTGTAGTTATTGTGTGTACAATAATATTAGTAATTAGCCTGCAGAATAGAACAAAATGGAGAACAAAATCTGCTGCAACTTTAACAAGTGAAGTTAACAGCCGTAATCTGAGGGTAGCTAAGATGGTTGTGATGATTTCTACTCTCTTTATCTCCTGTTTTGTGCCAGTTTCTGTCATTGCTCTCGCTGTAGCCCTGGAGCCAGGTCTAAATATAGGCGGCAAAAACCTCAATCTGGGCTGGATTGTTTCTGGTGTACCAATCTTGATGGAATATATAAATTACTCTAGCAATATTTTCATCTACTATCACATGAGTATTAGATACAGAGAGACATTTAACAGCATTTTCTCCAAGTACAAATACAGTGATCACTGAACAACTGTGAAGCTGGAAATTGGAAATGGTACATTTTAAGTAGCCATTTAGATACTTTCGAGTATCAGTATTGTACATAATCATTCCTATACCTCCATTATCAATTTTGTAAAACTAAAACTAAAGCCAAAACGAAAACAGTCAATCAATGATATGATGTCATGAATGAAAATAAATGTGAAAATATATCACAATGGAATTCATTTATTTTTCTCTAGTAATTTACAAGTTAGAAGTGTGAAATCTTTCGATCTTCAGTAGCCAAACACACAGGGCTTTACTATCTAGCTTCATTTACTGAAGTCTGGCTGAGCGGTTACTCGCGGGGTGTGCTGATCAGATTGTACGGCGATCAAATCCCAGAAACAGGATTTTTCCTGGTACTACCACACTAAGGTGCAGTGGTCCACCCAGCCTCTAGAAATGGGTACCAGAGAAATCTGAGAAGGTAACCACGGCCAGATGTGATACAGACCATATCACGGTTTCATGTGCAGATGGTCTTGGAAGTAGGGGTCTAACACTGTGTCCTCAGTATTTTGTACTGGCATTTTAGGTCACGTTTTAAAAGCCGTTTTTCAGTGCCATATAATGGGTAAAAAAAAGATATCATATGAGTGCCAAGTACACGCCAGATAGCACTTCATGGGAAGTCTGGTACTCATTTTTGACATCTCGAGTGGTTGCATAGAATAACAAAAATGATCACATTCTTTGAAGCAAGAGCAACAGTTACTTTACTTCTCTGGTGCACATATAAAACAATAAACATACAATAAAGATAAAGCATATTCTATGTTCGCACCTTGGATACTTTCTCAATCCACCGTTAATGTAAGGTAGACAGGAGTTTAATCCCATTAAAGGAGAAGAGAGGAATCCTTGTGTATAATATAATCCTGGTACATATTCGTTTCAATGAGTATCTTATATTTCTCTAGTCTATTTTCTTAATGTTAGTTCTAAATATCAGATATCAAACTTTTAACATGATCCAGGTGGTGTGTCATTAAAGTTTCAAAGACTATTACAGCGTGGCAGAGCAGACATAACATGTTTTATTACGTAAAATGATCGTCATTTAACATTTTTATAGAATGCTAAGTAATGGATATGTTAAAACATTTAACATTAACTACTAGTTAAATATCATGTGTTACTAGAATGGATTCTTTATTACGATAGACATTTTACATGGTAAATCAATAATCAATTTAGAAATTATTTAGAAATTTATTATAGATTTATGTGAATTTTTAACCAGAAATCAAGATATTTAGAACGGAAAGAAAAGAAAAAAAAATGCCATCCTCATGTGAAGATTCAAAATTCACTCTACTCAGTGACTTAGAAAATTAGTGTATCTTTATTCAAACTGCTCTAATCCCAAAAGCATTGCTACCTCAGAACTATTGTTAGCTCAAAACTAGTATTCTATTGTTATCTCAAAAGTAGTGTTACCTCACAACTAAGTGTAATCTAGATATGCAATTCGTACAGTTTGCCCGGAAGACCTACATGTAAACTCTGACGCCAGCCTGGTTTTCTTTGACACAGAGGCCCGTCCTATATGTTGGTTTCTAGAACTGATCACGCCAAACAGTTAAAAAGAGGACAGTCTAGATTTCTGAATATGCTATTTTAATGGCGATATATGTTTAATTCTGCTGGTTGAGATTGAAATAGTTTCATAGGCTGAACCCACAGATGCTAGTATATTCATACTGTGTTAGTCACGCAAATACACACCATTAAGTGTAACTGCCATGTTCATTAATCACTCATATGTCTGTAGTTGAAATTCAACGAAACCATGACACGATGTTCCAAATCATAGACTGAAATTTAAATACCCACCATAGATGAAGTTGGGTGGATGAAGAAAAACATACATTGTCACATATCAAAATATCAAAATAGACGACCAACAAAAAGGAATATAGTTCTGGGCAAGTTACTGAGATAACACTAATCACCGCCATGACAACTTCCATTTAAACTCTCTCAAAACTGCATTCTAGCTATAATCAGTACTACGAAAAAAAACGTTCAAGCCGAGACTAACTCCAAGCTCCAAAATCTTGCTCAGACAATCGATACAAAGCTCAAGAATTCCGCGCGAAAAGCGCTACACTCTTCAGTTTTAAGGGCGGGTACTATTAACAACCAAACGTATAATAAAAATAACTGGGGCGCTAAATTTCCAAGGAGAAAAAATTGTTTCCTTTTGCTAATAAAATCCTACAGCAGTCTACCAGGCAGGAGGCCGGAGAAAAGAGCCATCTTCTTCGAAGATATCTACCTGTTTAATTGTGTACGTACACCACAGGCAATCTTCCTGTGAGGTTTTAGAGAGGGTATAAAGTAAAGCATTCACTGTATGAGTTCCTAATTGTTTTTTCTAAGATCCTTTAACGGTTTATCCATTTGCATGTCCCCTGCGGAGCTTTGCCTCCCTAACAGCACTCCTGTAGGCCGCTCGGTTGCGAGCAAGATGTCCTGCTGCTGATGCATCCATTTTCAGATCATCAAAGATGTCTTGCATTCATCTTCGCCATGGTCTTCCTCACTTTCTTTTTCCCTTCCAAGACGGTTTTCTCTAAATTATCATAGAGTTTAATGTGTCCATATTATTTAAGTGTTCTTTGTTTAAGCCTTTTTACTCGCCAGCCTTCTTCAATATTAAGTTCTTGTATTATGTATATATTTGTGTTTTTTTGTGTGTGTGTGTCCTTGATATTTAAAGAACTCTTTTGTAGCATTCACATTCAAAGGCATTTATGTGATTCTCAACTGTTTTGTTAAGTGTCCAGGTCTCACAAGCATATGTTCCGATGGGAAAGATGCACGTCCTTAACCATCTTATTTTTGTAGTTCTGTCTGTTCCTCTCCACAGAATATTTAGTTGTTTTACTTTCTGAAGAGCAATGGGAGTCCTCCTTTTAATTTCCTTCATTTGTATATCCATTATTAGTTAGTAGTGATCCAAGATATTCAAAACTCTCCACTTCTTCCACTCTTTCCTCATTGACACATTTTTTAACTGCCTTATTTGTTTTCTCAGTAGTCATCAATTTAGTTTTCTTCGCATAAAATAGAAGATTTGCTCTTCGCTGTTCTTATGGACTGACATAATTAGTTTTCCCATTCCTTTTGTTGACAGTAAAACTGTGTCATCAGCATATCTAATCTCTGGTATTTCATAACCTACAATTGTTATGGCATCGTATCTTTAACAGTATTAAATTTAAATTGTTGCGTGATTGCGCTTGTCGCTTTCTTTACATCCCTCTTCATATATCTTAACTCTAATTTATTGCCGGGGCTGTTTTTTTATCAGTCAGTCAGTCAGTCAGTCAGTCATTAGCATGTCCCTTTCGGAACTTTGGATCTCTTACATCTCTCTTGTAGGCCACTCGGTTTAAGCAGCATAAATATTTATTTCCACACATATATTTTTTTTGTTTTGCACCACAAATAGTGTTCGCCTATTTTGAAATTCACATTGGTATATTCACCTCTGATCTAATCTTCTAAAAGTAGTAAACACCCTAGTTAGCCATTATGAAAGAATATTCAATTGTTCATAATTAAGAATTCATAGTTCTATCCCACAACGCAACAGCTCGGCTAGTAACATAGCTCTTGGGCATGACTTATTGATGTTACTTGCTAAAGTTTCACCTTGCGGGATTGAAGAAACAAACAATGGGCATGAATATTAACCACCGGGGTTTTGTATTCGCTTTAGAGACAGAAAGAATAGTTGGAAATGTGTGCTTGTGATTTTCTAATACCTCCACTCAAAACATTCCAGAAAACTCCATGGATACTTATTACCACTTTGAACATTTGGACAAGTGTAAAGTGTATATGTTGTCTTCACACAGGTGTAGTCAGGTGAAATAATTTGCTACGACTGAGGTGTGAAATACAAATAAATAATATAATTATAAAGAATACCACTAAGTAAGAGTATTTCAATAAGTATTTTTGTGCGTAGAAGTAAAATAATTGCGGGCACGTACACACACACAAATATACATACATATGCATAGCCGTTCTAGAGTAGGAATGGCAACAGATAACTAACCTGATGATAGCTTAACAACCACTTGTTTATTAATCCATCAACCTGACAACTGATCCAAGACATACTACTCTGAATCATAACACATCACGATGGACTGAGCATTGTCAAGTGGTGCGAGTGATACTTGGAGGAAGACGAAGTATCAGTGTCTCGGTCTGTCCACTAACGGACGACATCTTTTAGTCCACCACTGCAAGAATTAAATAAAATGACCAATGTTCTAGTTCGTTTTCCATGGACAAGAAGTTTAATGTTGAATACACATACTGCAAGAAGTTTATTGTGTTGCACAATACGCAAGCATTTTATTGTGGAATACATATACTGCAAGAAGGTTATTGTGGAATGCACATACTACAAGAAGTTTATTGTGGGATACACATACTGCAAATATTTTATTGTGGAATACGTATACTGCAAATATTTTATTGTGGAATACACATACTGCAAGAAGTTTATTGTGGAATGCACATACTGCAAGAAGTTTAATGTGGAATACACATACTGCAAGAAGGTTATTGTGGAATGCACATACTGCAAGATGTTTATTGTGGGATACACATACTGCAAATATTTTATTGTGGAATACATACATTGCAAATATTTTATTGTGGGATATCCATACTCTCTCTCTCTCTCTCTCTTTCTCTCTGAACAGTGCCTAGGGCACATGGGGCTTCCGCAAGGGTTTTCCACAAATGCCTGTCCTTTGCCTTTTTTTTTGCTGTTGTCTAGGTGAGCCCTTTATTGCTCAACATCCTTTCTGTTGTTCTTCTCCATGTCTATTTTGGTCTACCCTTACTTCTATTCCCCTGTAATATCCATACAGCAAGACGTTTATTGTGGAATACACATGTTGCACTCTTTAGTTAGAAGTAATTCTTAGTTACAGACACACATCGTTGCTGTTATCATCTTGGCTCTCGCTCCCTGGCTTTATTCCTTTACTTTCCTCATTCTAGAACAAGGCAGAGTCGACTAAAGTAACATAACTCCACTTACTCCTCCACTTCTACACAGCTGCCGTTCACTCTCAACTTTTGCTGCCAGTACAGCAGCTTGCTTCTAAACAACCGCTCCACCATGCATTGTTCACCATGATGTAACACGGAATAGGCAGCCATCATGTCTTTGAATTCAGTCGGTTTGATGTAGCCAGTGCCAGTAATTAAAAATACTAAAATTTATTATAATAAATACAACCTCAATACTCTTAAGCTAAATGCGACAAAGAGACTTTACAGAAGCCAAAACTCGTGCATGCAGGTCGGGTAATAACACATATGTACATGATACAAGGCCATCAACAGCCTAAAACAGCATCATAGTGTGACAACATACTAGGTGAGATATATGGTATGAATCTATGTACAAGAATTTGTAAGGCAACACCGGTCATAGACACTGTTTATAATTATACATAAACCATCTATCTAAATTATTACGATGCCATAACAATTGGAAGTTATGACATACCAGAGATTAGATATGCTGATGACACAGTATTACTGTCCACAACACAAAAAGGAATTAAAAAACTAGTTATGTCAGTCCGTAAGAACAGCGAAGAGCAAAACCTCTATCTTAATGCGAAGAAAACTAAATTGATGACAACTGACAAAACAAATAAGGCAGCTGAAATATGTATCAATGAGAAAAAACTGGAAGAAGTGGAGAGTTTTGAATATCGTCGATCATTACTAACGAATAATGGATATACAATGAAAGAAATTAAAAGGAGGACATCTATCGCTCTTCAGAAAGTAAAACAACTAAAGAATCTGTGGAGAGGAATAGACAGAACTACAAAAATAAGATTTTAAAGGCTTTTGAATGTAAATGCTACAGAAGAGTTCTTCAGATATCATGGACACAAAAATGAACAAATGTATCCATACTTCAAGATTTTAATATTGAAGAAGGCTGGCTAGTAAAGGGGATAAAACAAAGAAAACTTAAATATTTTGGACACATTAAACGTCATGATAATCTAGAGAAAACCATCTTGGAAGGGTACATAATGGGAACAAGAAAATGAGGAAGATAAAGGCGAAAATCACTGCAAGACATCGTTGATGATCTGCAAATGGATGCATCAGCAGCAGGCCATCTGGCTTACAACTGAGAGGCCTACAGGAGTGCTGTTACGGAAGCAAAGTTGCACAAGGGGCATGCAGGGTAATGAATGAATAAATCTTATTAAATGTAAAATAACACATCATCTAGTGCAGTATATAACATATAAATCCACATGCCTGACAAACGCTTCATAAACATTATATGAAAAAAATGTCACAGACGAAACCCTGTTTAGCAACTAAAGTAAGAGAACACAATTTTGTAGCATAAGACATGGAAAAAACACGAATCACTAGAGTGCTTTGTTTACAATTTTTTCGAGGTCTAATCCTACAAAATTGTGTTCTCTTACTTTACCGTACCAAAGCCGCATAGTTTCCTGTTTATAAAAAAAAATTGTTGTTTAGCAACTAAAGCGTTTACTCCCCAGCAACCACAATCTTGACTAGAAAACCCGCTTTTGTTGTAGTTAGAATTAAAGTCTAAAATCTCCGAGCAGGTGGCACAACAATTAAGAATTCGTGTCTCGTGATAGTGAAAGTTTACTAAGTGAAGGTCTCAGAGTAATCTTGAATGTTATCTGTGGCCTTCGCCAAACCACTTTAGTTGCAAAGAGAGACAAAGATGCTGATTTTCTGGCAAAGAGAGTTCTTGAAGTATCCTGTTGAAATATCTAACATTTACGTTACAACCTTTCCTCACCGTCTCCCTGGTGTAAGCTGTCAACTCTTTCTGCTCCAGAGTACTCACATTTTTTTTCTAAAGGTGGTCGAGAGCATTCCAACGGACTGAGAGAACCGATGTAATACCAGATAAGTACCAGATAATCTCTCTCTCTCTCTCTCTCTGAACCTTAAGTGCCCAGGGCACATGGGGCTTCCACAAGAGTTTTCCACAAATGCATGTCCTTTGCTTTTTTTCTGCTCTTGCTCAGGTGAGCCCTCTATTGCTCAACATCCTTTCTGTTGTTATTCTCCATGTCTCTTTTGGTCTACCCTTACTTCTGTTCCCCTGTGGTGTCCATCTTAGTGCTATTTTTGGTAGTGAGTTGTCAGTCATTCGGAGCACATGTCCCAACCATCGCCAGCGTCTTTCCTCAATAATTGCTTCATTTGCATTTCTACCAACAAGATGTTATTTCTTATGGTGTTTGGCCAAAATATTGTTATTTCCAGATAATCTACTCCACTCTACAATTCAAAAGTGTCAAGGCTGATCTCAGATTAGAAGACATCAGGGAGGTCTACGACTCCAATTACCAGACACTGTCTTAATATTCTTCCGGGATCAAAGACGTTGTCCGATATGGCAGTGTCCTCCAGTTCTGCACTTTCGACACTTATTTAGTTCGCTGCAGTACTTGCTGTCGTGGATCCGCCACTCCGCTCTAGTCACTGGCTGTGACTCCTCTTGTTCGAAATTCTATATACCTGTTTCAGGCACGTTGTTGACTCATCACACTGTCCCCATAGTCTTCCAGAAACTCTGGTGATGAATTTCCGCAGCTGGCCTCTGCTTCAGAAAGTGTATCACGTCACGAACCTAATGGTTGAACCACTGCATCACTCGATCCTCCATTTTTAACTGACGAATGCCGCCTAGATTGTGTTGCGTAGTGTTGCCATCTAACAAGACGTTATCTGTTCACGAACATAAAAACTACCGAATCATGTCTATATGACAAATATCACTTTTATGGACGTTACATGCTCAGAATATCTACTTCTGGGACCCCACATATATAGTCACTCGGTAGTTGGAATGGCGGCTAGTAGCAGCTTCGTGATAGTTTAAGAACTACAAGCTTATTTATGAATTATCCTAACAGGTACTCTAGGACATACTATTTTGAATAGAGAAAAACTTACATTTTAACTGCTATCACACAAAAACTAATATCAAATAAAAGGAAAGAGAATCAAATCACTGTTCTAGGACGTGCGCTCTTTCTACTTCTAGTTAAGATAGACTTCCAAGATGGTCGTAAGCCATCTATAATAATGATTGGTAGTGCCATTCTCAAGCACATATTGTAGGTACTCAAAGGTATACTAAACCTGAGATGAGACGACATAAACAAATGAAGGTAAAATGGCGACATATGTCGTGTGTGAAAAAGAAGACAACAGAAATTATTTAGTGCCCGTGTATAATGCTGAAACAATTGATAACTACATTCAAAATTGTATAACTATTACGTGTCACCACTTGTCATTAAAAAAATAATGAACGTGTGTTTCTCTCGCGGTGATTATTTTATTTTTATCAGTAGAACGATGACTACTATCAACTACTGACATAAAGCCGGGAAAGTTCTTACCATTTGAGGTTTAAAATTATCATAATTTACTTACGATTTAAAAAAACATATTTAACGTTATGTGATATATTTCTTGTCAAGCTATTATGTGTTCGATGAAATTAGTTTGGTGTTTCCTTTCTTTACTAATTGTTTATTTAGATGACAAAGTGTCTTTATACGTGAAACGGAGTCGGTTTTCTGTTTAAAGAAAGAGCTATTTTTATGATACTAATTTGTCTAAAATGATGTAGAGACCACAGATGAAATATACATTAAAATAAGGATCTAATAGAGATAAAAAATAATATTTAAATTTATGCTGTAAACGCGTGCGTAATAAAATAGTCTGAAATCATAAGCTTTAAGATTTTATTTTAAAAAATTACAAACTTAATTTTGTAAGTTTCAATAATATCTATTGAAGCAAAAGACATAACATAAATATGCAGGAAACTCTCTACCGTAGAGAGCGGAACAACAACACAACTCCTTCAGATCATCAGAGGAAGTACCCCCCCTCAGACAAGTGTTTCGGCCCTTTAAACTCCTGACACTCTAAGGGGGGTGGGCCCCTCTGGGTCATGACTTCCTCCCATGTTGTCCATTGCCCTTGTTGTGATTGTTGGACTGCCTTCTGGACCCGCATGTCATCCTCTGAATTCCTTACTTCGCTGATGATCATATCCCTTCTTTCCTTGCAGGAGGCATTTGGCCACCATTTGATTTCACCATGACCAAATCCCCTTCTGTTGGTTTGGGTGTACCCTATTACTTCTTTCAGCTCCTGCGTTTCCCTGGCTGTGGTCACTTCCTCACCTACTTTCCATTTTCGTCCAGTTCTAAGTGTTGGCTGCACTTCTCGTACCACCGGATCTGTAGATTCCTGTAGCATCATTGCAAGTCTTGTTTTTCCTACCTTGTATTATTCAACCACAGATTTGAAAGGTAGCTGCAGTTTGCTCTTCTTGCAGTACAGCGCTACATCAGTTAATCCTGGTGATACGCCCAACAACTTTCTTATGGCTTTATTTATCTTTCTTTCGACTGCTTCTACTGTGCTGGTACTTACTTCGTAAATGAGTAGTGGCCACATCATTTTTGGAATCAGCATGAACTGGAGGCACCATATTTTGAACTTACCCAGTAGCCTGCTTTTGTCTATGATGCTCAGTCCATTCTGCGCCATTTCTATAACCTGCTTCACAGCGCTTGAGTCCTTCATGGATGCATCATATACTCTGCCAAGGCTCTTCACTGGCTCTTCCCCTACAGTTGGGATTATTTGATTTGCCACTGAGTACGATCTTTCTATCACTTTCCCTTTCATGAGTGACAGGCTTCTTGACTTCTTTGGCTTGAAGCTCATGCGGCACCATATGATAAGGCTGTCCAAACGCTCTAACATCTTTCGTGCCTGTGCTTCACTGGTTGTTATTACTGTTGTGTCATCTATGAATGCTTTTAGTGGTGGCATTTGACATCCATTTCTGAATCTTGGGCCTTCTGCTGCTCCTTCTGCTGCTCTCAGGATTACTTGCATGGCTAGTACTAACAGTATGGGAGATATTGTACAACCCATTGCAATTCCTACCCGGAGCTCGATCCATCTTGTAGTATATCCTGATGTTCCAAACCTCATGAGGAACCCTGTGAAGTACCTTTTCAGCATATTTGTGGTTTCTTTTGGCACATGATACATGTTTAGTGCTAGCCATATCATCTGGTGCGGTACTGAGCCATACGCATTGGCTAGGTCAAGCCATATTACCTGTAGATCTTGCTTTCCAGATTTTGCCTGCTGAATGGCTTCCCAAATCATTGACGCATGCTCGAGACATCCTGGGAAAAATGGAATTCCTCCCTTCTGCACGGATGTATCAATGTAACCATTGTCTAGGAGGTATGTTGTTAGTCTTTTTGCCATCACAGAGAAGAATATCTTTCCTTCCACATTCAGAAGTGAGATCGGCCTGAACTGGTTGATTTCAGTGGAATTCTGCTCCTTGGGGATGTATACTCCGTTAGCCTTTTTCCATTCCTTACATATGACTCCTTTGGTCCATGCTGTTCGTAGGAGTTTATGAAGCTTCTTTGTACTTCAGGGCATCTTTTGTATAGTATGTAAGGAACGCCATTTGGGCCTGGTGCTGACTTGCCTTTAGCTTTTCTTACAATGCTCTCTACTTCTTGTAAGGTTGGTGGGCTGCATTTGAATTTGCTGCCTGGTGCACAGGGCCACACTAGACCTTTCATCTGCTCGAGAGGTGTATGCTGATTTTTTTCTTCGAGCACCTCCTTACCTGCTTTCAGCGTACCTGATTTTGGCTGTTCAAATAACTGCTTGGCAAATCCGAAGGGATCTCTGTAGAACTTCTCTCTTGCGTATCTGGTTTCCCTCTTCCTTTTACATAGTCTTTCAGCTCTGCAAAGGGCATTGTGCTGGGATTTTAGATGCTGCCAAATCTGTCTTAGTCCTTCTTTTTCTGATTCATGTGCCTTCTTGAACATTTTCCAGGCATGGTTCTTCTGCTGTCTTATTGCTTCTATTTTCCTCTGTCTTCTGGACTTTCTTGGTGTCACTTTTTCTCTTTTTGCCTGTTTGGTTCCAAACTCTTTGTAGCAGTGAAGATATATGATGTTACCAAATGCTTCCAGCTTTTGCTCCAGGTTTTTTCCTCTTAGCTGTTTGTCCAGTTCTTTGCATAATCCTGCGTCTAGGTTTTCCCATATGCTTTTTGCACTTGCTGGTGGAAAGTTAACCTTGTCTCTGGTCTCGTCGGAGAGCTGCATTGCCTCCCCGGTGCCTGACTCAACCTGAATATTCTCTGTACTGTGGATTATATCCTGACAGAGGTCTTCTAATGTCTTATCTGAGACTGGCGTCACAGTGCACTGTTGAGTATTGGTCAGCAAGGAACCACCACATCCCTTCTTCGTTCTGTGTATCTTCATGCCACGTTGAGTGTTAAATTTCCTGCCACAGATGCATGGATACTCCATCCGCTGTTCTGAACTCGAATTAATTGGGGCGGGCATGGTCATTTCCGTAAAGTCACCTGTGGATCCATCATTCTCCCCCCCCCCCTTTCGGTGGATCCTGGGGGCATTTCTTCTTTTTGGACTTTGTAGCAATAGTATGTCGGCTGACAGGGTTGCTGGCCCGGACAGCCCAGTTCAGGGACGCTTTCCCAGTGAGGATTCTGGTCTTTCCCAGTGTCTGTCGGTCTCTCCCGACTGTCCATCGGTCTTTCCCGATTGTCAATGGCATCACCATGCTCTATATGCAGGAAACTCTCTATGTTTGAACATACCGTATCATCTTTAAAACATTGTCTTAACTTTCTATATTGTGGTTATTCAGTCGTCCAAATCAGATATATGTCTGTTGGTAAACATATTTCTCTTTTTTGGTCTGAATTTTTAAAATATTATTTAACAGTGGTCTTCTTTCAAAGTGTGTAAACTTATTTGTTTTCTTTATATGCCGAAATAATGCATAATATTCAGCAATTGCCTTGAGGAGTGTCTTAATTTTTTTTTCATATTTTCGCTAAGATTTGAGGAAGTCAAGCTGGATGATGTGAAAGAGCCTTGAAGCACTTTAGAAATGTTGGCTGTAGACCGTGAGAAGTGGAGATAATTTGTTGCTGTTATAAGAGACTCGACGAGTTGTTTTCTCGTGTGACTGCAAAATCGGTTTGAAATGAGCAAGATGGATGGACGGACGGACGGAGTGACGGACGAATGGATGGATGGATGGAACACAATAAATGTTTCAATAAAATAGCATATGTGCTTCTTATGTTATCAGTTATTTGCATGTCCAGCGCGAAACATTGCCTCCCTACCAGCTCTCCTGTAGGCTACTCGGTTGTAAGCAAGATGTCTTGCTGCTGATCGTTGTCTCTTTCTTTTCCCCATTATGTCCCCTTCGAAGACTGTCTTTTCTAAATTCGCATGGCGTTTAACATGTCTAAAATATTAAAGTTTTCTCTATTTACTTTTCTTTACTAGTCAACGTTCTTCAGTATTAAATTCGTGTTGTATGGATAACCTTCTTGAATATTAACTTCGTATAGTATGCATATATCCATGCAACACGAATTGAATAGTGAAGAAGTTTGGCTAGTAAGGAAGTTACGAGTCCAAGACAGCAGTCTTGGGATGTAGGAGATGTACCACTGTCATGACTATAACGTACTTACTGGGGCTGGCCAATAACAGCAGAGAAAACATAAAGAAAATTCTTACCCTTACATGTTTCCACCTCTGTCGAGTACACACAGTGGTCTCGCCACTTTCCCCCGATTCATTACATTCCTAAACCACCATATTCTTGAAGATTCCTCATCTAAGCACGAAGGGTTTGATATTAAAACATTTCAGTGCTATGATATTAATGAACCTAGTAACGGATGGAAAATTAAAATTTAAGGGAAAAAAGGAAGAGGGACCAAGTGGCATAGACAGGAAAAGGCATCTGTGTTATAAAAAATGTCAGTTATCACACAACAAGAAAGATGATCACCACGCTACTCAGATAACACAGATAATAATAAAAGTGATACTAATAATAATTTTAAAGAGTTGTATAGTGAATATTCAAGTAAAAATATAGAAAATAAAGAAATAAGTACAATGTTGAATCTCAATGTGATATTGTTACTGAATTTGTTTTTGTAAGATTTATTAAATAAACTTGAACTATGATATAAAATCTTTTTTATTTCCCAGGTCGGGGAGCTTGAGATGGGAGAAAAATCTAACTTATCTTCTCAAGATGTATCTGTTCTCATTATTCCAATTGTCGACGATCAGACAACATGTATCTTCATGTATGTGTTCTACGCTGGGATTTGTCAGGCAGTGGCATCCTTCGGGATTGGTACAAACATCGTAAACATCATTTGTTTTGTGAAACAGGGCTTTAAGGAGTCTATCAACATCAGTCTTCTTGGTGAGAATTAACGTTGAGACACTGCATTAGCCATATACTTTATTTTAACGAGACTTTATAATGTTCATAACTAAACGATACAATCACTTCACCCCCGTAGTTATCTAGCCTTTCTCTTTCCTCATATGGCAA
The DNA here is from genome assembly GCA_009760885.1 of Achatina immaculata. NCBI lineage: Eukaryota > Metazoa > Mollusca > Gastropoda > Stylommatophora > Achatinidae > Lissachatina > Lissachatina immaculata. The sequence goes on from CM019702.1 coordinate 65,593,788, forward strand.
TGTAAGATACATTTCGATATATTCATTAATTATTACGATATCTTTAGTCCACATTTAAATATTTTTTACACATCAGTGAAGTAATACAGCACTACGTTGTTAAAACAACGATCAAGGGCGACTAGTAGAGAGGGCAAGTCATTTTATAAGGGACGTTCAGAAAATAATACACCACATCGTTTTTCTCAGGAGCTGTTTATTAAAAAAGCATAAATTGTATACGCAATATACATGGATATGTCTTGTAAACATCGATATTATTCAACATAATCCCCATCAACTTGTACGGCTTCACGCCAGCGCGAAACAAGTGCATGTATTCCCTGCCCGTACCAGATTTTCTTTTGATTATGTAGCCATTTCTTTGCTGTATGAACCACTCCTTCCTCATCTTCAAATCTTACCTCTTGGAATGCATCTTTAAGTGGACCAAACAGATGGAAATCAGAGGGTGCCAAATCTGGACTATAGGGTGGATGGGGTAGTACAGTCCAATCCAATCTGTTTCCCGTGCTGCCAGACTTGTGTGAGGGCGCGAAAGTGAAGGAGAAGCAGGTCTGCTGGATTCTCGTGCGGCTGAACTCTGCGAAAACGTTGACTGAGTTTTCTCAATGTCTTAATGTAAGCTTGGGAATTGATTGTTTCTCCTCTTAGCATAACAGCCACAAGAACCACACCTTTAATGTCCCAAAAGACAGTGATCATGATTTTTCCAGCTGAAGGAGTTGTCTTGAATTTCTTTCTTTATGGTGATTGCGGATGATGCCACTCCATTGACTGTCTTTTTGTCTCAGGTTCAAAATGATTTGCCCAGGTTTTCTCACCTGTTACAATCTTAGCCAAAATATCTATCCCGCAGCACTGAAAAGCTCCAACAATTCAGAAGAAATTGCTTCCCTTTGCAATCGATGTTCATTTGTGAGACTTCGAGCAACTCATCTTGCGCAAACATTAGAAAATAGAGAGTTTTTTAACTGCACTTGCACTACCATTGTTGACTGACAGATTTAAGGTCAACTGTTGAGTAGTGATACGCCTATCATTAAGAAGAATGCCTTCAGCGTATTTCATCATTTCTGCATTGGTGGCTGTGGCAGGATGACCACAGCGCGGCCGATCATGCAACTTATTATCTCTACTTATTGATTCTTTGATTCTCTAAACCCAGCGATTGACTGTATTCTTGTCTACTGCAAAACTTCCATACACATCACATAGACGTTTGTGAATGTTCACAACAGTTTCCTTCTCTGAAACGAGAAATTATATCACAATTCGCTGGTTGTACCGTAAGTTGCTAACACACTCTATTTAAACGGTTAAGGCAGCCATACTCTTTGGGCGGTTGCGGTGCAATTTGGTTTACACAATCAGCATATACCAGATTTAATGTGTGCAAAATGTCGTGCTTCTGTCTTCATTATTACCTTGAAAAAAATCGATGCGGTGCATTACTTTCTGAACGCTCCTCATAACTAGAGAATCATGCACGTTCAAGAGTTTGAGAGCAATTCCAAGCGATGCTGTCAGTAAATTGCATGTTTCAATTATCCATAGTATAATGCATAGTCATGGAGCCTTCTAAAAAGCCTGCTTTTAAATGCAGTCCACGAACTAATGACAGTAAAAAATCCTGAAAAGTATAATATTGAGAATGCAAAACTGGTCTATATTTCCGCATCGCTAGCTACTAGAAGCTGCTACGTAAGCAGGTGTATAAGCTACAGTTACATTATTTTGAATGTGTTATATATATATACATACATATAGGTCTGGCGATATCTGATTTGTGCTGTCTCATTTCGACAATATTTATAAACATCTCTGTGATGCCAGTGCTAAGCACGGTAGATCTACCTTTCGACGTGATAGGAGTCTATTATGTAGCAGCTGTAATGCCTCATCTTACGTTTAGCCGAGTATCTACATGGATAACGGCGATCATCACACTAGAGCGATGCCTGTGTATTGTAGCACCTTTAAAGGTCAGTGTACAAAGATTGAATTGAAATGCTGTTTGTTGTAATGTATTAGCTTCTAAATCATAAAGAACACTGATAGACACTGAGTTCTACATTTCTTCATCAATGACTGGTCCTGGATATTTCTTATCAAATCGTTTCTCTTCACGCTGTTCGCGCGTTTATACAAGCACACATATTTTTTTTTCTTTGAGTTATTCAGTGAGTACTAGTACAACAGAACATCGTGTTTACATGGGAATCTGCGTTTACTGGATAAATAATGACTATTGAACAAAAACAAATAAAGAAAAAGAGGAGAGAAAAAAGAGACACGTTATGGACGAATGCGACGACGCAAAGATTTATGAGAGTGACTTTCCTTAGAACAGATGATCAACTGTTAAATTATAGTTCCGCCTGAGTAATTGTTGTATCTTGATAGCTTTGTTCGCTAGATCATTCCTTCGCTAGACCCTATGGCGGGGTGGTTGAATTCTAATCTTCCTGCCCGGACGACTCGGCGTATGTGACGAAGACGCTTGACATTCATGCTTCATCTTCGTTGGAACTCATCGTTAACTTTCACATTAAAGACTCATCTTATTAAACAGAGGAGTTCAATAGACGTATTAACAGAACTGTCTCCTTACCATGTTCGCCTGGGTTGTGTTTGTATAATGGCGTTTCTGTTCGTCCAATAAGTGTATAACGTTCGGACTAGAGAATCTGCCACTGTGTTGTCAGCAGTGTCTTCAGATTGTTGGATACTACAGACACCCGAACATCAATCGACAGCAGTATCAGTGCACTGAGCATTGACAACGTTTCTTAGAGAAATAACTGCTGGTGGTGCACTTTAGTAACATTACCTGGCATAACTAATTCTCTCTTTCGCAAGAAGAAGAAGAAGAAAAAATGTTCTATCAGGTCCTTTAACTTCTGTATTCTTGTTCTGCAGCTTTCCGTAAGACAGAGTTAAAGATTTGGATCTCAGGTAATGGGCACTCTCAAAGTGTCGACAAAAAATGGAAGAAAAAATATTTGAAATAAGTGAAAGAAAACACATCTAGCGGAGATAATAAGTGTAAACTTTGGTGGCCGTGCCTTGATTAAGCCCAGCAGTGTGTCTACTACTGCCGCCAGTTCACCGTATGTGAATATACCGATCAGTTGAAATTTGTTGTTAGTCATATGTTATGTTCCAGCCCCAAGTATGCCGGAACAGGTCCCAGGTAACAGTAAACCCATGGTGCTTACCATCAAGCGGAAGATGGAAGAGACTTGAGAATGCTGGGAGTCGTACAGAGCTCATAGAGGAAATTAACGTCGGTTCGGCAGCGACCTATGAGATTAAGGAGCAGTCTCAGAAGATAAAGGAGTTTTATGTTAAGTGGGAGAGTGAGGAGAATGTGGAGAAGCGTCATACGCTTCATACACCGACACTGGAAGTACTTGACCAGGCCATGTATAAGTGACTTACGCTGAAAATATCTGGGCGTGGTCGTATTTCTCTACCCCAACCGTTACAGTCTTAATTGCGTATGTGTTTTTTTTTCTAAGTTATTTAAGTTAAAAAGATATGGCATCTAACAATCTCAGTGGGTGCTGGTTATCTAGACGATATATATATATATATATATATATATATATATATATATATATATTACATCGTATTGCAAATCCAAGTTCTTTTCTTAAGAGTTTCTTTATTGTCCACGTCTCACAAGCTAAAATAAAAAAATTATTATAAGAACAAGAGTCAGAAAGTAACTGCAAAACGTTTATTACCATAAAATACAAAAATACGACACCTTATCAAGTTTCAACACAGTGTTCAATGCAGATCTGCTACATCTTCAAAATGCGTTAATTCTTCGGGAAATAGCTTCTAACTGTCTGTGTACACACTTGTACTCCAGTTGATTTATTTCATCGTCCTTCATATAATGCACAATGAAGTCCAAGGACGCAGTGCTCAGGAGAGTGAGACAGTAATCAACAAGCCACACCGGACAGCTTTGATCTACCACTGTAAGATGCCTCTGTTAACAGACTACAATCTGGCCAGCTAAATAGGGCGTGAAAACAGAAAGCATGCCCAGCTTCTAGAAGATAACTCGGGTAACAGTCAACTGTCGACCATAAGACGCAGATATCACACATAAATTACAAAGTGTAACACAATACCTGTAGAGAAAAAAAACGATAAAGAAGAAAGGGAATATAGCAATGTCAAAATGTCCATATCATTTATATAGAACTTATATTAAAGCTAACTGAGAAAATGTCTGACATTCTTACAAGAAAATTATTATAAATTCATTTTCTAATAATTATCACATTCCCTGTGTTACAAAAGTTAGGAAAAATATAAAGCCGTCATAACACGTTAATAAGCAATGTCTGATTTTTTTTTTCTAGATAAAAGTACTTCTCACACCAAAACGAATGCTTGTCATCATAGTCTGTGTCTACATAATTCTCATGTTCAGCGGAACCCCGGTGTACGCTGTGAACAGACTGGACATGATCTTCTCTCCATGGAGAAACAAGACGATTCTCGGCCTTGTTTCAACTCCAGACAAAGAACATGTCGAAAAGATTTCTTTTGTTATCAACAGTTTTATCTTATCTTTTGCAGCTTTTGCCGTAGTTATTTTGTGTACAACAATATTAGTAATTAGCCTGCAGAATAGAACAAAATGGAGAACAAAATCTGCTGCAACTTTAACAAGTGAAGTTAACAGCCGTAACCTGCGGGTAGCTAAGATGGTTGTGATGATTTCTACACTCTTTATCTCCTGTTTTGTGCCAGTTTCTGTCGCTGTTCTCGCTGTAGCCCTGGAGCCAGGTCTAAATATAGGCGGCAAAGACCTCAATCTGGGCTGGATTATTGCTGGTGTAGGAATATTGATGGAATGTGTAAATTACTCCAGCAATATTTTCATCTACTATCACATGAGTATTAGATACAGAGAGACATTTAGCAGCATCTTCTGCAAATGCAAATTTAGTGAGCAGAAAACAACTGTTAAGCTGGAAAGTAAAAATGCTAGAGTAGCGATTTAGATACTTTCGAATATCAACATTATGCATAGTTCTTGGCACACCTCCATTACTAAACAACTTTATACAGCTTCAAATAAGGGGGGAAAAGGCAATCAATGCTAAAGCTCATTTCATGATTGACAAATACAAAGTTTGAAGATTTCAGAAAAGGATTTCACAACAATAGACAGGACTCCTCTAAATCTGTTAATGTCCATTAAAGAACAAAAAGGGAATTACTCTGTATAATAAATTTCAGGCAAATCTTCATTCTGATGAATGTTGCATATTTTAATAGTTCAATTTTGCAACTACTTGTTTTCTAAATTTTGTATGCAATTTATAAAAGATGGTATATTAAGTATAGCGATTTATGTATTTATGTACTATATATTTATATACGTAACTATTTTTTTTAAAACAAACAAATAATTCCTCTTTTTCATTTACTCAGTGAAATAATAGTTACTTTTTTCCGACAGTATTTATGACACACAACAGACTAATACTCTCTTCTACTTTTTACGTTTAGTGTCAGAAATCAGTGTCTAACTGTAATTCAGGTGATGTGCAATTTTAATGTTTAAAACACTATTACTATTACAAAATCTTACAGCATGACTGTTTGAACGGGACGTCATGATGGATCGTCGGGATTGCGCCGAATCATGGCAATCAGACACAGTGGCCCGTTCACAGGTTCTCACACTTTACACGAGTATTGTAATCAGGGTACTATCACCTGATCGAGTAATCTGGGATAGAGACGGTCGGAGAGTTGCGAAAAAGGAGTCCTCGTTCTGCCAAGCTATGGCAAGCACGAAAACGTGTTTTCTGAGGGAGCTAAAGGTCTTAACATTTTGGGTAAACTTTCTATTATTAAAAAGGGAAGTGAGTATATTGTGTCGTGAGCTACGATTTCAGAGCGTTACTCAGCCGCCTCGTTAAGTCATGAACGTCTGTGACTGTAATATGTCAAGTGGCGTCCTGTGATATCCGGAGTCCACTGTTGTAAGTAGTATGTGTAGAAACGTCATGTAGCATTCGTAAGAAGGGAAATAGCGTATATGACATTGACGTAATGTTGCTAGCTTATGATATGGATGCTATATATTCAGTATATGACATTGATGTAATGTATTTCATTTGGACCATGTTAGACTGTCTGATATATCGAGTGAAACGATAATGTCATCTATCTCGTTATATAGATACATATCTGCATATATAGATATTAACATGTCATTGAGGGTTACTATGAGAAATAGTTGTCATATGCAAATGAGAAGGGGGCACTCGAATGTATGATTATATATATATATATATATATATATATATATATATATATATATATATGACATGAACAGCGGCCTTATATAGGTTATGGACTGATTGTGAGAAATAAATACTGCATGTGGGAGTTTTTATATGCACTAGTTGGACATGTCATTTAATGGATGGCAAATGAATGACAGGACTGTATTGTAAGATCGCTGTTGTAATTAGATACTATAAGAAATCATCACATCAGTGGTCGTAGGTAGGAGGAACGGTCCAAGAAGGAAAGACCCTGGGTTGGAGAAATAACTGGGGCGGCAGTAGGTAGTGAAAACCTCTGATACTGCAGGCAACTAGCCGAGCTACCAGTTCACGGATATGCAAAAGAGATTAGAGGAATTGGGTGTGAACTAGAAAGGGGACAGATAATGTTTTTGGCCCCTTCAACCCAAGTATACATATATATATATATATATGAAAACAAATGCCTAAGGAAAATACTTGGGATCAAGTGGAACGAATTCAGAAACAATGCAGAGATACGACAGATGACTGAACAACAACCAGTCTCATGGGTGATCACGAGAAGGAGACGGACATATGTTGGTCACGTGTTGAGAAGAAATGATCAGAGAATCCCAAAACAAGCTATCAAGTGGAACACAACAGGCCGAAGAAAAAGAGGCAGACCACGTGAAACTCTGAAGAGGACAATGTCAAGAGAGGCCAAATTAATAGGCATAAAATCCCTTGATGAGGTTGAAAGACTCGCCGAAGACAGGAAAAATTGGCGAACTACTTTGCGAGCCCTATGTGACGTTTAACGGCACGGGAAGGATATAAGATATAAGATAAGATAAGAAGATATATATATATATACATATATATACATATGAGCTAGAGATACGTCGTTATGCACATATCCATCCCTCATACCCTCCACATTTGAGTAGTAACCACTATGAAATACGGTAAATGCCGTCTAAAACCATTAAAACAGAGCAAACGTTACATACTTTATTAATTTTAGCTTAAAACTTCGTCAGGTAACATTTATGTAGAATACTAAGTAATGGTAATGTAAAAGCAAATGTTTGGTTAAACATCATTCGGTTACTGGCAGGAATTCTTTATAGCGATATAAAGTTTTCATGAATAAATCATTTATCACTTTAAAATATTTACTGCAGGTTTGTGTGAACTTTCGAAACATGAGCAAAGAATTTTCTCGAAACTAGTTTGTTCTTTTTTCTGTGTAGTAAAATAAACATCTTTTCAAAATGTTTTATGGAATTATCATTATTTTGTAGCACTCCATATACCTATGTGCCTCAAAGGCATGACAGGATTACCTTTACCTTTAATAGATACATTACAGACCATGGAGGTCGTGGAAACCATGGATTGTACTTTACAATCCACTAACCTCGCTGTTAAAGAGGCAAAGTTCAGCAAGGGACATGCAAATGAATGAATGAATGAACAACGCTATAATGTCCTCTCAAATTATTACACAACGAAAGTTTATTTATCATTGAAGAAGAAGATAAACTAGCGTCTTCAAGGGCGATAACACTGTAACGAAAATTGTTCCTTGGTAGCTGGCAGTTTAGCTTGTTGATGCCTTAATTATGCCCCGTGAAAGAATTCCAGAATGTAGATTTTAAATGCTATAAATATATTTTATGGAAACTGTTACAGACAGGTATTTCTGATTAGCCTTGACAAAGAGCAGACAAATAACAGCAGACAAATAACAGTAGACAGGAGAGCTAGAAAAATAATAAGAAAGTGAATGTGACTCGAATCACAGTCTCCATTTTTCCTCCTTTCCTAATAAAAGTATATATTTATAATGCATTTATGATTGTAATATGCTGTTTTACGCTGTTGATGGCCTTGCGTCACGTACATATGAATATGATGATTACCCGACCTGCATTCACGAGTTATGGCTGCTGTAAACCTCCTATTCCTACATTTCTTATCATGAAGTGTTTATGGTTTATATATATATATATAAACTTTCCAAATCTTATTATACATTCTCTACACTTGTCTCATCGTCTTATTGTTGATAGCTTTTAACATTTCGGGTGTTATTTCATCTTCTCCTGCAGCTTTGTTGTTAGCCATCAAATTCACTGCTGTTTCAATTTCACGCAATGTAATTTCATCTAGGTTGACATTTAGTTCTTGGGTTGGTACGTCGGTTTCAAGGTTTATCATTTCTTTTGAGTGTGGTCGATTAAATATTTTTTGGAAGTATTAGGCCCATCTTTGCTTTTAGTCTTTACGTGATGTTAATAGAGTTCCAGTTTTGCTAAGGATTGGTCTTTCTTTAGAAGTAATAGTACCTGTTAGCCACTTTTATATGTTATATAACGTTTTGCTGTCTCCTGCTTTTGGTGCTTTCTCTGCTTTTTTCGCCATATTGTCTATGTATTCGTTCTTATCCCTTCTAGCTGAACTTTTTACTGTCTTGTCTATTTCTTTGTATGTTGATTTTTTCGCCAGATCTTTTCCAAGATCTGTCTTTACATTCAACATGTCTAATTTGCCTGCTCGTCTTTCATGTATGTACTTCTATGTGTTTTCTGATATCCATGCTTTTCTATTTGGTTTCTTAAGTCCAACGCACACACACACACACGCACGCACGCACACACACACACATCTATTCTACCTATGCTTCTCTTCACTAGATTATAAATGTATCGCTCTCTCTCTCTCTTTCTCCCTCTCTCTCTCTCCTTTCCGCCGTCCCCAATTCTTTACTATCTACTTATCAAACATCCCAGGTATCCATTTAAACATTCTGAACACTCTGCCACACGTACTCCTAATGTCTGCCCTGTTATCATGTAAGATTTTGTAATAGTAATATCACAAGTCACAACCAAATGCTCCATTTATTCTATATTTGTTTGTCCCATTCGATTTGTTGCATAGCAATCATATGAACGTATATATCATCTTCTCTCCACATTTCTTTGCCCTGATTGTTTTTGCACGATTAAGGTGCACAACGAAACATCACAAATCTGTGCTCGTTATTTAATAAATCTGTTCCACCGTTCTCTTTCTTAACCAGGTTTAACATTTCATAATATTTGAGTAGCTGGAGTTACAGGAAAACGCCCTTGTTTGCAAACTAAGTAATTCAATGATTATAATTCGGAAGGTCATTGCATGCTCTTTACGCAGTCAGTGGCTTGAGTCATTGCAGAAATCAACGATTCTCAAGGTCACCTTCAAATATGTCCCTCGGCAGGTGGGAAATGAGAGAGATGATAGGTTGGTCGGTTCTGCCTTCACTCCAAATAGATAACCACCGGCTCGGGCTGATATTGTTAACGCGTTCACAGATATAGTAGGAGGGGAGCAAATCCGCATCGATGATTAGACTGAGAGAGCTGAGAGTACAGATTGGTACGGCCAGAACAGAAAGGCATTCTGGACTTGCGAGGGGACTTGCCAACCAACACATGACAAGCACTATCAGCAGTATTATGCTGATGGATATGGGGGGAGGGGGATATAAACACATGTGGACTTGATCAGAGCACAGTGATGATGACCCAGACCATAAACTATAAACCATAAACATTTCACAATAAGAGATGTTAGACAAAAAGTTTTACAGGAGCCACAATTCGAACATGCAGGTCGGGTAATCATCATATGTTCATGATGCAAGGCCATCAACAGCAATATACTACGTGAAATATATAGCATGAAACTATGTACAAGACTTTGTAAGATAACACCGACCACAGACAAAAGTTATACATTGAATATCTGTCTACATTAAAAATAACACATCATATTATTACACATCTAGCGCAGTATATAGCATATACATACACTTTCCTAACAAACGCTTCCTGAACAATATTTGAAGAAAATGTCACTATATAAACGCTATTTAGCGTCTTATGCATTTACTCCCCAACAAACACGATCTAGCCTAGAAAAGATTTCCTGTCTGTTGTCTGAAACTGCTTTTCTTTGAGGTAGAACTAAAGTTTAAAATCTCCACTGCTAGTTCTTTCATCTCCATGCAGGTGGCACAACAGTAATGAAGAATTCGTGTCTCGTGATAGTGAAAGCTTTCTAAGTGAAGGTCTAAAAATGTTGCTATATTTGATGACATTTAGGTTTTAATGCCCTTGAAAGTACTAATGTCGTCTTCAAAATGAATAAATTAGGAAAAAGTAGGAACAGCGTTATTACTTAACGTGTACACAGTTGTGACGTTTTCTGTGTGTCTTTGTATGATTAAGACTCACGCCAAAGCATCACAAATGTGTACTCGTTAAATAATAAAGCTATTCCTAGTTTTTCCTACTTTATAGATTTTGTTATCACAGCTTTACTGCAGTGGCTCCGTGTTTAGTTATATGCTTATAAACTAAATATCGTAACGTCATCTCCGTTCTTTACATCCAACTGCACTGCTGTACGTCGGTAGAATACGTTGTATATGTTTATATACATTCAAATTCACTGCTTACTGGTACTTCCAACATCTGAAAGCTCTGAAGAAGATGTACAGCTATTTTATAATGACATAGAGACAGCACTAAAACACACAAAGTCACATGAAGTTACCATATTCATGGGAGATTGTAATGCCAAAGTTGGTAAAGGAAGAACTTCAGACATCGTTGGTGACTATGGACTGGGGGAGAGGAATGACAGAGGTTATAAATTAATTGAATGGGCAAGAATACATAGCATGGTTGTAGGAAACACCTGGTTTAAACAACATCCTCGAAGACTGGCAACGTGGTGCAGTCCAGACAAAAAGACTTTTAACCAGATAGACTACATATTAATCAACAAACGATCCCGCAATGCATTACTGACAACAAAAACCATGCCAGGAGCTGACTGCAATAGTGACCATGATCCACTCTGTGGAAAAGTTAGAATAAAACTAAAGAAAGCCGGCAGAAAAGTGAGAAACATCAAACTGAATACAGATCTTCTTAAAAATGACCAAGAACTGAGAGAACAATACAAAGTTATTATAACAAATAGATACAATGCAATAGCAAAAATAAATAATATAGATGAACAATGGGAAATGTTAAGAGATTCTATCACCCAAACTGTTAAGGAGATAATACCACCAAAAAAAGAAGCCCCTAAAAATAAATTAATGACAGACGACATCTTAGGACTGATGGACAAGAGGAGGAGGAGTAAAAATAACGAGAAAAAATATAACAAGATAAATAAAGAAATAAGACGCAAATGCAGAGAAGCAAAAGAAGTGTGGTTAAATGAGCAGTGCAGACAAATAGAGGACTCTCGTATTAAAGACAGCAAAAACATGCACAAACGAATTAATGAACTCACAGGCAGGAAAACAAAATATACCACAGGATGCCTGAAATCGAAAGAAGGTAAAATGTTAATGGGAAAAGAAGACATTGTGGACAGGTGGACAGAGTATATCGGTGAGCTATATGGAGGATAAAGACTAGAATTAACACCAGATACTGAAAACTGTGAGGGACCACCAATACTTGAAGATGAAATCATAGATGCCATCAAACACATGAGGAAAGTTGCTGAATGACATTTACAACAGTGGTTATATTCCCAGTGACCTGATTAAATCCACGTTTTTAGCACTACCAAAGAAACCAGGTGCAAAGGAATGTGACGACCACCGGACTATCAGCCTCTGTCACATAACGAAGCTACTTCTGAGAATAATTATGAGAAGAAGAATGAAAAAGATAAAAATGGAAATAGCAGATGAACAGTTTGGATTTGTTGAAGGAAAGGGAACACACAATGTCATTTATGCTTTAAGAACACTAACAGAAAGAGTTTTAGAAGTACAGAAAGATCTCTACTTATGTTTCATTGATTACACCAAGGCATTTGACAAGGTGAAACATAATGAAATTATTAAAATGCTTGAAGACATCAATATAGACGGCAAAGACCTGAGGATTGTAAAACATCTATACTAGCAGCAAGAAGCAGCAGTTCGAGTTGAAAATAGAATTGGAAAATATCAACCTATAAAACAAGGGGTGCGACAAGGATGTGTACTATCTCCAGACCTTTTTTCTCTGTATAGCGAGAATATTCTAAGAACAATCATCACAGAACCAGGCATAAAAATTGGAGGATACAATATTAACAACCTTCGGTATGCTGACGACACATTACTGATACCTGAGAACCAACAAGACCTGCAAAATCTCTTGGACAAAGTCGCCAAAGAAAGTGAACAGAAAGGCCTTACTTTGAACATCAAAAAGACAGAGACTATGGTTATATCTAAGAAACAGAATCCACCAACATGCAGTATTAATTTAAACGGAACTATTCTAAAGCAGTTGCAGAAATTCAAATACCTTGGAGCAGTAGTAAATTCAGATGGGAAATGCAGAACAGAAATTAGGAACATAATAGGCCAAGCAAAGACTGCATTTCAGAGAATGAGAAACATATTAACCAACACATCCTTATCAATGAATGTTAGAAAACGAGTCCTAAAATGCTGTATTGAACCTATCTTGTTATATGGAAGTGAATCATGGACAATAGGCAAGTCTGCACAAAAATCATTGGAAGCAGCAGAAATGTGGTTTATTAGAAGAATGTTGCGAATCCCCTGGACAGCAAAAATAACTAATGAAGAATGTAGGAGAAGAGCTGGAGAGACAAAAAAACCTTGTCAAAATGATAAGAGAGAGACAATGTACTTTTATAGGACATGCAATGAGAAGAAGGGGCATTGAAAATATTATAAGAACAGGAAAAATAGAAGGAAGAAGATCAAGAGGAAGACCAAGAGAAATGATACTGGACAGTCTGACGGGATGGTGTGAGAGGAGATCACCAACTGAACTGATGGCCTGCATGAAGGATCGCGTACTCTGGAGGATCATAATAGCCAACGCCAGTCGGCACGGCACATGATGATGATGATGACTGGTGCTTCAGACTTGCAGGCCGTTCGTATCATTCTATCACTGATGCTCATTTTGCAACCCAGGATTCTTTCAACCATAACGATAAATCATTCTACTAAATGAGTCCATTGCCAATCACAAAATATTTAATAAACGATACATGATGATGATTTTGGCCGATGAATTCATGTTAGTGAAAATATGTCATGTCATATATAAAACTGATCATCATAGGAGAACAAGAAAATTCAGAGGACTTATATCTCACCAATAAGATAGCCGCCACAGGATACTAAATGAAATATCACACTATTCCTAATAAAACTACTCTTAACACAATCATTGTAACTACACTGACAATCACTAATTTTACAGTTACATTACTAACTATGCTAACAATGACTAGTTATACAGTAACATTACTAACTACGCAGCCAATCTCTAGTTTTACAGTTACGTTACTAACTACGCTAACAATCACTAGTTATTCATTCATATTACTAATTACATTAAAAACCACTAGTTCTAGATTTACATTACTATCTATGTTAACAATCACTAGTTATACAGTGACATTACTAACTACGCTAACAATTAGTTGTTATATAGTTACATTACCAATTATGATAACAATCAATTGTAATACAGTTACATTACTAACTACGCTGACAATCACTAGTTCTAGAGTTGTATTACTAACTACGCAAACAATCATTAGTTATACATTTACATTACTAACTACTCTGACAATCACTAGTTCTACCGTTACATTAATAACTACGCTAACGATCATTAGTTCTATAGTTTCATTGCAAACTACGCTAATAATCATTAGTTGTACAGTTACATTACTAACTACGCTAACAATAATTCGTTATACAATTACATTACTAACTACGCTAACACTCATTAGTTCTACACTTACATTACTAACTACGCTGACAATCACTAATTATACAGTTACATTGCTAGTGAAAACAATATCTCCTAGCCCTGCAAAACCTAACTCTGAACTGATCAAAATTTTAATCAGCTGTCTCTAACATTTCCACGGACTGGACCTTCTACAAAAAACATTAGCTGTTCTCACGGTCCATGCAGAAATTTATGAGCAACTAATCGTTAGTATTGAGGGGGAATTAAAAATATTTTCATTTAAGTGAAAAGATTTACATGAGTTACTTCCCTGTAACATTGAACAATATTGTTTACAATCTCCTGAGTAAACTTAAATTGTATCTGTGATCATCGTCAAACCACTCCAAAGAGAGATGGCGATGCTGACTATCTGGTAAAGAGACTTTATAAAGTAAGCGTTCTCAGAATTCTCACATTTATGTGAGAACCTTTCCTCTCCGACTCACTAAAGAAAACTGTCAACTCTTTCTGTTCTGAAGTTCTTCCATAGATCCGCCACTCCGCACTAGTCACTGGTTTTCACTCATCCTATTCAAAGTTTTGCACACCAGTTTGAGATACTCTGTCGACTCATTAAACTGTCTCCATAGACTTTCAGCAACGGTAGCGATAAATTTCTTCAGCTTTCACCTGCTTCAGAAATCGTATCACAGGACGAAACTGATGTTTGATTCCACTGATAAAGTCGATACTCTATCTTTTACTGACGGGTGCCCTATATTGTACTTCACAATGCTGCCATCTACCATTTGACGAATATGGAAAATTCTGCATCCCTGGCTGTTAACCTGATATAACTTTCATGGGCGTTACATGCCCTGAAAACTAAATTTCGAGACGCCCCTGAAATATGCTTAGTCACTCTCAGAAAGATTGACAAGTTGTAGCAACTTCATGATAGCTTAAGAGCTACAGGTACCGAAGATATACTGTTTTAAATATAACTTAACCAAGAGCTGAGAGAGAAAAATCTTAGAAATGTCCATTCCCACTTAGTTATTTGCATGTCCCTTATGCAACTTTGATTCCCTTACAGCTCTCTTGTATTCCTCTCGGTTGTAAGCAAGATGCCCTGCTGCTGATGCATTCAATTGCACATTATCAACGATGCCTTGCCAGAATCTTCACATTGGTCTTCCTCTCTTTCCTTTTCCTATTATGTATCCTTCCAAAACCGTCTTCTCTGAATTGTCATGATGTGTCCAAAATATGTAAGTTTTCTCTGTTTAATCCTCTTTACAAGCCATCCTTCTTCATTCTCACTGATTTCATAAAATAACTAATATTATATAGAAGGAGGGACAACCAAATAGGAATTGTGCCCATTCCACTTCTCGTTAGGAAACAACACATATTAAATTGTCAAGATGGTTGGCAATCATCTGTAAGATTGAATGACAGTGCCATCCTCATCACACATTTTAGATACTCAAAAGTATACCAAACCTCAGATGAGACGAAAAACAGATGAAGGTAAAGTGGGGACATATTGTGTGTGAAAAAGAAGACTGACTCGATCAAGAGAAATTATTTAGTACCAGTATATAATACTGAACTAATGTATACCTACATTCAAAATTGTATGCCTTTGTCTTACAATATAAAGCCATTAGCTTCACCTGTCATTTTTTGTAAAAGTGGTAGTGGTGTTCATGTTATCTGGATCAATTTAAAGATGTCTACTAGCAACTAATGACATAAAGAGTGGAACCTTCTTCTTACCATTTGTTGTTTAAAATTATCAGGTATTACTAACGATTAGAAAAAACATATTTAACATACTGTGATATTTCAGTCAAGTCAAGCTATTATATGTTCGATGAAATTAGTTCGTAATTTTCTTTCTTATGTCTTTACTAAATGCTTACTTAGATGACAAAGCTTCCTTTGAAACGGAGTCAGTTGTCTGTTCAAAGAACTATTGTTCATGACACTGCTTTGTCTAAAAAGATATAAAGATCAAACACAAAAAATACATTAAAATAAAAGTTTAATAGAAGAAAAACCACATTTAATTTCTTGCTGTAAACACGCGCATACTCGAAGAGTCTGAAATCAGAAGCTTTTAGATTTTCACTGAAAGAATTCTAAAATTATTTTGTAAGTTTCAGTAATATTTGTTGAAGAAAAAGACATAACATAAGAATAAAACGTTTGAGCATACAGTAGTATCGTTAATCCGATGTGTTAACTTTCTTTATTTGTGGTTATTCAATCGTCCACGATGAAATATTTCTCTATCTGACATATATTTCTCTCTTCGTCGTTTTAACTATATTATTTAAAGCAGTCCTCTAACAGAGTGCACAAACACTTTTTTTTTCTTTACATGCGTAAATAATGTGTAATGTTGAACAATTATCTTGAGAAGTGTGTTCTTTTTGTAAAGTTCAAATCATATACTTAAAGACAAAAGGAACGCACATCATACATAATATGGGTTTAAACGGCAAGAACATAACTTTAAAATAAAAAATACAAAATACAAATTTTAAACAAAAATGATTGTATAGGTTTCACAACACCAAATGCAATCAAAATCATGAGACAGAAAACGCATCAACCAAAATGGACTCTCATCTCCGAGGTCATCCGTACATGTTTGCATTACACAAAATCAAACCTGAACGCGTCAATAACGCGTGGCCCCTCTTCTTCCAAGAAATTTCTGGGTTCGGCTGAGCATCGACCTCACCAGACGTTGAATGGTGTCCAGTGGAATCAAATCCTGTGCAAGCTCCAGAGCACTCATCAGCTGTCGTTGATTTCGGCGTGCTGGTTGCTGTTGGGAGACCTGGCTTCCCATCATATCTCTTAAATATTCAGTTCAGTTCATGTCTGGCGAAACTGTTGGCCACTGTATGACGTCTACTACATTATGCTGAAGGACGTGCTGTATGAGACAAGAAGAAATGGCCTAGTCAGAATGTGACCTAGCGTTATCTTGCTGGAAAATGAACTTTGTAGCACCCCCATGTCCTGCTAACAGTGACAGCAGTTTTAGCTGCAGTACTTCATGAACTTGGCAGTAAGGGTACCATTAATAAACACTGATAGCGAAAACAGTAGTTTATGCACCCCCAGACCATTCCTCGGGCACCTTTTTACTGATCCTTCTCAAGAACAAACTCATCGCGGAGTCGGTCAGCGACACTAACTGTGACCTGGTGACGACGTACTAATCTATAAATAGTGACATGATGGGCTAATCACCTGGGCCACAGCCCTGACTGCAGGTCTACCTCTAAGCACACAGATCGCCTGATTTCGTTCGTCGTTATTGGGTCTTAGCATTCTTTTCCATATAAGTTTGCAATAGATTCTACTGGCACTTGAAAGGAAAACAGCAGTTCATAAAATCTGAAAATCATTTAATGCACGGGCATCACTGAATTCATGGTTTCCTACAATGCACTTTGGGGCAAACACGTGCAACTGATTTTTCGCACGAGACATTTCGTTCCCCAGCGTCATGAATGCGTTTCAGAACATTACTTGTGAATTTCACTCACAGCTGTTCTTCTTTTCTTGCATTATTTAGTGTGCGTTACTTTTGGCTTTCATGATATTTTGGCTAAAAAATGCGAAAGTCAAAATGGCGTGAATAAGCCATGGCGTGGTATAAGAAGGTTGGCTGTAGAATGTGAGATGTGGGACATTCTTTTGTTGCCGAAAAGAGGGCCTCGAGTTGTTGTGGAGTGGGACTACTAAGTCCGTTTGAAAGGAGATGGATGGATGGATGGATGGATGGGTGGATGGATGGATGGATGGATGGATGTATGGATGGATGGATGGATGGATGGATGGATGGATGGATAGATGAGTTAATGGACGATGAATCTTTCAGTTCGCTTGTTCGCTGCTTATGTTATTGGCTCAGCATAACATATTAAAACATATTTAATTCCTTCCAAGATGTCAGAAATTTGTTTATGGTTTTATGTTCTTGACCTTATGACCTCTGTGCACGTGCCGTTTGGTGTGAATGATTTTTCAAGGGAAACAGCTTATATATTCTTCTGAGCTATATATATATTCCTTTTGACAATATTTTTCTGGCGTTGATAGCTAGCACTATTTCTCGATATTTTTTTTTCTGTTTGATAATCTTATAATGGCTTTTGGTAAATTAACTTACCTTTCTGCTCCACGCAGTTCCTTACAAGTCTAATATAAGTGTTGCTCTCGTTTTGAAAGCTCATGGAATTGTTTAATACCTCTTTCAACAAAGCCACATAACGTGTGGACAATATAGTGAGATAAGCAGAGAAAAAGATTATTGCTGTCAAGGCGATAGCGGAGACTGGTATTCGGCAGCAGATAAGTCCTACTAATACAGTGGGAGATGATGTCAGTTCTGATGACGCGATCAGACTCCTAACACTGTCTCCTACCCAAGTATCAAAACTAAAAAAATAGCACAGAAAGATGCCAGGACGTCAGTTCTGTGATGCAGGAGAGATAGAAGTGTCATGACTGCAAGGTACTTACTGGGGGTGCCTAGTACCAGAGAAGGACGCGAGCTTTGTGCAAGTGACGGTCTAACTCAATGTTTCCAGTAGGAGAAATCATTCACTCATTACAGCCTTCCATGTAGATAAGCGGAGGTGCATCAAGTGCGAGATGTCGTGTATGGAAGACACAAAAGGAATCTTACAGGCAACTTCTGATCACGAATGATAATATAATAGAAGAAAAATGGGTAACGTTGCCAAGCAAGAGAGAGTTCACTGAGGTCTTCAGTCAACTGAGCAGAGAATGACGAACTGGGTTTCTAGAGCGACTGTGCATCGGATACTCGAAGTTTTAATCGACACTCTCTTGGACTGTACCACATCATCTTTACCGATGGCTCAGTCGTTACAGGACGTCAAAGTGGCCGAGGTTTGTGCTATACATCGCAATGGACAAAAAAAAAACCAACTGAAGAAAGATGGTGTGCATATGACATGACAACCTGCAGAATGAGAACAGAAATCAAAACACTCACTGCTATAAGAGCTTCGCTGGTTAAACACCAAGTATATCTTGCATTCATAATGACTAACTATCAAAGCATGATTGATAGGAGCATGCTTCAGAGAGAGTAGATCAGCTACTCATAGACTTACATGTTGGAGGCCTTTCATGGTTATATGAGACTGGAAACGTGGGACATCTCAGAGGCTATTATGGATGAATAGTTGGATGAGGGAGTAATTTCTACGTCGGCTGGAATGAAGCAAGGTGAGGCAGGAATAAGTTCATTCACCGGACGGATGCGACGAACTAACAATCACCGCGTGGCATGGGCAATCATTACACACTTTACTTTGGTTATTGGAAGAAGCGGAGGAGTAGATACCGGAATGTTCCTACTGCAGATACGCTGTCAGCTGAGATCAGTCACTATTTAAACAAAGTCTGTATTGTTTTTATATATGTAGGTCTGATAAATGGCTGATCCGTGTTTCGCAGAATTTATCTTCACGTTAATTTCTTTTCATAAAAATAAGAAGTTGTGAGATAATGCTCATCATTTCAAAATACACTGCTAATGTTAATACACTTTTTTCATATTTCAATGACGCTGCAAAAAAGTGTATTTAGACAGATCCACCTGTGACAGATTATACTACTACTCTTGATCGGTTAACGTCAGCAAAGACCATGAAGGAGAATTTGTACTCTTGGCTGTTCTCATTTTTCTTGAGTACAGATGAAGTTCTTGCGACATTCATTAATAATTTCCGGAGCCACCACATTCTTTGGAAATATTCTAAATTATGCATTAATCATCTCTTATCAGGGCCTGAAATTCTAATATTTCAGTATTATCATTTTAACGAAGCTAGTAGTGACCAAAACATTCAAGGGAAAAAGGAAGAGAGAAAGGACAAGAGAAAACTATCTTATTAGACTGACCAAGTGGCATGGAGAGGAAAACGCATCTAGCTTGATCGGAAACGTTAACAAGATGGAGATACATGATCGTCACTGTTATTCAGAACATCAGAGAATAATAATAATAATAATAATCAGCATAATACAAGTGTATACTGAATTTCAAGTGAAAATAGAGAATATTATAGATATAAATGTATTGTTAAAACTAATTGGGATATTGTAACTGTATTTTGTTTCTAAGATTCATTTAAATGAACTTGAACAATATGAGGAAATCTTTCTCATTCCCAGGCTGGGGAACTTAAGATGGGGGAAAAATCTACCGTATCCTCTCAAGATGTCTCTGTTCTCGACACCCCAATTGTGGACAGTCAGACAACATTTATCTTCATGTATGTGTTCTTCGCTACGATTTGTCAGACAATGGCATTCTGTGGGATTGGTACAAACATCGTAAATATCGTTTGTTTTGTGAAACAGGGCTTCATCGAGTCTATCAATGTCAGTCTTCTAGGTAAGAATTAATGTTGAAACACTACAAACAACTTTTGACTTTTAACGAGATCTGATAATGTTCGTAGACACACACTATAATCACGTCTTCCGCTGTATCTTTTTCTTGGTCACGTGGATCACTGCATTGTTGCCATAACAACAGCTTTTTCTGTACCCTTTTGTATATTCCTGTACACACCTCCCATACTCATATGGTTGTATATCATCATCTTATGTCAGGTTTCGCCTCACACTAAATAACAGCGTGTTGTCAGTAGAATGTACATTTTATAGCACGTGCTACGAGGGAGAGTCCTGAGACAGCCCCTGTTAGCAATGGTTCTAGGCTCTGAGATCCATGTTTTGTATGTTCACGCAACTGTTCGGCTCAACAGCATTGATGCTATCCATCGAACTAATCTTGCATCTACCCCAATTTGCATCTGAATTGTCTACGACAATGTATAATCCACCCTGTTGTATGCGTTCTCAAGATCAAGTGTCACAGTTACAGTATCTTCGATAAACCCAGAAAAACTCATTATCCTGGAATAGCTAGTTGCTCATGATCTGGTTAATCGTATCATTGTAAAATTGATCGAAAAGAATAGGTTCACGTGTTAAGAAAGCCACCTATGACAAGACAGTTATTGGACAGACTGTGGGAAAACAGAGCGGGAATGGAAGAACAATGTAGCTGTAAAGAGACTGCTGGAGCTAAGAGAAATTAAAGGTGCTGGCAGGAAATCCGAACTGTGTGGCAGAAAACCATCGTAAACAACCAACATTTGACTGGAACTATTAGCAAACCTACACTTAGATGGATGCTGCGGCACCGGGTGGATCATATATGGGGTTGTCCCGTTTCCAGTGAAGCCGGAGTTTGGATATTGAACATTGAAACTTACTCCAAGTTATCTCGCCTATCTCTTTCGTCACGTAACAGAGTTAGAACGCTTTGCCAGATTCATCTATTTACGATATCTTTAATGCACGTTTAAAATATCTTTTACATGCCATCAGAGTAATGCAGCACCATATCGTTAGGACAAGGGTCTGAAGCCACAATTAGCCAGATGGCAAGTCATTACAACATGTAAATCCTGCACGTTCAAGATTTAGGACATTTCCAAATGATGCTATCAGTCTTGTTGTGTCTCCTTCCTCATATACCTCGATGTTGAGAGGACAAATAAACATCTTGATAGGGCTCGATGATTTGCTTCATAAAACGGGATATTTAATGTTTCTGAAATTTCCTCTCTCCATCTCCAGCGTGGGCGGTCTCTTCCTCTGTTACCTACAGATCTTAGTGTGAATGGTGTCTGTGATATACTGTCTGGTGGTAACCGTTTAACATGGTCAAACCATTTGACGTGCTGTTTCTGGATGCACTGTAATACTGGTGTTACTCCAATCTTTGCCCTAATGGTGTAATTTCTTATCTGATTTCTTCTTCTCACATTTAGTATTCTCCTTAAATACATCAAAACTTTCATGATCTGTTTTTAGTTCTTGGCTGTTGGTAACCATGTTTGACATTGTTAGCATAGATTTGGGAGGAAAATAGTGTTGTACAGTGTTTTAGTTGTGATGCGTTTGTTTTTCAGTAAAGGAGTCGTTTGTCCAATGACATGATTTACTTTATTGCCTTTATTTTCAGTCCCAGAATCAATCGTCCTTGAGGATATTATGGTACCTAAGTATTTAAAATGTTTCACCTGTTTTAAGGGCTGGTTGTCTAGGAAGATCTTTGTCTGGATTTCTTCTCTCGCTATAGTCATGATCACTGTTTCTTCAGTACTTATCTTCATGTTGTGCTTTGCTAAATTACCCATGTTCTGCTGTAGGTCTGTTTCTTATGTGGCTATAAGTGCTTGATCGTCAGCAAAAAGGAGTTCGATTATGTTCCTCCTATTTGTGTTTGTTTTCTGGAAGGATGCTATCAATAAAGTGTTGTTTTTAATGCTTAATGCCTAATCCATGTTGGTGGAGCCTTCTGTGAAGCCTATTTTTAAATGTAATTCATGAACTATTGAAAATTAAAGAGGCTAATTACTCTAGTATTGAGAATGCGCGTAAGCTTTTTATTTCTGTGTCATTGGTTGCTAGAAGTTGTTAATTAAGCAGATAAATAGGCCATTAATTAAGCAGATAAATATACTATATTTACATTTTATATATATATATACATTGTTTATACATATATAGGTCTGGCGATGGCTGATCTGTTTTGTCTCATTTCCATAATATTTGTTAACATCTCTGTGATGCCAGTGCTATATACGGTGGATCTACCTTTCGATGTTATGGGAGCATATTATCTGACAGTTGCAATGCCGCATCTTGCATTTAGCCGAGTATCTACATGGATGACAGCGATCATCACACTAGAGAGATGTCTGTGTGTTGTAGCACCCTTACAGGTGAGTGCACAAGAAATGTATCGAAATTCTGTTTGTTGCAATGTATACATTTGTACATTATATGCAATCATGACAGATATTAACATCTACATTTCTTCATTATCTGCCTTATTTGGTATTTCTAACCAGAAATTTTGCCACTTCTTCCTGTTTATAGATTTTTCCTTTTGTTTTAGTTTTTGTTTTATTGAGCATCAAGTCCTTTAAATTATCTTTTAATTATCTGTTACTGTTCCGCAACTTCCGTGAGGTATTCTTCTTTTTCTTTTTTTTTTTTGATCGTTATAGCAGTGTTTCCAACATGGGGCTTGCAGATCATTAGATGTTATCAATTTGGAACATAATCTCTTGAATATAAGGAGACTAGAAACTAACGACTTACAGCACTGAGATATTGAATATAAGCTGGTGCTCTGCAACTTGTATGTGATTTGAAAAGTAGTCTTTGGATTTAAAATTGCTGGGAACAACTTGCCAAATATATATATATATATATATATATATATATATATATATATATAATCTCATGTGTTAAGAGTTTTATTCCTAAGATTTGTGTTCACACATCACAAGGTAAAATAATACTAGAACTACGAGGCTGAGTCAACAATAACCGCATAAAAATAAATTACCATAAAATGTAAAATTATGACTGAAAACCTGACATAATCAGCACTTGGATTAATAAATATTTTACATCCATAATCCTAACAACACCTTCTCACTTTTCAACTTAGTCAAAGTTCAAAGCAGGTCTTCTACAGCTTTACGAATGTCTTAATTACTTAGGAGAGCAAATGTTGTGCCCATTTTGCTTCATAGTCTTTCAAATAAAGCAGAGCGATGGGCAAGAAGGAAGTTCTGAGAAGGAGTGAGATACTGACCAACTACCAACAGTTGACAGCTTAAATCTACCGGCTCATGATGTCTCTGCTAACAGACCACTATCTGAGTTTTAGTCAACAGAGTTTGAAAATACAGAGTTAACCCAGCTCTAAAAAATAAGTCAGGTAGTAATCAGACTGTGGGGTCGAAATGTGGGCAAACTGTAACACAGAGCTAGTAACTTCATTTCAAGACAGAAAACACAAAAGAAGAAAAAGGCATATAGTGATGTCAAAATCCTTAAATCATTTCTATGAAAACGAACTTGTAGTGAAATTAATAGACACTATGTGCTAAACTTTTGCGCGAAAATTGGTATAAATTCTCTTTCCTAATAATTATCAACTTTCTTAATGTTATAAAGTTAGTTTTCAAAAATGTAACGTCTTTGTAAAACATTTGTAACAATTGTCTGATTTTGTTCCAGATAAAAGTACTTCTCACACCAAAACGAATGTTTGTCGTCATAGCCTGTGTCTACATAATTCTCATGTTCAGTGGAGCCCCGGTGTACGCTGTGAACAGACTGGACATGATCTTCTCTCCATGGAGAAACAAGACGATTCTTGGCCTTGTTTCAACTCCAGACAGAGAACATGTCGAAAAGATTTCTTTTGTTATCAACAGTTTTGTCTTGCCCTTTGCAGCTTTTGCTGTAGTTATTGTGTGTACAACAATATTAGTAATTAGTCTGCAGAATAGAACAAAATGGAGAACAAAATCTGCTAGAACTTTAACAAGTGATGTTAACAGCCGTAACCTGCGGGTAGCTAAGATGGTTGTGATGATTTCTACACTCTATATCTCCTGTTTTATGCCAATTTCTGTCATTGTTTTTGCTGGAGCTTTGGAGCCAAGTCTGAGTGTTGGCGGCAAAAACCTCAACCTGGGATTGATCGTTGGTGGTTTAGGAATATTTATGGAATGTATAAATTACTCCAGCAACATTTTCATCTCCTATCACATGAGCATAAGATACAGAGAGACATTTAACAGCATTTTCTGCAAGTACAGTTTAGCGAACAGTCCACAAAAATTAAGCTAGAAAATGTAGATGGTACTTCGTGAACAGCGATTAAGTTTTCAGAATTTTAGACCCCGGCATCACTGCATTTAGGACACTCCCAGACATGCTCATCCGTATACTCCAACATCCACCAGAGAGTCTGTGTAATAATGATTCCCGTCAGTTGTTGGTTGTTTATTATACGTTTTCCTCCGCTAAGTTCAGATTTTCTTCCAGTTTCCTCGCTCTGTCGTTTCATCACTCTCTGTGTATGCAGTCTGTCTACACACTTCCTCTCTTCATTTATCCGCGGTCTGTTTAGTAGAACCTTCGCAGTGTCCTCCTTATCCATTCTCATCGTGCCTCGTGTTTCAGCTTGTCCAGCCAGTGTTATCAGCCACCTTATTTCCATGCACAGCCGCATGCCCTGGACATAAGATCGAAGTTAATCCCCTCTTGTGTGAACGTCCCAATACAGTTTACTCATTTTCTCGGAAGAAAATTCTTCTCAACCTTACTTAGCACGCTCAGTGAGTCTGTCAAAACAACACCTTGAGACAGTACCTAATGTAGCATCCACCCGTGTGCCTCAGTCTTTATGTCCATGCTGGATGTAGTGAGTACAAAAGCACCAGATCTCTTTGTCACAACTCTTCCAATACATCTGGTAAGAAAGACCCATGAACGTGTGCTTCCTTTTTTCACTGAGCCATCTATGTGTAACTCCATATATGAAGACCCATAGTGTCTAAGGACTAGCTCCGGAACCTTCAGTACTACACTATCACTGGGGTATCTTCAGTATACGCCAAGACTAATCTCATGGCCTCATTCTGTATACGCTCAAGTTTGGTAAAATGCGAATTAGTTAGGGTTAGTAGACGAAGACCAAAGTCCAAACCTGACATCACCAGAGCTTGCATTAAAAAATTTGGTGCAGCCAACATCCTGGCAGCACTAATTGTCTTTCTGGTTTTTTGTAACACATTATCAGCATGATTGTCATAGGATAAGGATCTGTCTGTGTTATCCGCAGATAGGTGATAAACTGTGTTCTCTCAGTAACTTGTCTCTGGCATTTTACAACCGGAACACTGAAACCCACAATTTCATTTTTTTTAAGTATCATCAAAGAATTGTGGCTTTGCAGGGTTTATCACAACATTGTTATTATCACACCAACCTGCTATTATAACAATGTAGTGTGTGAACTTTTATATTATTGATGAAGATTGAAGATGATTCAGTTTTTTTATTTTTTTATCATAAAACATCGAGGTCTCACACGCATTACCACATTTACTAGATCACAGCAAGTCCAATGAAATGTTCACTGCATTATTTAATCCTGACAAAGAAGTTCAAGATGTATTGTGGACAAAATCGTTGGATTGAATCACTTAATCATTTGTTCACTATAATCAAACTCTATCATATTCTACATGTAGCATTTCGTTTCATACCACCCCATCTTTTAATCATATTGTTAACATTATGACTATTTTAAAAAAACTAGCAAAGTGTCTTGTAAATAATAAGCACCAAAATATGTTTCCATCCGAACAACAATACCAAAAAATTCAGGGTGCAGTCAACTCCCTTGTTTTTAGTCAGAAAGTTAACCATACACAATATGGTCTAATTCGTCTAAAAACATGATAACTGAATTTACTGAATATCATTGTTCATCATCATCATAGAAAAAAACATGTATGATAATATTTACATCTTTTAAAAAAACTTTAAAAAAAAACTTGCCCATAAAACATTAACTCATAGTTCTTCTCTGCATCAAAGGCATTTCCCATACCCTTCAAAAAAAAAAAGCATACTTTCTCTCCAATGACAAAAAATAATGTCAGAACATTTGAGGCCCAACCTCAAAACAAAACACCTCAATGACCGTGTGATGAATTTACATTGGCTAACCTCCCGATTCCCATTTTCAGTAGCAACTATAGGATATATCAAACATATTCCATAACTCATACTCAGTGTGAAAAATGTGATTTACTAGCTCCTTGAAAACCATGATACTCTCATCATACTCTCAACGAATTTTCTCCACTGTCTGACATTATCTCTTCCCCAAGTCCTCAATTACCCATGAAAATTCAGAGGCCTCCATCTCTCTATGCCAATCTTTGCTAGTGCTGAGGATGCCTTCATATCTTGCTTTACATATTTCTTTTATAACATCATAATTGTATGTGGGATCTGCCTTACGGGGAACGTTATTAATCTGCACAAACATCTCTGATATAGCCATGCAGTAACTCGTAGATATATATAAGGTCCGAAAATTAAATAATGAGACTAAGTATATAAAAAAATAAACAGTTGAAGATAGAACCTGTATTTTCTTCAAAGAAAGACCCTTGTGCATTGATACAGCAAGTGGCACGATCTAACAGACATTGGAACGAACTCTGCAGTTCTTCTGTTGGTATCACCCTTAAACTCGATGTTACGGCCCTTTGTATGTCATCAGTAGAAGCGTCCCTTCAATGGTAACTTTAATTTTGGAAATAGAAAATAATCGCAGGTAGAAAAATATGGGGAACAGGGTGCATGTTTGAGAACACAGACTTGTCGTTAGGACCAGAAATTCCTGTACAATTACCCCAGGTTAGCCGGTGCATTATCACGAAGAATGAAAAAACTGCCAGGTGTTGAATACTCGGGTCGGACTCGGAGAATCCTTTTCAATAGGCATTTCAAAATACTTAAATAAACTTTGGCAGTGACAGTCTGTCCCTTTGGAACACATTTTTTATGAATAACTCCTTTGTTGTCGTTGAAGCACAACAACATTGTCTTCACTTTCGACTTTTGAATACGATTTTTTTTTCCTTTTTGTGATGATTATTTCCACTGAGAACTTTAGCGTTTAGTTGTGGAATCACAGCTGAAATCAATGTTCCATCCTCTGCAACAATAAAATTAAGAAATATTTATTTCTGCGACACGTTTTGATCATGTCCTTTGCGTACGCAACACGTTGATGTTTTTGTGGTAGAATGTGGTAGAAACCGGCAGGCAACTTTTTTCTTGTTCGAACCTTCCACTAAAATTTTAACGAATGGTCCCTCGGTTAACAGCAAATTCATCTGCCGTCATATCTGACAGTCAAAAAACAATCTTCTTGTGTCTATTCTCTGACATTTACAATGAGTTCCTACTACAAACAGAAATTGGGCGTTCATGTCTAGTTGCATTTGTAATTGTTTCCACACTACTTTTGAATCGTGAATACCACCTGAATATCTGTGAGCGAGATAAACAATTATCCCCATAATCTTGTCGCATCAATTCAACTGTCTCAATGGCACATTGTCCGAGTTTTAAACATAATTTAATGTCAGCTTTTTATGCTGACTACGTAACAATGCATCTCTGACTAGGTTAACAAAATGGCGGATTGTTTGTTGTATACTTATCGGGCGGCGATGAAAAGTTGCAAGATCAAAATCTATCTATCTATCTATCTATCTATCTATCTATCTATCTATCTATCTATCTATCTATCTATCTATCTATCTATCTATCTATCTATCTATCTATCTACAACTCATTCCTCACCTTTCCAAGACACAGTTTGTCAAGCTCCTAAACTTGACAGCTGATCTCCAAATAAAATCTTATGTAGAGGACATTGTACTATAGCCGTACTCTCTCATCCAAAAATGAAGTCAAGTACTTTCAGCAAAAAGAAAAAAAACCAAAAACAAACTTCATTATCTGTACTATTTCTGAAAGATATAAACTACTAAAATGTCACTTAACAAGAAAGGTGCTAAATACGAAATCTGTGCCACCACTGTTCGTTGCAGACTCTAGAGATATGTTTTCTGACTTAGTCTTTTCAGTATATGTTTACTACTCATGTACGGGCGCTGTGAAAAGACAGTACAACGGATGGCTCGTTCTGTGGCTCTTAAAGTTTTTCTGTTTAAGCGAGGGGGCCCTAGATAGATTTACAAAAACTGACTGTAATTAATTAAAACAGACAAACTGTGACCAGGCTGTTAGTATTAGCTTTCAAAATATCTCTTAGTGGCCCTCCTCAGATCTATTTAATTCTGACATTTTTATAAACTTGCTCCTGCAAACAAAGGAAACATAAGATAACACAGCAAATCTGACTTAATCAAACCAGTCAGTTTTACGTTAAAGGAAAAACATTACAGACGATTATTGACCAACATATGCTGCCTCGAAACATTCCACACAACACATTGTCCATGAGAAAGTGGAATCCAAATTTCTAGTTTAGTGTACATAAGTCTTATGTTGATATCAAGGAATTATTTAATTTAAGCAACAACATTAAACTATAATAATAAATATGTAATATATATTACACCCTGAATCATTAGTAACAAAGTGAATGACTTTCCTACTGAAACATGAGCAATATTTTGAATGAACTCTGTAATAATACACTTACTGTTTCAGTAACAGTGATCGAAACAAACATTAGATATTGTTTATCATATGGAATAATAAACAAAGGATATTATGTCATCAGGACTCACCAAACTCTTGGGCCCATGAGAAATGTTTTTGTTCCCTGAAAGATTGAACACTGTTGTTTATGTTCTTACTTGTCCTAATCTGTACTGAAAATGATGAAAACAAAAAGACCTTGACAATACACAAGAAAATTATGAAAAAGTAAGTAGCGTAAGGAAGAAGAGGAAAGAAAGAAATATGATGAAGCTTAAATTAGATTTAGGGTAGTAAAGGTGTCATAAAGAGATAAAGAAAGTTTATGAGGGAAAAGAAGTAACAAAATAACCTCCTCCTCCTCCTCCTCCTTCTTCTTCTTCTTCTTCTTTTATCTCCCTGGAACTGCGAGCTTGCTGCTCTTTGTTCATGCAGTGAAGATGTTGTAGCACAGCATCGTGTCAAAATAGGAGCGGGCCAGGGTTAAGTCCCGGAGCGAAGCTAACAAGTAAGAAGAAGTGTGCGATCATTATTTAAGAGACCCCTTTGTCGTGGAGAATATGACACTCTCTGGATCGTTAACAGGACCAGGCTTGTTGTTGGGGATGCCAGTGGTGAGACAGGATCTTGATTGGCTGCAGTTCGACAACCCTGACCCCAACATGTCAGCTGTGAGTTGCTGACTGCCAAATCCGACACTGTCTTCCAACCACAAAACAACAAAATGGCTGAAAACAAATTAGGGTAAATTATCGCGGGAAAAGCAATCATAAACTGTCAGATACAAAAACTGATGTCTATAGTGACAAGGGGAATTAACATTTTAAGTTTCATAGCTAATGATAAAAGAGCGTCAATACTGGAAAAAGAAGAAACATTTTATAAATATATACTTGGAGAAATGTTATTTTCATTGTTACAAAAGGACATATTCTTACATGAATTGGAGGGACTGCTCATATTCCGATATGCCATGGAATGAATACTCATATTCTTATATACCATGGAGGGACTGCTCATATTCTTACACACCATGGAGGGACTGCTCATATTCTTATATGCCATGGAGGGACTGCTCATATTCTTATATACCATGGAGGGACTGCTCATATTCTTATATACCATCTATCTATCTATCTATCTATCTATCTATCTATCTATCTATCTATCTATCTATCTATCTATCTATCTATCTATCTATCTATCTATCTATCTATCTATCTATCTATCTATCTATCTATCTATCTATCTATCTATCTATCTATCTATCTATCTATCTATCTATCTATCTATCTATCTATCTATCTATCTATCTATCTATCTATCTATCTATCTATCTGAAACTCATTCTCTCACCTTTCCAAGCAACAGATTGTCAAGCACTTAAACTTGACAGATGATCTCCAAATAAAATCTCATACCACAGCCTTACTCCCTCTCTCCCAAAAAAGAAGTCAAGTACTTTCAGCAAGAAAAAACAAAACAAAACAAAACTTCGTTATCTGGCTACTGTTTCTGAAAGATATAAACTACTACCATGCCACTTAACAAGGAAGGTGCTAAATACGAAATATGTGCTACCACTGTTCGTTGCAGACTCTAGAGATATGTTTTCTGACTTAGTCTCTTCGGAATATCTTTACTACTCATGTATGGGCGCTGTGAAAGGACAGTACAGCGAATGGCTCGTTCTGGGGCTCGTAAAGTTTCTTCTGTTTAAGGGAGGGGGCCCTATATGGATTTACAAAAAGTGCCTGTAATTAATTAAAACAGACAATCTGTGACCAGGTTGTTTGTATTAACTTTCAAAATATCTCTCAGTGGCCCTGCTCAGATCTTTTTAATTCTGACAGTTTTTTTTTTCAATTTGCTCCTGCAAACAAAGGAAGCATAATATAACATAAATATATATGACCTAATCAAACTAGTCAGTTTTAAGTTAAATGAAAAACATTGCAGACCATTATTGGCGAACACATGCTGCCTTGAAACATTCCACACAACACATTGTCCATGAGAAAGTGGAATCCAAATTTCTAGTTTAGTGTACATAAGTCTTATGTTGATATAAAAAAACTATTTAATTTGAGCAGAAACATTAAACTATAGTAATAAATATGTATTATATATTACACACGGAATCATTAGTAACGCAGTGAATAATGTTCCTATTGAAACATGAGCAATATTTTGAATGAACTCTGTAATAATACACTTACCGTTTCAGTAATAGTGATCAAACAAACATAAGATATTGTTTATCATATGAAGTAGTAAAAAAATGATATTATTTCATCAGTAGTCGCCAATCTCTTGGGCACATGACAGACGTTTTTGTTCCCTGAAAGATTGAACACTGTTGTTTATGTTCTAACTTGTCCTAATCTGTACTGAAAATGATGAAAACAAAAAGACTCTGACAATACACAAGAAATTTATGAAGAAGTAGGAAAGTAACGTAAGGGACAGAAGGAAAGAAAGAAATATGATGACGCTTAAATTAGATTTATGGTAATAAAGCTGTCATAAAGAGATAAAGAAATTTTACGAAATTCTTCTTCTTCCTCTTCTTTGCTGCTCTTTCTTTATGCGGTGAAGATGTCGTAGCACAGCATCGTTTCAAAATAGGAGCGGGTCAGCCTTAATTCTCTGAGCGAAGCTAACAAGTAAGAAGAAGTGTAAGATCATTATTTAAAAGATCCCTTTGTCATGGAGACTATGACGCTGTCTGGATCGTTAGCTGGACCAGGCTTACTGTTGGGGATGCCACTGATGAGACAGGATCTTGGTCGGCTACGGTTCAACAACCCTGACGCCAACATGTCAGCTGTCAGTTGCTGACTGCCAAATCCGACACTGTCTTCCAACCACAAAACAACAAAATGGCTGAAAACAAATTAGGGTAAATTATCGCGGTAAAAGAAATCATAAACTGTCAGATCACAAAACTGATGTCTGTAGTGACAAGGGGAATTAACAGTTTAAGTTTCATAAAGGAGAGTCAATATTGGAGAAAGAAGAAAACTGTTTAAAAATGTATACTTGGAGAAATGTTCTATTCATTATTACAAAAGGACATATTCTTATATGTCATGGAGGGACTGCTCATATTCATATATGCCATGGAGGGACTGCTCATTTTCTTATATGCCATGGAGGGACTGCTCATAATCTTATATGCCATGGAAGGACTACTCCTATTCTTATATGGCGTGGAAAGACTACTCATATTCTTATATACCATGGAGGGACTGCTCATATTCTTATATGCCATGGAGGGACTGCTCATATTCTTATATGCCATGGAGGGACTGCTCATATTCTTATATGCCATGGAGGGACTACTCATATTCTTATATGCCATGGAGGGACTACTCATATTCTTATATACCATGGAGGGACTGCTCATATTCTTATATACCATGGAGGAACTACTCATATTCTTACACACCATGGAGGAACTACTCATATTCTTACACACCATGGAAGGACTGCTCATATTCTTATATACCATGGAGGGACTACTCATAGTCTAATACACCATGGAAGGACTGCTTATATTCTTATATGCCATGGAAGGACTGCTTATATTCTTATATGCCATGGAGGGACTACTCATATTCTAATACACCATGGAAGGACTGCTTATATTCTTATATGCCATGGAAGGACTGCTTATATTCTCTTATATGCCATGGAGGGACTGCTTATATTCTTATATGCCATGGAAGGACTGCTTATATTCTTATATGCCATGGAAGGACTGCTTATATTCTTATATGCCATGGAAGGACTGCTTATATTCTTATATGGCATGGAAGGACTGCTTATATTCTTATATGGCATGGAAGGACTGCTTATATTCTTATATGCCATGGAAGGACTGCTTATATTCTTATATGCCATGGAAAGACTGCTTCTATTCTTATATGCCATGGAGGGACTGCTTATATTTTTATATACCATGGAAAAACTCCTCATATTCTTATATGCCATGGAAAGACTAGTCATATTCATATACGCCATGGTGGAACTGCTCATATTATTATATAACATGGAAGAACTATTCATATTCTTATATGCCATGGAGGGACTATTAATATTCTTATACACCATGGAGGGACTACTCATATTCCTATATACCATGGAGGGACTATTAATATTCTTATACACCATGGAGGGACTACTCATATTCTTATATGCCATGGAGGGACTGCTCATATTCTTTTATTCCATGGAGGGACTGCTCATATTCTTATATACCATGGAGGGACTACTCATATTCTACTACACCATGGATTGACTGCTCATATTCTTATATAACATGGAGGGACTACACATAATCTAATACACCATAGAGGGATTTTTCATATTCTTATATGCCATGGAGGGACTGCTCATAATCTTATATACCATGGAAAAACTAATCATATTCTTATACGCCATGGTGGAACTGCTCATATTCTTATACCACATGGAAGGACTACTCATATTCTTATATACCATGGAGGGACTACTCATATTCTAATACAGCATAGAGGGACTGCTCATATTCTTATATACCATGGTGGGACTGCTCATATTCTTATATATCATGGTAGGACTACTCAAATTCTTACATGCAATGGAGGGATTACTCATATTCTTATATACCACTGAGGGACTCTCTCTCTCTCTCTGAGCCTTAAGTGCCCAGGCACATGGGGCTTCCGCAAGGGTTTTCCACAAATGCCTGTCCTTCGCCTTTTTTTCCGCTCTTGCCCAGGTGAGCCCTCTATTGCTCAACATCCTTTCTGTTGTTCTTCTCCATGTCTCTTTTGGTCTACCCTTACTTCTGTTCCACTGTGGTGTCCATCTTAGTGCTATTTTTGGTAGTGAGTTGTCAGTCATTCGGAGCACACGTCCCAACCATCGCCAGCGTGTTTCCTCAATAATTGTTGTCAGTGGCTTCATCTGGATTTCTGCCAATAAGATGTTATTTCTTATAATGTTTGGCCAGAATATTTCATCATGGAGGGACTACTTATATTTTTATATGCAATGGGGGGACTACACATATTTTCCTTGACCTGACGGTCCTCTACAAAGTGACGTGGTTAGCAATATACTTGATCACCTTTCCATCCCCAGCTCCTTAATGTACCTCTGGTAACCATTTACACATTTGAATGAATGAGGCACTTTCGTCCAGAAGTAAACGAATGACCTTCCTTTCGTCTAGACTTTAACCAACATCTTTATGTGAGAGATGAGACACTAATCACTGAACCACTCAGTAACTGGGGCCCTATTGTCTGCAATGCTCTCATCAATTACACCAGATATAACTGATTTTCTGGTGTTATCCTCCTTCGAAAGGACGAGCCTTATTTTAGCCTTATCTGTTACTCACTTTCTTTATATAGCTCCTCTCTGAATTGTTTGAGTGTGGGTTTTTTAAGCTTTTCTAAACGTAGGTCCTGAAAGCTGAAAACGTAGGTTTAAAATTATAATAAAAATACCAGGATTACAGATTAATAATCATACACATGCTAGGGTACATCTAAACAAACAACGCAATCATTGAGGTCTGAGAAAGAAGATTAGTTGTATGGTGAGTCATACACCTGGGTACGGAGACACTTATTATCTTATAAACAATTATACATAATTTCACATTTGTTGTAAAATCATGTAGTATAACACAGAATGGATCCCCTGTTGCTGATCTATCCATTCGCAGATCATCAACGATATCTTGCAGCCATCTTCGTCTTGGTCTTCCTCTATTTCCTTTCCCCATTATGTACCCTTCGAAGATTGTTTCTAAATCCTCATGACGTTTAATATGTCTAAAATATTTACGTTTACTCTGTTTAATCTTCTTTACTAGCCAATCTTCTTTAATGTTCAGTTATTATAGTATGGATAACCTTCTTCAATATTAAGTTCGTGTAGTATGGACAGATCCTTTCTACAAGAACTTAATAGTGAAGAAGGTTGGTTAGTGAGTAAGTTACGAGTCCAAGACAGCAGTCTTGGGATGTAGGAGATGTACGACTGTCATGTCTATAACGTACTTACTGGGGATGCCCAATACTAGCAGAGAAAAAAGAAAGAACATTGTTACCCTTACATGTTTAACTTTTGTCGAGTACACACAGTAGTCTTGCTACATTTCCCCGATCCATTAAATTCCTAAACCACCATATTCTTGAAGATTCCTCATCTGACCATGAAGGAAATATTCCAAAGTATGTTCTATTAGGGTCTGAAATTAAAATATTTCAGTGGCATCAAATAAATGAACCTAATAACGGCTTGTAAATTCAAGGGAAAAAGGAAGAGAGAAAGGACACTAAAACACTTTCTTATTAGACTGACCAAGTGGCATAGGCAAGAAAGGGCATCTGTATTATCCGAAACGTCAATTATCACACACAACAATAATGTTAAGGAATGATATACTGAATATTGAAGTAAAAACACAGAAAATAAAGAAATAAATACAATATTGAACCTCGACGTGATATTGTTACTGAATTTGGTTGTGTAAGATTTATTTTAAAGAACTTGAACAATGTGACGAAACGTTTTTATTTCTCAGGTCGGGTAGCTTGAGATAAAAGAAATATTCAACTTATCTTCTCAGGATGTAAAGAATTTCGATATTCCAGTTGTTAATAATCAGACAACATTAATCTTCATGTATGTGTTCTACGATAGGATTTGTCAGGCAGTTGCATCCTGTGGAAATGGAACACACTAATCAAAGGTAAACAGAGGAGGCAAAAGACAGACACTGCGACGCCGAAAGATAGTAAATTAGTCCAGTACTAACAATGCGACGTCATGCACACATGCACCTAGCCGAGATTGAAAAATAGATATTTGACACTGACTGACGTAGGAAGGGCCAAAGGTCTAGTAGTTAGTGACAGAACAAGAACGGACTAATTCCTGAAGCAGACGCCATGAAAGAGATGGTGGGCTTAATTAAAATAACATTTGGATAGACGGAATTGAAGCGACTAACACGTATAGGTTGTTGCTAATTTTAGAACGTTATTTGCGATTGGTTTTGGGAAATAAAGGAAGATCCAACGACCAATCCACTACTTGTAGGCGTGGTCTATTGGACAGTTAACTTACGACATATAAGTCAGGGAAGAGGGCTGAAGAGGGAGATTCAGATGGAGATTCAGAGATGGAGATTTTAGAGATTCAGAGATTTTAAAAATTCAGAGATAGAGATCTTTAGAGATAGAGATAGCGAGATAAGGAAGAGGGTAGAACATCAGGAGGACCCGAAAGGAGAGCACAAGCAGTCTAGTAGAAGAACAGAAAAGAACGAGAAGTAGTGTTAGACTGAAGATGTGTTTCATGTGATTTGGAAGTATTGTTACCTTGAAAAATCGAGTACAGTGAATTAGTTGAGGAATTAGTAAACCACGAGTTGCAGAGCCGATGTAGTAATGAGTATTCTTAGATGCTGTCGATGATGCGTCATGATCATAATTGTCAAAATAAACGATTTCAGTGAACTTTTCATCAGGCTTGATCTATTGTAATGTTTGTGAAACCTCGACGTGTGATGTGATGATTAAAGAGAAATATGTGAAACTTCGATGTGTGATGTATCAAATAAAGAACACTTTTACTATCAGTCATCGAGAATAATAGTCCACAACTTGTAATTGTTATACTGGTGCAGTCAAAAATAGGATAGTGCACAATGAAAATGCTATATATAAGCTAGTTACAATATTTTGAATGCGTTATATATATATATATACATATAGGTCTGGCGATATCTGATCTGTGATATTTTGAATGCGTTATATATAAATATACATATAGGTCTGGCGATATCTGATCTGTGCTGTTTCATTTCGACATTGTTTATTAACATCTCTGTGATGCCACAGTAGATCTACCTTTCGACGTGATAGGAGTCTATTATCTGGGTAAAGCTGGGGCGACTATCCCCAATCCAGCGCGTCACAGGTGGCGGATGGTGAAAGTCCTCCAGATATGGAGGATCCCTGTGAATAAGGATTTATCCAAGTAAGCAGGAGCGGACCAACTGGCAGTAGACTCAGAGAGCGAGGTGGGAGTAGTAGGTGGCGCTACTACTCCTATAAAGTGTCTCATGTGCTCAGTGAAAAGAATACCAGGCGAGTAAGAGGTGCCTTAAAACCTCTCGCTCCTGCTGCCTTGAGGTTGGGCAGGGAGTTTATATGCTAGCGGAGAGTCCGTACACAAACCAATAACGAGAAACCACTGTTGTAGCTCCCAAGAACATTTATGCTTATTCAGAGTAATAGATTTGTTATGAATGTCATTAATGGATGTTCCTCTGGAACAGCCTCGTCCGGTAGGGCAGTTCACGAGCCACAGGTGAGGCCAGATCGTCATCAAGCTACTGGTGGCAAAACTTACACGTTCAAAATAGCAACATGGAATGTTAGAACTTTATTCCAGGCTGGAAAATTAGGAAATGGAAAGGATGAAGATCAACATATTAGGAATGAGTGAAGTTAGATGGACAGGTGAAAGGAAGATAAATTCTGATAAATATACAATAATATATTCAGAAGGTGAGAAACATGAACGAAGGAGTAGGAATAAAATTTGACAAACAAATACCAAGGACAAGTGTAGGATACTTGAACATCTCGGACTCAGTCCTGCTAGCCAAACTCAAAGGACGACAATAAGCATAAATATTATACAAGTGTACGCTCCAACATCTGAAAGTTATGAAGAAGATGTACAGCTATTTATAATGACATAGATACAGTTCTAAAACACACAAAGTCACATGAAGTTACTTTAGTCATGGGAGATTATAATGCCAAAGTTGGTAAAGGAAGAACTTCAGACATCGTTGGAGACTATGGACTGAGGGAGAGGAATGACAGAGGTAGTACATTAATTGAATAGACAAGGATATATATCATGGTTGTAAAATGAAGCCTCGTTTAAACAACATCCCCGAAGACTGGCAACCTGGTGCAGCCCAGACAAAAAAGACTTTTAACCAAACAGACTATGTATTAATCAACAAACGATTCCAGAATGCATTACTGACAACAAAAACCATGCCAGGAGCCGACTGCAATAGTGACTATGACCCATTCTGTTGAAAAATTAGAATAAAGCTAAAGAAAGCAGGCAGAAAAGTGAGAAACATCAAACTGAATACAGAACTATTTAAAAATGACCAAGAACTGAGAGAACAATACAAAGTTATTATAACAAATAGATACAATGCAATGGCAAAGATAAATAGTATAGATGAACAATGTGCAATATTAAGAGATTCTATCCACCAAATTGTTAAAGAGATGGATGAAAGACGACATCTTATGACTAATGCAGTAGAGGAGGAGGAGTAAAAATAAAAGATAGCAAGATAAATAAAAAAATAAGACCCACATGCAGAGAAGCAAAGGAAGTGTGGTTAAATGAACAGTGCACACAAATAGAGGACTATCTTAATAAAGACAGTAAAAATATGCACAGACGAATTTGTGAACTCACAAGCAGGAAGACACAATATACCACAGTATTAGTGAAATTAAAAGAAGGAAAATGTTAATGGGAGAAGAAGACATTGTGGACAGGTGGAGAGAGTACATTGGTGAGCTATATGGAGGAGAAAGACCGGAATTAATACCAGATACTGAAAACTGTGATGGACCACCAATACTTGAAGATGAAATCATAGATGCCATCAAACACATGAACAAAGGAAAAGCAACTGGGCCTGATAATATAACAATAGAAGAAATAGAGGCACTAGAGGAGACAGGAATAACAATAATAACAATGTTAATGACTTACATTTACAACATTGGTTATATGCCAAGGGACTTGCTTAAATCCACGTTTATAGCACTACCAAAGAAATCAGGTGCAAAGGAATGTGATGACCTCCGGACTATCAGCCTCTCATGTCACGGAACGAAGCTGATTCTGAGAATAATTATGAGAAGAACAAGAAAAAAGAAAAATGTATATCAGATGAAAAGTTTGGATTTGTTGAAGGAAAGGGAACATACAATGCCATTTATGCTTTACGAACACTAACAGAAAGATCTTTAGAAGTACAGAAAGATCTCTATTTATACTTCATTGATTACACCAAGGCATTCAACAAGGTGAAACATAGTGAAATTATTAAAATGCTTGAAGATATGAATTTAGACACCAAAGACCTGAGGATTGTAAAAAATCTATACTGGCAGCAAGAAGCAGCAACTCGAGATGAAAATGGAATTGGAAAATGTCAATCTATAAAAAAGGGGTGCGACAAAAATGTGTACTATCTCCAGACCTTTTTTTCTCTGTACAGCGAGAATATTCTAAAAACGATCATCACAGAACGAGGCATACAAATTGGAAGATACAATTTTAACAACCTTCAGTATGCTGACGACACAGTACTGATAGCTGAGAAACAACATGACGTGCAAAATCTCTTGGATAAATTCATCATTGAAAGTGAACAGAAAGGCCTTACTTTGAACATCAAAAAGACAGAGACTATGGTTATATCTAAGAAACAGAATCCACCAACATGCAGTATAAAATTAAACGGAACTATTCTAAAGCAGGTGCAGAAATTCAAATACCTTGGAGCAGTAATAACTTCAGATGGGAAATGCAGAACAGAAAGTAGGAACAGAATAGGCCACGCAAAGACTGCATTTCAGAGAATGAGAACATTATCCAATACATCCTTATCAATGAATGTTAGAAAACGAGTCCTAAAATGCTATATTGAACCTATCTTGTTATATGGAAGTGAATCATGGACAATAGGCAAGTGTGCACAAAAATCATTGGAAGCAGCAGAAATGTGGTTTATTAGAAGAATGTTGCGAATCCCCTGGACACCAACAATAACTAATGAAGAATGTATGAGAAGAGCTGGAGAGACAGAAAAATCGTGTCCAAAAAAATAAGAGAGAAACATTGTACCGTTATGGGCGTGTGGGGTGATACAAAATTTATGAGAATGACTTTCCTTAGAACAGATATCAATTGTTAAAGAACAGTTCCCGTCGGAGTAACCGCTGTATCTTGATATCTTTGGCTAGATCATTCCTTCCACTAGATCCTTTGAAACAAAAGCAAGGTTATTTTTCGAAACTCTAGTTTGACATCTTGTCTGTGTAGTAAAATAAACATCTTTTTAAAATGTGTTATGCAGTTATCATTATTGTATAGTCACAGATAATTGACAGAATATGGAGGTCGTGGAAACAATGGATGGTACTTTACAGTCCACTAACCTCCCTGTTAAAGAGTCAAAGTTCATCAAGGGATACGCAAATGAATGAATGAATGGACAACACCATAATGTCCTTTCAAATTATTTCACAACGAAAGTTTATTTATCATTGAAGGAGAAGACAAAGTAGCTTTTTCCAAAGCCGGCAGAACTGTATTCTGAAAATCAGAAAAGTGTTCCTTGATGGTTGGTGGTTTAGCTTTTTGATTCCTTAAATTGTGCCCCGGGAAAGAATTCCAGAATGTGGATTTTAAATCTTATATATACCGACTATGGAAACTTTTATAGACAGGTATTTCTGATTTGCCTCGACAAACAGTTGACAAAGAAAAGTAGACGAGAGAGCTAGAAAAATAGTAAGAAAGTTAATGTGACTCGAACCATGGTCTCCATTTTCCCTCCTTTCTTAATAAAATTATACATGTATAATGTACTTATGATTGTAATATGCTGTTTTACGCTGTTGATGGCCTTGCGTCACGTACATACGAGTATGATGATTACCCGACCAGCATGCAAGAGTTATGGCTCCTGTAAATAAATATATTATTCCCTCATCTCTTATTAAGAAATGTTTGTGGTATATATATATATATAACGTTTTCTAATCAGCATTGAATGGCAAGTCTCAGTAGCTAGCGTAGAGAAGTGTAGATTGGAACAATGGAGACATATTTTTGGAGACTGAAACTTCCAGGAAGTGTACCCAATCTATCGTAATAGAAAATCCCAGCCTTAGTGCACAAGATGTTTAACTAGTATTTTTCCCATATTGCGTAATGTGTATTTTAGTGGTTTAGTGGTTAGTGTAATCGCCCGCCGTCAGTGACACTGTTTGATGACAGGCTATTAATACATCAGAACAGCTATATTCAGGAATATGAGACGCTGGAACCATATGGCATGGTCTCAAAATTCAGCCACGCTTAACGTGTCCCTTCTGTACTTTCATATTTACTCTGTACTAAGTTTTATTCCTTCCTCACCTGCAGCAAATATTTCAGAGACTCCTCAATGACTAGATTGCACCCACTCTACGTCAAGCATATTCATCTATTACACCTACGCTTCTCTTGCCTAGATTACAACTGTATCACACACACACTCTCTCTCTCAGTCATGCCAGTACCTGGAGCTTGTATTATAAAACTAACGCAGACACTGAGACGACTTGACGTCGATCAGAGAATGAGGAGAACGACCGTACATGTTGGCATTAATGACAGCATGAACGGCCAGAATCTTCGGCCTTCTGATATACAGGACTTGATATCCACCATCAAGAAAAAATACCCCAACACTTCCATAAACATTTCATCCATCATTCCACCTTGCTCTGGTCCTGGACGTCGTATGGTGGATATAAACAACAAAATACTAAAAAACA
Source organism: Achatina immaculata (assembly GCA_009760885.1). Lineage (NCBI taxonomy): Eukaryota > Metazoa > Mollusca > Gastropoda > Stylommatophora > Achatinidae > Lissachatina > Lissachatina immaculata. Next base: position 65,635,755 of record CM019702.1, read on the forward strand.
TTCTGTCTATAGAACACAGTAATTTTTATAAACAACACACCATTTTTTACTTCAGCTACAGGTGCTCCCAAAAAACGCCTTTACAGGGACCATATCCACATTAACAAGACTGGCAGCAGCATCCTTGCCAAAAATATCAAATATCCAGCAAGAACTGAGCAGAACATAACAAAACACTCAAATAGCCAGAAACAGTTTAGACAGCCACCCACATCTCATAGATCCAGAAACACACACTCTGCACCAACTACAAGACTCCAAGGACCCTCAGAAACACCACCCTCTGACTCTCTACCATTGCCCACTCCATTCACTGGCCCACTATACGATTCCATGTTCCCGCCCCTGCCTGCACGGCAAGCTCAACAAATTATACCAACACTTAGTACAGCGAACAACATGGAGACTCCTGCACAATCACCACTTAGGAATACCACAACAACTGAACAGGGCACAAACACAAGAACCTCGAATCATTATCCGTGGAACTTTCAGCTACAATATCTAATGCAGTTTAGTCCTGCAGCTCTGAGCCACGCGTATATGATGTCCCTACTACACAATCAACACTCAACACCCACATACAGATACTAGATAGCTTGAAACTTCCAGCACTCTTTAACTTCTGTAGATAAATTTAACTGAACAAAAACAAAAAACCACATAAGTTCTTACAGCAGAACAGACATTTCTTAGTGCTAGCTTACAGCTAATATTGTCATCAAGTCTTTTACAATTTACACTTACATAACGTTCATTGCATTGTTGATTTTTGTACTTTTTTCCATTATTTGTCAGTATATTATAAACTTAGTTAGATTCATTATCTCTACTAGCTTAAACGTATACCTATAATTGTATGATTGAAGTCTGACCGGTTATTTTATTTTTACTGAAATATAATATTTCTAACATTATTATAGTGACTCAGAAAATGGCTGCTACACGATGGCCTACGTGTTGGCCACTTAAATGTTTATCATTTGTTAGGAAAACTCCCTGAGGTTACACATATACTTCAACAACATGTCCCTATTTTTGGTTTCTCTGAAAGCAGATTACATAAAAACATCACAGACAATGATATACGAATAGATGGTTTTAATTTGATCAGGCGCGACCCAACTAGGAAGCTAGAGACAAGTTTAGTCGTTTACATTTCTAATACAATTAAATTTTGTAGAAGAGAAGACCTGGAAAATCAGAGGTTGAATGTATTATGCTAGAAATCAAAATATCAAATCTTAGTCCAATTCTAATTAGTTTTATATACCAAAATCCAAATGCTTCAGACGAGTGGTATGATCACTTTGCGACCATGATGGATGATGCTGTAACTCATAAATTCAAGGACATAATCATTCTAGGCGACTTCAATATAGATCTTAATCAGCCAAATCCTACATGGAAGAACATTTCAACATCTTACAACTTCTCCCAAATTGTTAACACACCTACTAGAGTAACTGAATCATCATCAACACTAATAGATCATATTTATGTAGCTGATCCAGGAAACATTACTGAATGTACTGTCCCTCATGTGTCGCTGAGTGATCACTACCCGGTCTGCTGTACGTGGTCACATAAGGGTTATAAAATACCGAAACACAAACATACCAGCATCAAATATAGAAACTTTAAAAACTTTAACTTGGAATTATTTTTAACTGATCTAAAAGCTTCGCCTCTTACGTACGTTTTCCAGTTAACAAATCCAGATGAGGCTATCGAATACTGGATCAAGATATTTCGAAATATTTTTGACAAGCGTGTCCCCATCAAAGAAATGAGAGTAAAACACGTAACAAAATCCCCGTGGATAACTCCCGATATATTGCAACTCATGAGGAAACGGGATGAAGCTCACAAAAGCAGAAATTTCAGTAGCTATTCTTCACTTAGGAATAAGGTGCAGTATTTAATTAGGCAGGAAAAGAAAAATTACTTCAGAAATTTAGTGAAAGACAAAACTGATATTAAATCAATTTGGAAAGCGATTAATACTCTTGTAAATAAAAGGAAGCAAACTGACCCACAAAAACTTAATGGTGAACATACTTGCACTAACTTCAGTGAACATTTTAGGGAAGAAATTAGTATTCTAAAATCTTCATTACCGACCCCTAATTGCGACCTGAGCGTGTTGAAAATTTTCAGCGACAGTAAATGTGTAAAGCTAAAACAAATTAATATTTCTTTCCTCACAGTCGGCGAGGTTTATAACTACATCCGGTCCTTAAAGAACACTAACTCAGCAGGATGTGATGACATTAGTAACAAGATACTACGCTACGCTGCACCAGTTATCACAGACACACTAACATACTTATACAACGTGTGTATTGACAAAAAATATTTCCCTGACGCTTTTAAACTCGCCAAAGTTTTTCCTCTTTTTAAATCTGGACAGACTAGTGACCTCTCAAACTATAGACCCATATCCATTCTGTCATCACTATCAAAACCTCTTGAAAAACATAGACAAAAGTTAACTCTGCTCCACATGCAAGAAAACAGTCTACTAATAGACAGTCAGTCAGGTTTTAGACCAAATTACTCCTGCCACACAGCATTAACTAAAACGACAGAAAGCTGGCTGTCTAATATAAATGATGACAAATTGTGTAGTGCTGTCTTTGTTGATTTTAAGAAAGCCTTCGATATGATTGATCATGAAATTCTTGCAAGAAAGCTGGAAGGCTATAGATTACACCCTGACCTAACAAAATGTATTACATCTTTTCTCTCAGGTAGAAAACAAGTAGTTTGCTTTAGAAACAAAATATCTGGCTCGTCTGTGGTTGATACCGGTATTCCTCAAGGCTCCATTCTTGGTCCTCTTCTCTTTGCTATCTATATTAACGACCTACCACTACATTTAAAGCACTCTTCATGTGATCTTTTCGCTGACGACTGTACTGTTTACAATAGTGAATATGACATCAATAACCTACAGACAACGCTCCAAAATGATATAAACAGTTTGATTAAATGGAGTAATAAAAATGGTATGTTGATAAACACCATCAAAACACAATCCATGCTCATCAATACAAGACAGAAACTGCAAAATGCAACTAAAACTTCACTACAGCTTTGTGCTGGGACTAAGGCAATAGAAAATGTTCATGAACATAAAACCCTAGGACTCATCATTGATCAGCATTTAACTTGGAATTCTCACGTACATAACCTAACAAATTTGATTGCATAGAAAGTTTACCAATTAGCCAAAATTAAACACTTTATCGACAAAGACACAAGAAAAATATACTACATATCACACATACAAACACACTTAGATTACTGTTCCACAATCTGGGATGGATGCTCAGTCTCAAACACAAAAAGGCTCCACTCACTTCACAAGCGAGCATTAAATCTTATTTGTGACAGACATCCAGTACAGACTGTTGATCAATACAAACAACTCAAAATTCTACCCCTCAAAAATAGAATCATTTTTAACAAAGTTAAGTTTGTTCAGAGAATTCTGTCGCACAATGCTCCGCTTTACTTGTGGTCACTGTTTACGTATAACACTAAACATAGCCAGCGTTTAAAAAACTGTCTTCTTCCTAAACCCAGGATTGATCTGTACAAGAAAAGCCTTGCATACTCTGCAGTACAGCTCTGGAACACCCTCCCCTGCAATTTAAAATCCATTGGTAATACTTCATCCTTGAACTCAAACCTGTTTCATTATTTACTTGCTTGTAATTATATGCCTCCATAAAATAACCAGCACTCTCTCAACACATGGCTCGTAAACCATCAAGTACTTCAGTGACATAGTTAGAAAAGCAACTTGTTAGATATTGTTAGACATTATTTTAATGTTTGTTAAAAAAAAACGTATGTTAGAAGATCTGTATTTACAATGTATTTTTATTTATGTATATATCTGCGTGTGTATGTGTCGTGAGTGCTCTTTTATTAGGTTAATTACTTCTTCTCTTTTACTTTGAATGTAGTAGTTAAATCTTACACTATTTTGATATGTTTTTCCTAATTTAATTTGTATTTTTGTACTAAATCAAGTGTGTGAGAAGAATGAAAGATGAAGTGATGAAGGGCAGAATGCAAGACGGGCCTGCGTGCCCAATTCTTTACCCTTTAAAAATAAAGATTATTCATTCATTCATTCATTCATTCTCTCTCTCTCTCTCTCTCTCTCTCTCTCTCTCTCTCCTTTCTGCCGTCTCCACTCCTTCTTTACTATCTACTTATCACACATCGCAGGTCTCCATTTAAACATTATCAACTCTACCACACGCACTCATGGACACAGCTTCTTACAAGTCACAACCAAATACTACATTTATTCTATATTTCTTTCCCATTCGGTTTGTTACATAGCATCCATGTGACCTTGTATATCATCTTCTCTCCATATTTCTTTGTTCTGATTGTTTTTGTATGATTAAAGTGCAAAACGAAACGTCACAAAAGCGTGAGCTCGTTAATTGATAAATCTGTTCGGTCTTTTTTTTTCTTAAACAGATTTAACATGTCATTATATTCCCGTAGCTGGAGTTACATGACTAAGGCCCTGTTTGCAAACTAAATGGTTCAATGATTACAATGCGGAAGGTCATTGCATGTTCTGTACGCAGTCAGTGGCTTGAGTCATTGCAGAAATCAACGATTCTCAGGGTCACCTTCAAATATGTCCCTCGGCAGGTGGGCAATCAGGGAAATGAGAGAGTTGATAGGTTGGCCAGGTCTGTCATCATTGTAAGTAGATAACCACTGGGTCGAGCTGATATTGTTAACGCGTTCAGAGATATAGGCGGAGCAAATCCACATCGCTGATTAGACTGAGAGAGCTGGAAGTATAGATTAGTACGGCCAGGACAGAAAGGCAATCTGGACTTGCGAGGGGACTTGCCAACCAACACATGACAAGCACTAACAGCCGTATTATGCTGATGAATATGAAGGGGGAGATAAACATCTGTGGACTTGATCGGAGCACAGTGATGATGACCCAGACCATAAACTATAAACCATAAACATTTCACGATAAGAGATGTTAGACAAAAAGTTTTCCAGGAGTCATACATCAAACATGCAGATCGGGTAACCATCATAAGTACATGATGCAAAGCCATCGACAGCGAAAAACAGCAATATACTACGTGAACTATATAGCATGGAACTATGTACATTCCACAGGATGTAAAGTAGCACCGACCATAGACAATAGTTACACATTAAATATGTGTCTACATTTAAAATAGCACATCATATTATTACACATCTAGCGCAGTATATAGCATATACATACACTTTCCTAACAAACGTTTCCTGAACAATATTTGAAGAAAATGTCACTAGATAAATCTTATTTAGCGTCTTATGCATTTACTCCCCAACAAACACGATCTAGCCTACAAAAGATTTCCTGTCTGTTGTCTGAAACTGTTTTTCGTGGAGGTAGAGTTAAAGTCTAAATTCTCCACTTTCATCTCCGAGAAGGTGGCACAACAATAATGAATAATTCGTGTCTCGTGATAGTGAAAACTTACTAAGTCATGGTCTTGTACAAATGTTGTTATGCCTGATGACTGATTTACCTTTTATTGCCCTTGAAAGTACTAATGTCATCTTCAAAATGTATAAATTAGAAAAAAGTAGGAACATCTTTATTACTTAACGAGTACACAGTTGTGTCGTTTCCTGTGTGTCTTTGTGTGAGTATAACTCACGCCAAAACGTCACAATTGTGTACTCGTTAAATACTAAAGCTGTTCCTATTTTTTCTACTAGTTTATACATTTTGTTATCACAGCTTTACTGCAGTGGCTCCGTTTATAGTTATATGCTTATAAACTAAATATTGTAATGTCATCTCCGTTCTTCTTTACATCCAACTGTACTCCTGTACGTCGGTAGAATGTGTTTTATTTATTTAGCATTCAAATTCACTACCTCCTGGTACTTAAGACTTGCTGGCCATTCGTAGATCCCTTCTATCACGGATGCTCATCTTCCAACCCAGGATTCTTTCAACCGTAACGATAAATCACTCTACTAAATGAGTTCATTGCCGATCACAAAATATTTAATAAACGACACATGATGATGATTTTGCCCGATGAATTCATGTTAGTGAAAATATGTCATATCTTGCATAAAACTGATCATCATACGAGAACAAGAAAATTAAAAGGACTTATATCTCACAAAAAAGACAGCCGCCACAGGATACTAAATGAAATATCACACTGTTCCTAATAAAACTACTCTTAACACAACCATTCTAACTACGTTGACAATCACTAGTTTTACAGTTACATTACTAAGTACGCTGTCAATAATTAGTTCAACAGTTACGTAACTAACTACGTTAACAATCAGTAGTTCTACCATTACATTAATATCTGCGCTAACAGTCACTAGCTGTACAATTACATTACTACCTACACTAACAACCACTAGTTATACAGTTACATTTCTAAGATAACAACCATTAGTTATACAGTTACATTACTAACTAAGATAACAACCATTAGTTATACAGTTACATTACTAACTAAGATAACAACCATTAATTATACAGTTACATTACTAACTAAGATAACAACCATTAGTTATACAGTTACATTACTAACTAAGATAACAACCATTAGTTATACAGTTACATTACTAACTAAGATAACAACCATTAATTATACAGTTACATTACTAACTAAGATAACAACCATTAGTCATACAGTTACATTACTAACTACGCTAACACTCACTAGTTATACAGTGGCATTACTAACTACGCTAGCAATCACTAGTTATACACTTACATTACTAACTACGCTGAAAATAACTAGTTCTAGAGTTACATTACTAACTACGCTAGCAATCATTAGTTACATTGTTACATTACTAACTACACTGACAATCACTAGTTCGAGTTACAATAATAACTACGCTAACGATCATTAGTTCTACAGTTACATTACTAACGAAAACAATAATTCCTAACCCTGCAAAACCTAACTGTGAACTGATCAAAGTTTTAATCACCTGTCTAACATTTCTACGGACTGGATCTAGAAAAACATGAGCTGTTCGCACGGTCCATGCATAAATTTCTCGACTAACTAATCCTTAGTATTCTTATATCTTATATCTTATATCCTTCCCGTGCCGTTAGATGTCACATAGGGCTCGCAAAGTAGTTCGCCAATTTTTCCTGTCTTCGGCGAGTCTTTCAACCTCAACAAAGGATTTTATGCCTGTTAACTTGGCCTCTCTTAATAATGTCCTCTTCAGAGTTTCACGCGGTCTGCCCCTTTTTCTTCGGCCTGTTGTGTTCCACTTGATAGCTTGTTTTGGGATTCTCTGATCATTTCTTCTCATCAAGTGACCAACATATGTCCATCTCCTTTTCCTGATCACCCGTGAGACTGGTTGTTGTTCAGTCATCTGTCTTATCTCTGCATTGTTCTTGAATTCATTCCACTTGATGCCGAGTATTTTCCTTAGGCATTCGTTTTCAAAAGAGTCTAATTTCTTTTCTATTTCTTTAGTTGTTTTCCAGCTTTCGCATGCATAAATGAGGGTGGATTTTACATTTGAATTGAATAGTCTTAACTTGGTTTTTGTGCTTATAACTTTTGAATTCCTAATGAATCTCTGTGTATTAATTTAATCTAGATTGACATTTAGTTGTGGGGCTGGTAAGTCAGTTTCAAGGTTTAACAATTCTTTTGGGTGTGGTCGATTGAGTATTTCTTGGAAGTGTTCAGCCCATCTTTGCTTTTGGTCTTTATTTGATGTTAACAGTGTTCCAGTTTTGCTAAGGATTGGTCTTTCTTTAGATGTAATAGTACCTGTTAGCCTCTTTTGTATGTTATATAAAGTTTTGCTGTCTCCTGTTTTTGCTGCTTTTTCTGCCTCTTTCGCCATATTGTCTATGTATTCTCTTTTATCCCTTCTAGCTGAACTTTTTACTTTCTTGTCTATGTCTTTGTATTTTGCTTTTGCCGAATCTCTTTCATGATCTGCTTTTGCATTCAACATGTTTAATTTGACTGCTCGTCTTTCATGTATATACTTCCATGTTTTATCTGATATCCATGCTTTTCTATTTGGTTTTTCCAATCCAGCGCTTACTTTTGCTGCTGTGTTTATGGCTGTGCTATAAGAATTCCATAACTCATCTATACCTATCTCTTCAACTTCACTGGGTGTTTTGGAATGATTGGCAAGTTCCTGATTGAAATTAATGTTAGTATTTTCTTCTTGTAGGCTGTGGATGTTTATCTTTCTGTGTACTGATTTCTTGTGTTGACTTTTCAATTTTAGTTTTATTTTCCCTATGCACAGGTTGTGATCACTGTTGACATCTGCACCCCTATAAGCCCTTACATCCATGAGAGATGTTCTGTATTGCTTTCTAATACAAAAATGGTCTATCTGGTTTCTAGTTCTATCATCTGGAGATATCCATGTTGTTTTATGTATCTCTTTGTGTGGGAATATTGTGCCTCCAATGACCATGCCCTCTGTTAGACATATTTCAATTAATCTTTCTCCATTCTGATTAACCATGTCAATTCCTTAGTATTCAGGGGGAATTAAAAATATTTTCATTTAAGTGAGAAGATATACATGAGTTACTTCCCTGTAACAATCAACACTTATTATTTACAGTCTCCTGAGTAAACTTGAATGTTATCTGTGATCATCGCCAAACCACTTCAGATGCAAAGAGAGATGGCGATGCTGAGGCGATGATGACTATCTGGTAAAGAGAGTTTGTAAAATAAGCATTCTCGGAATTCTCACATTTACGTGAGAACCTTTCCTCCCCTTCTCACTAAGAAAACTGTCAACTCTTTCTGTTCCAAAGTTCTTCCAGAGATCCACCACCCCGCGGAAGTCACTGGTTGTCACTCATCCTATTCAACATTCTGCACACCAGAGTGAGACACTCTGTCGACTCATTAAACTGTCTCCATAGACATTAAGTAACGGTAGCTATGAATTTCCGCAGCTGTCACCTGCTTCAGAAATTGTATCACAGGACGAACCTGATGTTTGATCCACTGATAAAGTCCATCCTCCGTTTTTAACTGACGGGTGCCCTAGATGGTACTTCACAATGCTGCTATCTAGCAAGGAGTGGCATTTAACGAAAATGGAAAATTCTGCAACTGGCCTGTTAATCTGACCTCACTTTCATGGGCGTTACATGGCCTGAAAACTAAGTTTCGGGACGCCCCTGAAGTATGCTTAGACACTCGGCAGAAAGATTGACAAGATTTAGCAACTTCATGATAGCTTAAGAGCTGCAGGTACCGAGAATATACAGTTTTAAATATAATATAACCAAGACTTGAGAGATAAAAGACTTTAAAATGTCAGTTTTTACTCCGTCATTTGCATGTCCCTTCTGGAACTTTGCCTCCCTAACAGCTCTCCTGTAGGCTTATCGAATGTAAACATTATGCCCTGCTTCTGATGCATCCATTTGCAGATTATCAACGATGTCTTGCAGTCATATTTGTCTTGGTCTTCCTCTCTTCCTCTTTCCTATTATGTATCCTTCCAAGACTGTCTTCTCTAAATTCTCATGATGTTTAACGTGTCCAAAATATTTAGGTTTTCTCTGTTTAATATTCTTCACTAGACATCCTTCTTCATTCTCACTGCTTTCAGAAATTAACTAATATTATATAGAAGAAAGGACAAACAAATAGGAAATGTGCCCATTCCACTTCTCGTTAGGAAGCAACACACATTAAATTGTCAAGATGGTTGCCAATCATCTGTAAGAATTTATTATATTGCCATCCTCATCACATATTTCAGATACTCAAAAGTATACTAAACTTGAGATGAGACGGAAAACAGATGAAGGTAATTTGGCGAAATGTCGTGTGTGAAAAAGAAGACTGACTTGATCAAGAGAAATTATTTAGTGCCGGTATATAATACTGAACTAATGTACACCTACATTCAAAATTGTATGCCTTTGTCTTATATTATAAAACCATTAGCTTCACCTGTCATTTTTTGAAAAGAAAAAAGAAATAATAGGGCGCGCCTGTTGTGGTAGCGGTATTATCTGGATCAATTTAAAGATGTCTACTAGCAACTAATGACATAAAGAGTAGAACCTTCTTCTTACCATTTGTTGTTTAAAATTATCAGGTATTACTAACGATTAGAGAAAACATATTTAACTTTCTGTGATATTTCAGTCAGGTCAAGCTATTATATGTTCGATGAAATTAGTTCGTAATTTTCTTTCTTATGTCTTTATTAAATGCTTACTTAGATGACAAAGTTTCCTTTGAGGTGAAAGGAGGGAGTTTTCGGTTCAGAGATGTATTTTTCATTGCATTGCTTTGTCTAAAATGATGTAGCGATCAAACACAAAGCATACATGTAAAATAAACGTTTAATGGAAACAAAATTCACATTTAATTTCTGGCAGTATACACACGCGTACTCAAATAGTCTGAAATCAGAAGTCTTAAGATTTCACTAAAAGAATTCCAAGATTATTTTGTAAATTTCGGTAATATTTGTTGAAAATAAAGACATAACAAAAGAATACAATGTTTCAACATACCGTAACATCTTTAATTCGATGTGTAACTTTCTTTCTTTATTGTTATTCAAATAATTTGTTTAATTAAATTGACCAAATTTTTTTTTCTTTATAGTGTGTAACGCTAAACAATTGTCTTGAGAAGTGTGTTCTTTTCTTTTAAAGTTCAAAACATATACCTAAAGCCAAAAGGAACGCACATCATGCATAATATGTTTTTAACCAGCAAGAACATAATTTAAAAATTAAAAAAGACACTTTTTAAACAAAAAATGATTGTATACATTTCACAACACCAAATGCAATCAAAATCATGAGACAGAAAACGCATCAACCAAAATGGACTCTCACCTCCGAGGTCATCCTTACATGCTTGCATTACAAATAAAATCTAAACCTGAATGCATCAACAGCGCGTGTCCCCTCTTGCTCCAACATATTTCTGGAGTGGGCTGATCATCGACCTCACCAGACGTTGAATGGTGTCCAGTGGAATCACATCCTGTGCAAGCTCCAGAGCACACATCAGCTGTCCTTGATTTTGGCGTGCTGGTTGCTTTTGGGACACGTGGCTTCCCATCATATCTCTTAAATATTCAGTTCAGTTCATGTCTGGCGAAACTGCTGGCCATTGTATGACTTCTACTTCGTAATGCACAAGGAAGTGCTGTATGAGAGAAACAGAAATGGTCTAGCCAGAATATTATAATAGTAGTATCTGACTATTGCTGAGTAATCTCCTATCATATATGTCAATAAATACACTCTCAGAATTCTAATTATACAGGTTACACAGACATTACAACAGTGTGAGAATCACTGACACCTGATTGTTAGTGAGAACAAATCTTCTTCTTCGTTCACTTCTACCACCAAAAACCGCACTGTGAACCTACTGAATTCACGCATGTGGTCCTCGTTAGGTCCCGTGGTCCCCTGTGTGGTCCAAAATAGACCACACGAGTTCCACGAAAGAACCACAATGGGTTCAGAGTATCACAGTGCTTTAGCCTGTATTCTTGGTGGGTCTCAGAAGCGGGATTGCGTGACACTGTGGTTTTCATTGCACCAGTTTGGTCTAGGGTTGGACTTTCTCACCGGAAGACCTCGACGTGTTTGGAATATCAGTGCATCCCCGCTGGGTGAGAGGCGTTAGCCCACCCAGGCCAGAGTTGGACTTTCTCACCGGAAAACCTCGACGTGTTTTGAGATACCCGTGTATCACCGCCGGGTGAGAGGTGGTTGCCCATCCAGTCCAGGGTTGGACTTTCTCACCGGAAAACCTCAGCATGATTAGGATACGCAGACATCCCCGCCGGGTGAGAGGTGGTTGCCTATCTAGACTTACCTGGTCCAGTGTCTCCGACTTCAGCATTTTGCGGTCGTGGCCGCTACCCTTCCTAGTTGTGACCAGGATGGAGCTTTTGTCCAGGAGGACGAATCCTCGCCACTAGTGACTTCTACCCCTGGATTGAGCCGGTTTAGGCATTTCCCAGTATGGGCGTGTTTGGGACGGGACCGACCTCTAGAGCAGAGGTACTGTGACATTCATAGCCTTCAAGATTCACCCCTGGTATGAGCCGGTTTAGGCAAAATTCACCAGTATGGGTGTTTATCAGGCGTTACCGACCTCTAGAGCGGAGGTGGCATGACATGTCTAGCCATCGAGTTCCACCCCTGGTGTGTGCCGGTTTAGGCATATTTCTCCAGTGTAGGTGTATTTCGGACGTAGGCGGCCTCTAGAGCAGAGGTGCCGTGGTATAGCTCTCGTAGCGATACTACTGGACATACCAGGTTAAACTTCACTTTCCACCACCTTTTCTCATCGGCGCCGCACAGCAACCTTTATTTCCGCATTTACTTCCTTAACCGTGAGGAGCTTCACTCCACGCGCGGCATTGAAAAGTCAAGCCAGCAGTGACTTAACCTCTGGGACAAGCCGGTTCATGCATTTCACCCGATATGACTGCACTCAGGACGTGGCCAACCTCCAGACCAGAGGTGCCGTGATTTGACTGTTTGCTCCGCTTTATTCTTTCAACCACCTTTTCCGCAGTGATGCTGCGCGGCAACCTCATTTGCAAATTTCTTCATTGGCCGGGAAGAGCACCGCTCCACGCACGGCAGCTGAAGATCTCGCCAACAGCTCAGGGCTGGTTGATTCGGCAGGTGAGTTGTTACACACTCCTTAGCGGGTTCCGACTTCCATGGCCACCGTCCAGTGAGGACAAATAAACCACATGTTTATTATGAAAAGAATGGGGATTGATCAGTGAGGATGTTGAAACTAAAGATTGAAATTGATGATCAAGCCACTCCTAACCTTGACGAGATCTCGTTCGCCATATAAGGAAAGGAGTGATCAATATTCTCACTCAGATAAACTGACATACGTACAGCATGATGGAAAAAATACAACAACCAACTTACATTTTCAGTGAAAGGCTTTCCATCACAAAAATACTGCTAACACAACTTCAGTGCTGAGTTCTATCACATTCCTAGAATGCTTTTTAACCCGTTAAACACATTGATGTTTAAATCACTCTAAATCTTCAAGGCATAATCTGATAATCATCTGAACCGCTTCATCCTAACATATTCACAACTCCTAATGAGCCTAATTCAATCATAACACTTGAAAAGTTCTCTATCAAAATCTCACAAAAATCTCAAATAATCATAATTATTCTAAATCCTAATCATGCTAAGTATCCTCCTTACGAACAACCCCTAGTCCTAAAATATCCCTTACAATTTCTATTTCTACATCTTCCAGAAATGTCTATCTCGTGGAACACAAAAATCGTCAGTCAACATTCTACCTTTTTGTTCACTTCACTAAAAAGTCTAAAATCAGTGCTAAATTTGCCTGTTTATAACCTTGGACAAATTCTATAAACAACTATCCCATTTTTAACTTGCAATAAAAACATGCCAAGCTTAAGTTCATAAAAAATGATAATAAATCTCGAGATTTTAAAGTGTCAAGATTGACCTCCCGTTGATGTGTACTGTAAAAATATTATAAAGGCGTTAACCATAATATCAAACTACTTAATTAATCATTGGGTAACTCCCCTATACGGTAAATAAAGTACATAATTAAATAACTCTAATACCTTAAATAACAATATGAACTAGCGTTTTATTGCCGAGAAATGAACTTTGCAGCACCCTCATGTCCTGCTAATAGTGGCAGCAGTTCTGGCTATAGTGTTTCATCAACATATTGCTGGGCAGCAAGGGTACCATTAATAAACACTCATAGCGAAAACAGTAGTTTATGCACCCTCAGACAATTCCTCAGGCATCTTTGTACCGATCTTTCTCAAGAACACATTCATCACGGAGTCGGTCAGCGACACTACCTGTGACCTGGTGACGACGTACAATTCGATAGATAGTGACATGATGGGCTAAACACCTGGGTTACACCTGCAGCTCTACCTCTAAGCACGCCGATCGCCTGATTTCGTTTATCGTTATTGAGTCTTGGCATTTTTTTACATATAAGTTTGCGATAGGCTGTACTGACATTTGAAAAGGCTTTATGTGGACTACAGGAATCAACAGTTCATAAAATTTGAAAATCATGTGATGGACGCACTTCACTGAATTCATGGTTTCCTACAATGCACTCTGTTGCAAATCCGTGCAACTGAAGTTTCGTGCATGTCGTTCCCCGAAGTCAAGCATGCGTTTCAAAACATTACTTGTGAATTGCACTCACGGCTGTACTTCTTTCCATGCATTATATAGTGTGCGTTACTTTTGGCTTGCATGATATTTTGGCTAAGAAATGCGAAAGACAAGATGGCGTGAATAAGCCATGGAGGGGTATAAGAAGGTTGGCTGTAGACTTTAAGAAGTGGGACATTATGTTGTTGCTGCAAAGGGGGCTTCGAGTTCTTGTGGAGTGTGAGAAATGGGACATTCTGTTGTTGGTGCACAGGGGGCCTCGAGTTGTTGTGGAGTATGAGAAGTGGGACATTCTGTTGTTGCTATACAGGGGGCCTCGAGTTGTTGTGCAGTGTGAGAAGTGGGACATTCTGTTGTTGCTGCACAGGGGGCCTCGAGTTGTTGTGGAGTGGGACTACTAAGTCGGTTTGAAAGGAGATGGATGGATGGATGGATGGATGGATGGATGGATGGATGGAGCACGATAAATCTTTCATTTAAATAGCTTGTTCGCTGTTTGTGTCACTGGCTCAGCAAAGATTATATTTCATTCCTTCGAAGATTTTCAAATGTCAGAAACTTTGCTATGGTTTTATGTTCTTGACCTTATGACCTCTGCGCACGTGCCGTTTTTTGTGAATGATTTTTCAAGGAAACTAGCTTATATATTCTTCTGAGCTATATGTTTATTCCATTTGACAGTACTTTTCTTGTGTTGATAGCTAGCATAGTTTCTCGTTATTTTTCTCTGTTTGATAATCGTATAATGGCTTTTGGTAAATTAATTTACCTTTCTGCTGCACGCATTTCTCTCGTTTTGAAAGCTCATTAAATTGTTCAATACGTCTTTCAACAAAGCCACAAAGCGCCTGGACAATATAGTGAGATAAGCAGAGGAGAAGATTAATGCTTACAAGGCGATAACGGAGACTGGTTTTCGGCAGCGTATAATTCCTAACACTGGGAGTTGATGTCAGTTCTGATGACACAATAAGTCTCCTAACACTGGGAGCTGATGTCAGTTCTGATGACACGATAAGTCTCCTAACACTGGGAGCTGATGTCAGTTCTGATGACACGATAAGTCTCCTAACACTGGGAGTTGATGTCAGTTCTGATGACACGATAAGTCTCCTAACACTGGGAGTTGATGTCAGTTCTGATGACACGATAAGTCTCCTAACACTGGGAGCTGATGTCAGTTCTGATGACACGATAAGTCTCCTAACACTGGGAGTTGATGTCAGTTCTGATGACACGATAAGTCTCCTAACACTGGGAGTTGATGTCAGTTCTGATGACACGATAAGTCTCCTAACACTGGGAGTTGATGTCAGTTCTGATGACACAATAAGTCTCCTAACACTGGGAGCTGATGTCAGTTCTGATGACACGATAAGTCTCCTAACACTGGGAGCTGATGTCAGTTCTGATGACACGATAAGTCTCCTAACACTGGGAGCTGATGTCAGTTCTGATGACACGATAAGTCTCCTAACACTGGGAGCTGATGTCAGTTCTGATGACACGATCAGGATCCTAACACTGTCTCCTACCCAGGCATCAAAACTAAAAAAAAAAATAGCACAGAAAGAAGCCAGGACAGCAGTTCTGTGATGCAGGAGAGATAGGAGTGTCACGACTGCAAGTTACCTACTGGAACTGCCTAGTACCAAGGAAGGACGCGAGCTTTGTGCAAGTGACGGGCTAACTCAGTGTTTAAAGTAGGAGAAACCATTCACTCATTACAGCCTTCCATGTAGATAAGCGGAGGTGCATCAAGTGCGGGATGTCGTGTATGGCTGACACAAAAGTAATCTTACAGGCAACTTTTGATCACGGATGACCATGCAATAAAAGAAAAGTTGGTAACATTGCCCAGTAAGTGAGAGTTCACAGAAGTGGTCAGTCAACTGAGCAGAGAATGACGGAACTGGGTTTACAGAGCGACTGTGCATCGGATACTTGAAGATATTCATCGTCACTCTCGAGGACTGTACTATATCATCTTTACCCATGGCTCAGTCGTTACAGGACGTCAAAGTGACCGAGGCTTGTGCTATACATCGCAATGGAAAACAATCAGCGGGGGAACGATGGGGTGCATATAACATAACAACCTTCAGAATGAGATTCAAGTGCCATGCAGCAGGGCGTAGGCGATCATTTCTCTCCACAATTCCCTGTCTTTAGACTTGATTATAAGATTCGCCGGTGACTTTCTTCCTAGCCACACTGACAGCCCATCCAGTAACTTCTCTCTCTGTCTTCCTCTATCTCTTCTTCCCTCAATTTTTCTACTTCTCACAGTGTGTACCAATTTTCCTATTCTCAGGAAATGTCCTATAAATCTCGCTTGTCTGGCTCTGAACTGTGCTATAATTTGCTTTCTAACTCCAGACTCTCTTAAGACTTCTTCATTGGTTTTCTTGACTGTCCATGGTACCTTCAACATCCTTTTTATAAACCACATCTCCATGGCCTCCATTTCTCACTCTGCTCTCTTATTCATATACCATGCTTCACATCCATAAAAAAAACCCTGCACGGTGTAACATTTAAGTACTTGGAATCTTGTTTCCATTGATATGGATCTGTTGCACAAGATGTTTCTCATTGTGTGGAATGCTGATTTGGCATGAGCACGTCTATTTTTATTTCGTTGTAACATTTCCCATCAGCTGTTATAATTGTTCCTAAGTATTTGAATCTATCAACTTGTTTCAGATTTGTGCCATCGATGGTAATGCTACATTTTGGTGGTATTCTGTTCTTTAAGATGACCATCACTTCAATCTTATTTTTGTTCATGCTGAGACGTTTATTTTTACTTTCACGAACAAGGACGTCCAAAAGAACCTGTAGCTCCCCTTCACATCTAGCAATCATAACTGTTAAGGTTGTACCTGTCAATTGATATTCCTGTCATCTTCTCTATAGTTATCATTATGTTTTCGCTGTACAAGGAGAAGAAGTCAGGAGATAAAACACTTCCTTGTCTCACTCCCAATTGTATGTCTTGGAATACTACTATTTGGTTTTCAACCCTCATTGCTGCTGATTGCTGCCAGTATATGTTTTTGATAAGTTTCAGATCTTTCCGATCAATGTTGATGTCTTCCAGCATTCTTATAATTTCTGTGTGTCTCATTTTATCGAATGCTTTATAGTAGTCTATGAAGCATAAGTATAGGTCCGTCTTTATTTCTATTGATCTCTCCATCAATATTCTTATTATATATATGGCGTTACTTGTACCTTTTTATTCGACGAGCCCACGCTGTTCTTCAGCGATTTCTGGTTTTATTTTGCTCCAGACTCTTCTCATAACAATGCGAAGTAGGATTTTGGTAACATGGGTCATAAGACTAATGTTCGATGGTCTTCACATTCAACTGCACCTTGTTTCTTTGGTAGGGCAATGAAAATTGATCTCAAAAGTTCTTATGTGACATAGTTACTATTACAGATGTCATTCAGCATCTGGTAATTATTTCTATGCCAGGCTCTCCTAATGCTTCCAGTTCTTCCTTGGTAATTTTATCTGGTCCTAGTGCTTTGTTGTTTTTCATGTGTGATGGCTTCTTCCACTTCTGCTTTTTATTTCGTTGTAACATTTCCCATCAGCTGTTAGAATTGTTCCTAAGTACTTGAATCTATCAACTTGTTTCAGATTTGTGCCATCGATGGCAATGCTACATTTTGGTGGTATTCTGTTCTTTGAGATGACCATCACTTCAATCTTATTTTTGTTCATGCTGAGACGTTTATTTTTACTTTCACAAACAACGACGTCCAGAAGAACCTGTAGCTCCCCTTCACTTCTAGCAATCATAACTGTTAAGGTTGTACCTGCCAATTGATATTCCTGTCATCTTCTCTATAGTTATCATTATGTTTTCGCTGTACAAGGAGAAGAAGTCAGGAGATAAAACACTTCCTTGTCTCACTCCCAATTGTATGTCTTGGAAGGCTCCTATTTGGTTTTCAACCCTCATTGCTGCTGACTGCTGCAAATATATGTTTTTGATAAGTTTCAGATCTTTCCGATCAATGTTGATGTCTTCCAGCATTCTTATAATTTCTGTGTGTCTCATTTTATCGAATGCTTTATAGTAGTCTATGAAGCATAAGTATAGGTATATCTTTACTTCTATTGATCTCTACATCAATATTCTTATTATATATATGGCGTTACTTGTACCTTTTTGTTCGACGAGCCCACGCTGTTCTTCAGCGATTTCTGGTTTTATTTTGCTCCTGACTCTTCACATAACAATGCGAAGTAGGATTTTGGTAACATGGGTCATAAGACTAATGTTCGATGGTCTTCACATTCAACTGCGCTTTGTTTCTTTTGTAGGGCAATGAAAATTGATCTCAAAAGTTCTTATGTGACATAGTTACTGTTATAGATGTCATTCAGCAATCTGGTAATTATTTCTATGCCAGGCTCTCCTAATGCTTCCAGTTCTTCCTTGGTAATTTTATCTGGTCCTAGTGCTTTGTTGTTTTTCATGTGTGATGGCTTCTTCCACTTCTGCTTTTAATATGTGATGCCCTTCATTATTATTTCGTATATCTATTTTGCTTCTATTTTCCTCATAGAGTTCTCTAATGTATTAGCTCAATCTTGCCATTATTTCATCTCTGTCCATTATTGTATATCCTTCCTTTGACTTCAGGCAACCAGTCTTGTGGTATGTCCTTTTGTTTGTTAACTCCTTTACTTGTTTGTACATATCTCTTGAGTTTCCATGATGGCGTGTCTCTATTTCACTACACTGTTGCAGTCACGCTTGGTCTAGACCAAGAGCAGAATGAGAACGGAAATCAAAACACCCACTGCTATAAGAGCTTGGCTGGTTGAACACCAAGTATATCTTGCATTCGTAATGACTAATTATCAAAACGTGATTGACAGGGGCATGCTTCAGAGAGAGTAGATCAGCTACTCATAGACATATATCTTGGAGGCCTTTCATGGTTATACGTACGAGATACGCAAAAGTTACGGTAATGCGGGGCACATTGGCTGGATGGAAAAATCATGAGACTGGAAACTTGGGACATCTCAGAGGCTGTTGTGGATAAAGAGTTGGATGAGGGAGTAATTTCTACGTCGGCAGAATGAAGGAGTGAAGCAAGGTGAGGCAGGAATAACTTCATTCACTGGACGGATGCGACGAACTAACAATCACCGCGTGGCATGGGCAATCAGTACACACTTTACTTTGGTTATTGCAAGGAGCGGAGGAGTAGATACTGGAATGTTCCTACTGCAGATACGCTGTCTGTTGAGATCAGTCAATATTAAAACAAAGCCTATATTGTTTATATGTTTATATTGGTCTGACATTGGCTGATCTGTGTTTCGCAGAGTTTATTTTCATGTTAATTTCTTTTCATAAAAATAAGAAATTGTGAGATAATGCTCAGTCATTTCAAAGTACACTGATAATATTAATACACTGTTTTCAGATTTCACGGACAGTGCAAAATAAAGTGTATTTAGACAGATCCACCTGTGACAGATTATATACTATTGATCGGTTAACGTCAGCAGAGACAATGAATGAAAATGTGTACCCTTAGTTGTTCTTATTTTTCATGTGTACAGATGAAGTTTTTGCGACATTAATTAATAACTTCCTAAGCCACCACATTCTTTGAAATGTTCCAAATTATGCATTAATGAACTATTATCGGGGTCTGGAATTCAAATATTTGATTATTATCATTTTAATGAAGCTAGTATTTTGTTTCTAAGATTAATTTAAATGAACGTGAACAATATGAGGAAATCTTTCTAATTCCCAGGCTGGTGAGCTTAAGATGGGGGAAAAATCTAACGTATCCTCTCAAGATGTCTCCGTTCTGGACACCCCAATTGTCGACAATCAGACAACATTAATCTACATATATGTGCTCTCCGCTATAATTTGTCAGACAGTGGCATCCTGTGGGATTGGTACAAACATCGTAAACATTGTTTGTTTTGTGAAACAGGGCTTCAGCGAGTCTATCAATGTCAGTCTTCTAGGTAAGAATTAACGTTGAAACATTACAAAGAACTTGTTACTTTTAACTAAATCTGATAATTTTCGTAGACACACACTATAATCACGTCCTCCTCTATTTCTTTTTCTTGGTCACTTGGATCAGTGCATTGTTGCCTTAACAACAGCCTTTTCTGTACCCTTTTGTATATTCCTTTCTACACCTCCTAGAATATACATTTTATAGCACGTGCGACGAGGGAGAGCCTGAGACAGCCCTGTTAGCAATGGTTCTTGGCTCTGAGATCCATGTTTTGTAAGTTCAGGCAACTGATCGCCTCAACAGCATTGAAGCTATCCATCGAATCAGTTTGCATCTATTGTGAAGTGTCACGGCCAAGATATTAAGAGAACACATTTCACGAGGAATCTACCGATCACATTTGATCATTTCTTGTCCTTTGCACAACATGTGGAGAATGCAGTACAGAAAGCCAGGAAAGCAATTGGAGCAGTTAGGTTAATGTCTGCAGCAAACTTTTCACAGGCAATCTGTTCTTGCTGGTATTTGCGCAGGAGCTGTCACCATTGGAGTATGGTCTTGGTCTATTAACCCTGTCAAATGCACACCTGAACACTAGAGAGTGTAGAGAACGAGGCAATGAGAGTGGTCTTGAGTTGCATCAGGGATACCCCAGTGGCGGCCATGCGCTTTCTGCTTGACTTGCTGAGTGTGAGGTCAAGACACAAGTCAGTTCAGGTAAAGGCATACATCAGGATTATTGGCATTAACGACCATCCTCTTCATAAAGAGCTGGGGTTGATAAGGGAAGATGCATCAGACGAGATAGATCTTGAATGGCTGTGATTGAGGACACAACAAACTCAATTTGCTATCTAGATGAGCTGCCTAAAGGTGATGATTGGGTACGGGTGCAAGACCGACCTCAGTAGCAAAAGTTATTATACAAAAGGGCCGTGAATTTCGAGATTGGGAGTAGTTGAATTTTGGGTTTAAAATCTCATTCAGCAACGCTGTGAGTCTTTTGACACGGTAATATATATTGCTCAGTGACTCTGAGCAGCAGAAGTGGTTGGGGTTTGGTTGTCTACCGAAATGGAAGAGTAGTGGCTCAGCGTTCTTGAGCCTTTGAAGTCATCACATCAAGCATGCGAATGGAAATTTAGGTTGTGTCAGCAGCAATGGAATAGCTAGTTCCTCATGATCTGGTTAATGGTGTCATTGTGACGGATTCACAGATCATGCTTCGTAAGGATGAGAAAAAAAATTGTTTCGAAAAGAAAGGGCTCATGTGTTAAGAAATCCACCTATGACAAGTCTAAGATGGCTTTACTGCCCATGATATGCAGAAGTACATGCAATGATGTGGTAGACAGACTTGCTGGACAGGCTAAAATAAATGGCAGGCTGAGAAAGTGCAAGGGTAACTTTGCTAGAAACATAATGGACAGACTGTGGGAAGATAGAGCGGGAATGGAAGAACACTGTAGCTGTGAAGAGAAGTCTGGAGCTAGGAGAAATTAAAAGTTCTGGTAGGAAATCCGAACTGTGTGGCAGAAAATGCATCGTAAAGAACCAACACTTGACTGGAACTATCAGCAACCATACTCTTGGATGGATACTGCGGCAGCGGGTGGGGCATATATGGGGTTATCCCGAATCCAGTGAAGTCAGAGTTTGGATTTTGAACGTAGAAACTTACTCCTAGTTATCTTGTCTATCTCTTTCGTTACGTAACACAGTGAAAACCCTTTGACAATTCATCGTTTTACGATATCTTTAATGCATATTTAAAATATATTTTACTTGCCATCAGATTAATGTAGCACTATATCGTTAGGACAAGAGTCTGAAGCCACTATTAGCCAGATGGCAAGTCGTTACAACTTGTAAATCCTGCACGTTCAAGATTTTGAACACTTCCAAGCGATGCTATCAGTCTTGTCTTGTCTTGTCTCCTTCCTCATATACCTCGATGCTGAGGGGACAAATAGTCGTCTTGATAGGGCTCGACGATTTACTTCAAATAATGGGATAATTAACTCTTCTGTAATTTTTTCTCCTGCGTGGGCGGTCTCTTCCTTTTTTACATACAAATCTTAATGTGAATATTTTCTCTGTTACCTACAAATCTTAATGTGAATATTTTCTCTGTGTTACCTACAAATCTTAATGTGAATATTTTCTCGGTGTTACCTACAAATCCTAATGTGAATATTTTCTGTGATAAACTGTCTGGTGGTAGCCGTGTAACATGGCCAACAATACTTGTATTTGACTTGCTGTTTTTGGACATATTTTAACACCAGTGATATTCTAACCCATACCCTGATGCTGTCAGGGTCTCCTCTTGTCACATTTAGTATTCTCCTTAAACATCTCATTTCTGTCGTGATGATTTTTCTTTTGTTTTTGGCTGTTAGTGTCCATGTTTGACATTGATAGCGTAGAGTTGGGAGGAAAATTGTGTTGTACAGTGTTCGTTTTGTTACAGTTATGATGCATTTGTTTTTCAGTAAAAGAGTCCTTTGTCCAATGACCTGATTTGCTTGATTGCATCTGTTCTCAATCTCAGCGTCAGTTGTCCCTGAGGATGATATTATGCTACCTGGGTATTTGAAATGTTTCACCTGTTTCAAGGGCTGATTGTCTAGGAAGATCTTTGTGTGGATTTTCTCTCTCGCTATGGTCATGGCTTTTGTTTTTTTTTCAGCACTCATCTTCATCTCTCTCTCTCTCTGAACCTTAAGTGCCCAGGGCACATGGGGCTTCCGCAAGGGTTTTCCACAAATGCCTGTCTTTCGCCTTTTTTTCTGCTCTTGCCCAGGTGGGCCCTCTATTGCTCAACATCCTTTCTGTTGTTCTTCTCCATGTCTCTTTTGGTCTACCCTTACTTCTGCTCCCCTATGGTGTCCATCTTAGTGCTATTTTTCGTAGTGAGTTGTCAGTCATTCAGAGCACATGTCCCAACCATCGCCAGCGTCTTTCCTCAATAATTGTTGTCAGTGGTTTCATCTGCATTTCTGCCAATAAGATGTTATTTCTTATGGTGTTTGGCCAAAATATTTATCTAATTCTTCGTAAACATTTAGTCTGGAAAGAATTCAACTCATCTTCATGCTGTGGCTTTTACATGTACTTGCTAAATTATCCATGGTCTGCTGTAGGTCTTTTTCTGATGTGGCTATAAGTGCTTGATCGTCAGCAAAAAGAAGTTTGTTTATGATCCTCCTATTGGATATGTTATCTGGAAGGATGCTATCAGAAAGTGCCTTATATCAAATACTCAGTGCATAATCCTTGGTGGTAGAGCCTTCCGTGAAGCCTGTTTTTAAATGTAAATCATGAACTATTGAAAAGCAAAGAGGCTAATTACTCTAGTATTGTCATTGACTGCTAAAAGCTGTTAATTGGCTGCTATAAGCTTTTAAATAAGACGATAAATAGGCTATATTTACATTATTTTTATATACACTATATATTGTTTTTAAATCTGTAGGTCTGTCGATGGCTGATCTGTGCTGTCTCATTTCCATAATGTTTTATAACATCTCTGTGATGCCAGTGCTAAATATGGTAGACTTACCTTTCGATGTTATGGGAGTATATTATCTGGTAGTTGGAATGCCGCATCTTACATTTAGCCGAGTATCTACTTGGATGACAGCGATCATCACACTGGAGAGATGTCTGTGTATCGTGGCACCTTTGCAAGTGAGTGCACAAGAACTGTATCGAAATACTGTCTGTTGCAATGTGTACATTTGTACATTATATGCAATCATGACAGACATTAACATTAACATCTACATTTCTTCATTCTGTTCCCTCTTTGATGTTTCTTACCAGAACGTTTGCCATTTCTTTCCTGTCTCCATGGACAGCCTGTTCATTGATTTTTTTTTCCTTTTAATTTTTTTGGTGAGTATCAGGTCCTCTAAATTATCTTTTAATTATCTTGTATTGTTCCGCAACTTCCATGTGATCTTTTTTTCTCTTTTTTAGATCACTAGAGCAGTATTTCCCAAAATGGGGCTTGCAGGTTACTAGAGGTTATCAATTTGGAATTTAATCTCTTAAATAAACGGGAACTAAAAACTAACGATTTATGGCACTGAGACATTCCATATAAGCTGGTGCTCTGCGAAGTGTATGTGATTTGAAATGTAGTCTTTGGATGTAAAAAGGTTGAGAACGACTGGCCAAATATAGTTTTATTCCTAAGACTTTTTTCACGTTTAAGGTAATACTAGAACTTCAAGCCTGAGTCAAAGCCTTACACTATTCAAAAAAATTACAATTAAATGTAAAAATATGACTAAACACCTGACATCACCAGCGCTTGGATTAACTAATATGTTACAATCATAATCCTAACAACACCTCAAATTTCAACTTGGTCGAAGTTCAAAGCAGGTCTTCTACAGCTTCACGAATGCCTTAATTACTCATGAAAACTAATGTTGTGCCCATTTTATTTCATAGTACTTCAAATAAAGCAGAGTGGTGCCCAAGATGGAAGTGCTGAGGATGAGTGAGGCAGTGACCAACTACCAACAGTTGACAGCTTCAGTCTACCGGTTCGTGGTGTCTCTGCTAACAGACCACTATCTGAGTTTTAGTTTGAAAATACAGATTTAACTCATCTCTAAAAACATAATCAGGTAGTAACCAGACTGTAGGGACGAAATGTGGGTAAACTCTAACACAGAGCTAGTAACTTCATTTCAAGAGAGAAAATATAAAAGAAGAAAAAGGCATATAGTGATGTCAAAATCCTTACATTATTTCTATTAAAATGAACTTGTAATGAAATTAACAGACAATATGTGCTAAACTTTTGCTCAAAAATTGGTATAAATTCTCATTTCTAATAATTATCAACATTCTTCATGTTACAAAGTGAGTTTTCACAAATGTAAAGTCTTTATAAAACATTGATAACAAATGTATGATTTTTTTTCCAGATAAAAGCACTTCTCACACCAAAACGAATGTTTGTCGTCATAGTCTGTGTCTACATAATTCTCATGTTCAGCGGAGCCCCGGTGTACGCTGTGAACAGACTGGACATGATCTTCTCTCCATGGAGAAACAAAACAATTCTCGGCCTTGTGTCAACTCCAGACAAAGAACATGTCGAAAAGATTTCTTTTGTTATCAACAGTTTTGTCTTGCCCTTTGCAGCTTTTGCTGTAGTTATTGTGTGTACAACAATATTAGTAATTAGTCTGCAGAATAGAACAAAATGGAGAACAAAATCTTCTGCAACTTTAACAAGTGAAGTTAACAGCCGTAACCTGCGGGTAGCTAAGATGGTTGTGATGATTTCTACACTCTTTATCTCCAGTTTTATGCCAATTTCTGTCCTGTCTCCATGGACAGCCTGTTCATTGATTTTTTTTCCTTTTAATTTTTTTGGTGAGTATCAGGTCCTCTAAATTATCTTTTAATTATCTTGTATTGTTCCGCAACTTCCATGAGATCTTTTTTTCTCTTTTTTAGATCACTAGAGCAGTATTTCCCAAAATGGGGCTTGCAGGTTACTAGAGGTTATCAATTTGGAATTTAATCTCTTAAATAAACGGGGACTAAAAACTAACGATTTATGGCACTGAGACATTCCATATAAGCTGGTGCTCTGCGAAGTGTATGTGATTTGAAATGTAGTCTTTGGATGTAAAAAGGTTGAGAACGACTGGCCAAATATAGTTTTATTCCTAAGACTTTTTTCACGTTTAAGGTAATACTAGAACTTCAAGCCTGAGTCAAAGCCTTACAATATTCAAAAAAATTACAATTAAATGTAAAAATATGACTAAACACCTGACATCAGCAGGACTGCAAATGCGCCACAAACAGCCTCTGGCAGTCAAGTCCAGCTCCTGGCCTTCCCGTGGCAGAACTGTTTAAACTGACAGGAGAAGGGGCGAGGGCGAATATCTGGCGCCTGAAAACCAGTTAGGGTAGATGAGTGTCACGTTTGGTAGCTCATCTGCCTCTGTTGGCGAGATCTTCAGCTGCCGTGCGTGGAGCGGTGCTCTTCCCGGCCAATGAAGAAATTTGCAAATGAGGTTGCCGAGCAGCATCACTGCGGAAAAGGTGGTTGAAAGAATAAAGCGAAGCAAACAGTCAAATCACGGCACCTCTGGTCTGGAGGTCGGCCACGTCCTGAGTGCAGTCATATCGGGTGAAATGCATGAACCGGCTTGTCCCAGAGGTTAAGTCACTGCTGGCTTGACTTTTCAAATGCCGTGCGTGGAGTGAAGCTCCTCCCGGTTAAGGAAGTAAATGTGGAAATAAAGGTTGCTGTGCGGCGCCGATGGGAAAAGGTGGTAGAAAGTGAAGTTTAACCTGGTATGTCCAGTAGTATCGCTACGAGAGCTATACCGCGGCACCTCTGCTCTAGAGGCTGCCTACGTCCGAAATACACCTACACTGGTGAAATATGCCTAAACCGGCACACACCAGGGGTGGAACTCGATGGCTAGACATGTCATGCCACCTCCGCTCTAGAGGTCGGTAACGCCTGATAAACACCCATACTGGTGAATTTTGCCTAAACCGGCTCATACCAGGGGTGAATCTTGAAGGCTATGAATGTCACAGTACCTCTGCCCTAGAGGTCGGTACCGTCTCAAACATGCCCATACTGGGAAATGCCTAAACCGGCTCAACCCAGGGGTAGAAGTCACTAGTGGCGAGGATTCGTCCTCCTGGACAAAAGCTCCATCCTGGTCACAACTAGGAAGGGTAGCGGCCACGACCGCAAAATGCTGAAGTCGGAGACACTGGACCAGGGAAGTCTAGATAGGCAACCACCTCTCACCCGGCGGGGATGTCTGCGTATCCTAATCACGCTGAGGTTTTCCGGTGAGAAAGTCCAACCCTGGACTGGATGGGCAACCACCTCTCACCCGGCGGTGATACACGGGTATCTCAAAACACGTCGAGGTTTTCCGGTGAGAAAGTCCAACTCTGGCCTGGGTGGGCTAACGCCTCTCACCCAGCGGGGATGCACTGATATTCCAAACACGTCGAGGTCTTCCGGTGAGAAAGTCCAACCCTAGACCAAACTGGTGCAATGAAAACCACGGTGTCACGCAATCCCGCTTCCGAGACCCACCAAGAATACAGGCTAAAGCAATGTGATACCCTGAACCCCTTGTGGTCCTTTCGTGGAACTCGTGTGGTCTATTTTGGACCACACAGGGGACCACGGGACCTAACGAGGACCACATGCGTGAATTCAGTAGGTTCACAGTGCGGTTTTGGTGGTAGAAGTGAACGAAGAAGAAGAAGAAGAAGACAATATTCAAAAAAATTACAATTAAATGTAAAAATATGACTAAACACCTGACATCACCAGCGCTTGGATTAACTAATATGTTACAATCATAATCCTAACAACACCTCAAATTTCAACTTGGTCGAAGTTCAAAGCAGGTCTTCTACAGCTTCACGAATGCCTTAATTACTCATGAAAACTAATGTTGTGCCCATTTTATTTCATAGTTCTTCAAATAAAGCAGAGTGGTGCCCAAGATGGAAGTGCTGAGGATGAGTGAGGCAGTGACCAACTACCAACAGTTGACAGCTTCAGTCTACCGGTTCGTGGTGTCTCTGCTAACAGACAACTATCTGAGTTTTAGTTTGAAAATACAGATTTAACTCATCTCTAAAAACATAAGTCAGGTAGTAATCAAACTGTAGGGACGAAATGTGGGTAAACTCTAACACAGAGCTAGTAACTTCATTTCAAGAGAGAAAATATAAAAGAAGAAAAAGGCATATAGTGATATCAAAATCCTTACATTATTTCTATGAAAATGAACTTGTAATGAAATTACTGGCGAACTACTTTGCGAGCCCTATGTGACGTCTAACGGCACGAGAAGGATATAAGATAAGATAAGAATGAAATTAACAGACAATATGTGCTAAACTTTTGCGCAAAAATTGGTATAAATTCTCATTTCTAATAATTATCAACAATCTTCATGTTACAAAGTGAGTTTTCAAAAATGTAAAGTCTTTATAAAACATTGATAACAAATGTATGATTTTTTTTCCAGATAAAAGTACTTCTCACACCAAAACGAATGTTTGTCGTCATAGTCTGTGTCTACATAATTCTCATGTTCAGCGGAGCTCCGGTGTACGCTGTGAACAGACTGGACATGATCTTCTCTCCATGGAGAAACAAAACCATTCTCGGCCTTGTGTCAACTCCAGACAAAGAACATGTCGAAAAGATTTCTTTTGTTATCAACAGTTTTGTCTTGCCCTTTGCAGCTTTTGCTGTAGTTATTGTGTGTACAACAATATTAGTAATTAGTCTGCAGAATAGAACAAAATGGAGAACAAAATCTTCTGCAACTTTAACAAGTGAAGTTAACAGCCGTAACCTGCGGGTAGCTAAGATGGTTGTGATGATTTCTACACTCTTTATCTGCTGTTTTATGCCAATTTCTGTCATTGTTTTTGCTGGAGCTTTGGAGCCAAGTCTGAGTGTAGGCGGCAAAAACCTCAACCTGGGATTGATCGTTGGTGGTTTAGGAATATTTACGGAATGTATAAATTACTCCAGCAACATTTTCATCTACTATCACATGAGCATAAGATACAGAGAGACATTTAACAGCACTTTCTGCAAGTACAGATTAGCGACACAACCTGCAAAAACTAAGCTAGAATATGTGAATGATACTTCTTGAGCAGAGATTAAGTTTTCAGAATTTTAGAATTCGATATCATCATATTCAGGACACTCCTAGACATGCTCCGCCGTGTACCCCAACATCCACCGGAGAGTCTGTTCCCGTCAGTTGTTGGTTGTTTATTATACGTTTTCCTCCACTAAGTTCAGATTTTCTTCCAGCTCCCTCGCTCTGTCGTTTCATCACTCTTTGTTTTTGCCTACACACTCCCTCTCTTCATTCTTCCGCTGTCTGTTAAGTAGAACCTTCGCAATGTCCTCTTTATCCATTCTCACGCTGCCTTGTGTTTCAGTCTGTCCAGCCAGTGTATCAGCCAGCTTATTTCCATGCACACCCGCATGCTCTGGACACAAGATCCAAGTTAATCCCCTCTTGTGTGAAAGTCAAAGAACATTTTACTCATCTCTAAAAACATAATCAGGTAGTAATCAGACTGTATAGACGAAATGTGGGTAAACTCTAACACAGAGCTAGTAACTTCATTTCAAGAGAGAAAATATAAAAGAAGAAAAAGGCATATAGTGATGTCAAAATCCTTACATTATTTCTATGAAAATGAACTTGTAATGAAATTAACAGACAATATGTGCTAAACTTTTGCGCGAAAATTGGTATAAATTCTCATTTCTAATAATTATAAACATTCTTCATGTTACAAATTCAGTTTTCAAAAATGTAAAATCTTTATAAAACCTTGATAACAAAATGTCTGATTTTTGTTCCAGATAAAAGTACTTCTCACACCAAAACGAATGTTTGTCGTCATAGTCTGTGTCTACATAATTCTCATGTTCAGCGGAGCCCCGGTGTACGCTGTGAACAGACTGGACATGATCTTCTTTCCATGGAGAAACAAAACAATTCTCGGCCTTGTGTCAACTCCAGACAAAGAACATGTCGAAAAGATTTCTTTTGTTATCAACAGTTTTGTCTTGCCCTTTGCAGCTTTTGCTGTAGTTATTGTGTGTACAACAATATTAGTAATTAGTCTGCAGAATAGAACAAAATGGAGAACAAAATCTTCTGCAACTTTAACAAGTGAAGTTAACAGCCGTAACCTGCGGGTAGCTAAGATGGTTGTGATGATTTCTACACTCTTTATCTCCAGTTTTATGCCAATTTCTGTCATTGTTTTTGCTGGAGCTTTGGAGCCAAGTCTGAGTGTAGGCGGCAAAAACCTCAACCTGGGATTGATCGTTGTTGGTTTAGGAATATTTACGGAATGTATAAATTACTCCAGCAACATTTTCATCTACTATCACATGAGCATAAGATACAGAGAGACATTTAACAGCACTTTCTGCAAGTACAGATTAGCGACACAACCTGCAAAAACTAAGCTAGAAAATGTGAAAGGTACTTCTTGAGCAGTGATTAAGTTTTCAGAATTTTAGAATTCGAAATCATCATATTCAGGACACTCCTAGACATGCTCCGCCGTGTACCCCAACATCCACCGGAGAGTCTGTTCCCGTCAGTTGTTGGTTGTTTATTATACGTTTTCCTCCACTAAGTTCAGATTTTCTTCCAGCTCCCTCGCTCTGTCGTTTCATCACTCTTTGTTTTCGCATACTGCATACACACTCCCTCTCTTCATTCTTCCGCTGTCTGTTAAGTAGAACCTTCGCAATGTCCTCTTTATCCATTCTCACGCTGCCTTGTGTTTCAGTTTGTCCAGCCAGTGTATCAGCCAGCTTATTTCCATGCACACCCGCATGCTCTGGACACAAGATCCAAGTTAATCCCCTCTTGTGTGAACGTCCAAGAACATTTTACTCATTTTCTCGGAAGAAAATTCTTCTCAACCGTACTTAGTATGCTCAGTGAGTCTGTCAAAACAACACTACGAGACAGTACCTGATTTAGCATCCACACGTTTGCCTCATTCTTCATGCCCATACTGGATGTAGTGAGTAGAAAAGCATCATATCTCTTTGCCACAACTCTACCAATGCAACTGGTAAGAAAAACCCATGGACGAGTGCTCTGCTTCCTTTATTCACTGAGCCATCTCTGTATAACTCCATATTTGAAGACCCATAGAGTCTAAGAACTAGCTCTGGAGCCTTCAATACTACACTATCACTGGGGTATCTTCAATGTCTGCCAAGACTAATCTCATGGCCTCATTCTGTATACGCTCAAGTTTAGTAAAATGCGAATTAGTCAGGGTTAGTAGACGAAGACCATAGTCCAAACCTGACATCACCAGAGCTTGCATTAAAAATTGTGTGCAGCCAACATCCTAGCAGCAATAATTGTCTTTCTGGTTTTTTTGTAACTCATTATCAACCCTAACCCTGTATTATACAACCGAAACACTGGAGCCCACAGTTCCATTTTCTTATGTATCATCAAAGAATTGTGGCTTTTCAGGGTTTATTACAGCATTGTTATTATCACACCAACCTGCTATTATAAAAGTGTAGTGTGTGAACGTTCATATTATTGATGAAGATTGAAGATGATTCAGTTTTTCTTTTGATTATAACACATCGAGGTCTCTCACGTATTACCACATTCACTAGACCAGAGCAGGTCCAATGAAATGTTCACTGCGTTATTTAATTCTGACAAATAAGTTCAAGATGTATTGTCGACAAAATCGCTTGGATTGAATCACTTAATCATTTGTTCACTATCATCAAACTCTATCATATTCTACATGCAGCATTTCTCAGTGTTCTCAACTTCACAATATTGTAAACTTGATACGAGAACATTTTCTAACTCAGTATTATATCAGAACTACAACACGTGGTCAATCAATTACACGACTAAATCACTCTACTCGAAGTTTCAAAAGTATCAACAGTTCGTGGTAACTTGAAAACGATCTTCCGTCTAACTATCAGTTGTTCGTAATAACTTGAATCAAATGAAAACACTCTTCCGTCTAACACTACTTCTGATCTTATATCGTCTCGTCCTCTTTCTTCTCTCGTCTGTCTTCTGATTTCTTCTGACGGTCTTCCTCTGCCGTCTCTCAATCGCAGTGTACTAACGAGCAAATTCTACTTGCCTCTTCTCTATGCTTCTTTTCTTATCTCTCATCTGATGGCTTCTCGACTGTTCTGATCGGATCTTCTTTCTTCACTTTTCACCGTCCACGTGCACTGATCATCCTTCTTGCTGTTCTGGTCAGTCGCTACTTGCCGGACCAACGGTGTTCTGACGATCTCCCTCCAATGTCTCCTCTCTCCTGTACTTCCGTACTGCTTTGTCCTTTTTCTCTTCAACTGCCCCGTGACTTATATGTCGTAAGCCAATTGTCCAATAGGCCACGTCTCTAAATATTTAATTGGTCAGCTGGCCGAGTCGATCACTCCTTTATTTAAAAACCGTGTGCAATAGCGTTCTAAGATGAGCAAGCTAATACGTGTCAACTTCCTCTGTACACTTGCCATTTACCTAAGTCATTATCTTGCTCTTTCATATAGGAGGCTTTGTTGTGTCCTGGCTTTTCATTGTGTCTGTCTCTTCTATTCGTCTTTTCTATTCTGAATACACTTCTCAGCGTCCAGTCATACAGTGTTAAGGAAGTGTCTTTCTACCCTGCTCTAATTTTCCTATTTACTTTTTCTGTTCTTTCTAGATGTTACTATCATGCCTACAATATATTTATAATCATATTCATTAATAATAATAATAAAAACTGTAATCGTTACTTACAAGGCCATGATACATACCACTCTATGTTTTAGTCACATTGTTAACATTATGATTATTTAAAAAACTAGCAAAGTGCCTTGTAAGTACTAAGTTATCAAAATATGTTTCCACTCGAACAACAATACAAAAAATTCACTGTGCAGTCAACTCCCTTTGTTTTTAGTCAGAATGTTAACCGTAAACAATATGGACTAATTCGTCTAAATACATTATAACTAAATTTTCTCAATATCATCGTTCATAATCATCATAGACAAAAACATGTATGATAATATTTACATCTTGTTTAAAAAACTTGCCCATAAAACATTAACATATAGTTCTTATTCTGCATTAGAGTGATTTCAAATACCCTTCAGGAAAAAATGCATTCTCTCCAATGACATCAAAATAATGTCAGAACATTTGAGGCCTAACCTAAAAAGAACACACCTCAATGACCTTGTGAATAATTTACAATGTCTAACTTCTGATTCTCATTTACAGTGGCAACTATAGCATATATCACACATATTCCATAACACATACTCAGTTTGAAAAATGTGATTTACTAGCTCCATGAAAACCATGATACTCCCATGATACTCTCAACGAATTTTCTCCACTGACTGACATTATCTCTTCCCCAAGTCCTCAATTACCCATGAAAATTCTGAGGTCTCCATCTCTCTATGCCAATCTTTGCTAGTGCTGAGGATGCCTATATATTGTTACTTGCTTTACATATTTCTTTTATAAAATCATAATTGTATGTGGGATCTGCCATATATATATATATATATATATGCCGTCCGAAAATTAAATAATATGACTACTTACACAAAAAAGTTAAAAAAAACAGTTGAAGATATAACCTGTATTTTATTCAAAATAAGACCCTTGTGTACTGATACAGCGAGTGGCACGATCTAACAAACCCTGGAACGACCTCTGTTCTTCTGTTGGTATGGCCCTTAAACTTGATGTTACGGCCCTTTGGATGTCATCTTGTAGAAGCGTCCCTTCAATGGTAACTTTAATTTTGGAAATAGAAAATAATCCCATGTAGACAAATCTAGGGAAAAGGGTGCATTTTTGAGAACACAAACTTGTCATTAGGGCCAGAAATTCCTGTACAACTGCCATCCGGTGAGCCGGTGCATTATCACGAAGAATGAAAAAACTGCCAGGTGTTGAATACTCGGATCGGACTCGGAAAATCCTTTTCAATAGGTATTTCAAAATACATAAATAAACTTTTGCAGTGACAGTCTGACCCTTTGGAATAAATTTTGTTATGAATTCCTTCTTTGCTGTCGTAGAAGCACAACAACATTGTCTTCACTTTCGACTTTTGAATACGAATTTTTTTTCCTTTCTGTGATGATTACTTCCACTGAGCACATTGGCGTTTAGTCGTGAGATCATAGCTGAAATCAATGTTTCATCCTCTGCAACAATAAAATTAAGAAATGTTTATTTCTACGATACGTTTTGATCATGTCTTTTGTGTACTCAAAACGCTGATATTTTTGGTCATCAGACAAGGAATGTGGTAGAAATCGGAATTCAGCTTTTTTCTTGTTCGAATCTTCCACTAAAAATTTACGAATGGTCCCTCGATTAGCAGCAAATTCATATGCCATCATATCTCACAGTCAAACAACGATCTTTTTGTATATATTCTCTAACTTTTGCAATGAGTTCCTCATTACGAACAGAAATCGGGCGTCCATGTCTAGTTCCATTTGTAATCGTTTCCACGCCACTTCTGAATCGTGAATACCACCTGAATATCTGTGCACGATATAAAAAATTATCCCCATAAACTTGAGGATTGTAAAACATCTATACTGAAAGCAAGAAGCAGCAGTTCGAGTTGAAAATAGAACTGGAAAATATCAACCTCTAAAACAAGGGGTGCGACAAAAAATGTGTTATATCTCCAGACCTTTGTTCTCTCTACAGCGAATATCTTCTAAGAACGATCATCACAGAACCAGGCATAATAATTGGAAGATACAATATTAACAACTTTCGGTATGCTGACGAAACAGTACTGATAGCTGAGAACCAACATGACGTGCAAAACCTCTTGGATAAAGTCGTCAAAAAAGTGCATAGAAAGACCTTACTTTGAACATCAAAAAGACAAAGACTATGGTTATATCTAAGAAACAGAATCCACCAACATGCAGAATAAAAAAGCCGATGCAGAAATTCAAATACATTGGAGCAGTAATAACTTCAGATGGGAAATGCAGAACAGAAAGTGGGAAAACAATAGGCCAAGCAAAGACTGGATTTCAGGGAATGAGAAACATATTATCCAACATATCCTTATCAATAAATATTAGAAAACGAGTCCCAAAATGCTATATTGAACCTATCTTGTTATATGGAAGTGAATCATGGACAATAGGCAGGTCTACACAAAAATCGTTGAAAGGATGTTGCGAATCCCCTGAACAGCAAAAATAACTCTAATGCCTCTATTATTGTTATATTATCAGGCCCAGTTGTTTTTCCTTTCTTCATGTGTTTATGGCCTCTATGATTTCATCTTCAAGTATTGGTGGTCCATCACAATTTTCAGTATCTGGTGTTAGTTCTGGTCTTTTTCCTCCATATAGCTCACTGATGTACTCTGTCCACCTGTCCAACATGTCTTCTTTTCCAGTTAACATTTTACTTTCTTTTGATTTCAGACATCCTGTGCTATGTTTTGTCTTACTGCATGTGGGTTCACTAATTCGTTTGGGGAAGTTTTTGCTGTCTTTATTATGAGAGTCCTCTATCTGTCTGCACTGTTCATTTAACCACAGTTCCTATCCTTCTCTGTATTGGCGTCTTATTTCTTTATTTATCTTGTTATATTTGTATTTGTTATTTTTAATATTCCTCCTCTTGTCCATCAGTCCTAAGATGTCGTCTGTCATCCATTTATTCTTCGGGACTTCTTTTTTCGGTGGTATTATCTCCTTAACAGTTTGGTGCATAGAATCTTTTAACACTGCCCATTGTTCATCTCTACTATTTATCTTTGCTTTTGTTCTCGCAGTTGTTGGTCATTCTTAAGGAGTTCTGTATTCAGTTTGATGTTTCTCACTTTTCTGCATACTTTCTTTAGCTTTATTCTAATTTTTCCACAGAGTGGGCCGTTGTCATTATTGCGGTCTTCTCCAAGCATGGTTTTTGTTGTCAGTAATCCATTCTGGAATCGTTTGTTGATTAATATGTAGTCTGTTTCGTTAAAGGTCTTTATGTCTAGGATGCACCACGTTGCCAGTCTTCGAGGATGTTGTTTAAACCAGGTGTTTCCTACAACCATACTATGTATTCTAACCCATTCAAATAATTTACTACCTCTGTCATTCCTCTCCCCCAGTCCATAGTCGCCAACGATGTCTGAAGTTCTTCCTTTACCAACTTTGGCATTAAAATCGCCCATGACTATAGTAACTTCATGTGACTTGTGTGTTTTAGGGCTGTCTCTATATCAGTATAAAATAGCTGTACATCTTCTTCAGAACTTTCAGATGGTGGAGCGTACACTTGTATAATATTTATGTTTATTGGTCGTCCTTTCAGTTGGGCTAGCATGACTTGGTCCGAGATGTACAAATATCCTACAGTTCTCCTTGCTGTTTGTTCGTCAAATATTATTCCTACTCCTCGTTGATGTTTCTCACTTTCTGAATATATTATTGTATATGTATCAGAGTTTATCTTCCCTGCACCTGTCCATCTAACTTCACTCGTTCCTAATATGTTGATCTTCATCCTTTCTATTTCCCTCTTTACATTTTCTAATTTTCCAGCCTGGAATAAAGTTCTAACATTCCATGTTGCTATTTTGAACTTGTTAATTTTACCACCGGTAGCTTTATAACGATCTGGCCTCACCTGTAACTCGTGAACTGCTCTATCAAACGAGGCTGGTCCAGAGGAACATTCATTAACGTCGCTCATGACAAATTTATTGCTCTGATTAAGCATAATTGTTCATGGGAGCCACAACAGTGGTTTACCGTTGTCTTCTGCCGTATATATATATATATATATATATATATATATATATATATATATATATATATATATATATATATTAATAGCATATATAAAAATGTGTTCTAATCGGCATGGAATGGAAAGTCCCATTAGCTAGCCTAGCGAAGTGTAGATTGGGACAGTGAACACAGATATTTGGAGACTGAAACGTCCAGGAAGTGTACCTAATCTATCGTAATAGAAAGCCCAGCCTTAGTGTACAAGATGTTTAACTAGTATTTTTCTCATATTGCGTAAGGTGTATTGTAGTGGTTTATTAGTTAGTGTAATCACCCGCCGTGTGTGACATTGTTTGATGACAGGCTACTAGTACTTGAGAACCGCTATATTCAGGAATATGAAACGCTGGATCTACACGGCATGGTCTCAAAATTCAGTCACGCTTAACACGCCCCTTCTCCACATATATCATTCATATATAGCATCTTCTCTCTATATTTCTTTATCCTACTTTTTTGTATGATTAAGGTGCAAAACGAAACGTCACAAATCTGTGCTCGTTAATTAATAAATCTGTTCCGCATTTTTTATGAAACAGATTTAACATTTCATAATATTCGAGAAGCTGGAGTTACAGGACTACGCCACTGTTTGCAAACTAAGTAATTCAATGATTATAATTCGGAAGGTCATTGCATGCTCTGTACGCAGTCAGTGGCTTGAGTCATTGCAGAAATCAACGATTTGCAGAGTCATCTTCAAATATGTCCCTCGGCCGGTGGGCAGTCAGGGAAATGAGAGAGCTGATAGGTTTTCCAAGTCTGCCATCATTGTAAGTAGATTCACTGGATCGAGCTGGTATTGTTACCGGGTTCAGAGATATAGTTGGAGGGGAAGACTTCAAAAGCAGCAAAGCCACATCGCTGATTAGACTGAGAGAGCTGGGACTGGCACAGATTGGTAGGGCCAGGACAGAAAGACACACTGGACTTGCGAGGAGCCAACTAACACATGACAAGCACTGCCAGCCGTATTATGCTGATGGATATGAGGAGGGGGCGGGTATATAAACATCTGTGGACATGATCGGAGCACAGTGATGATGACCCAGACTAAAGCTATAAACCATAAACATTTCAAGATAAGAGATGTTAGACAAAAAGATTTAGAATAGCCATAAATCAAACATGCAGATCGGGTAATCATCATATGTACATGATGCAAGGCCATCAACAGCGTAAAACTGCAATATACTAACTGAAATATAGCATGCAACTATGTATACGACTTTGTAAGGTAACACCGACCATAGACAATAATAAACATGTGTCTACATTTAATATAGCACATCATATTATTACACATCTAGCGCAGTTTATAGCATATACATTCACGTGCCTAACAAACGTTTCCTGAACAATATTTGAAGCAAATGTCACTAGATAAATCTTATTTAGCGTCGTATGCATTATTCCATAACAAACACGGTCTAGTCTAGAAAAGATTTCCTTTCTGTGGTCTGAAACCGTTTTTCTTGGAGGTAGAATTAAAGTCTAAATTCTCCACTTTCACCTCCATACAGGTGGCACAACAGTAATAATGAATTCGTGTCTCGTGATAGTGAAAGCTTTCTAAGTGAAGGTCTTGTAAAAATGTTGCTATATTTTATGACTGAATTAGGTTTTAATGCCCTTGAAATTATTAATGTCATCTTCAAAACTTATAGATTAGAAAAAGTAGGAACAGCTTTATTACTTAACGAGTACACAGTTGTGACGTTTCCTGTGCGTCTTTGTATGATTAAGGCTCACGCTAAAACATCACAATTGTATACTCGTTAAATAATAAAGCTATTCCTACTTTTTCCTAGTTTATACATTTTGTTATCACATTTTTATTGCAATAGTTCCGTGTTTAGTTATATGCTTATAAACTAAATATTGT
Organism: Achatina immaculata; assembly: GCA_009760885.1. NCBI lineage: Eukaryota > Metazoa > Mollusca > Gastropoda > Stylommatophora > Achatinidae > Lissachatina > Lissachatina immaculata. Next base: position 65,674,350 of record CM019702.1, read on the forward strand.
AATGTCATCTTCCTTCTTCTTTACATCTCACAAAAAAAATAGCCGCCACAGGATACTAAATGAAATATCACACTAGTCCTAATAAAACTACTCTTAGCACAATAATTCTAACTACGTTGACAATCACTAGTTTTAGAGTTACATTACTATCTACATTAACAATCACTAGTTATACAGTGAAATTACTAACTACGCTGACAATCACTAGCTATACAGTGACATTACTAACTACGCTGACAGTCACTAGTTATACAGTTACATTACTAACTACGCTAACAATCACGTGTTATACAGTTACATTACTAACGAAAACAATGGCTTCTAACCCAGCAAAATCTAACTCTGAACTGATTCAAAGTTTTTATCACCTGTCTAACATTTCCACGGACTGGACCTTCTGGAAAAACATGAGCTGTCCCCACGGTCCATGCAGAAATTTCTCGATTAACTAATCCTTAGTATTCTGGGGGAATTAAAAAATATGTTCATTTAAGTCAGAATATTTACATGAGTTACTTTCCTGCAATCATGAACAATATTATTTAAAGTTTCCTGAGTAAATCTGAATTTTATCTGTGATCATCGCCAAATTACTTCAGTTGCAAAGAGAGACAACCATGATATCTACTAAAGAGAGTTTATAAAGTAAGTATTCTTCAGAACAAGCACAAAAGGTCCCTTTTCCAGAGAAGGACATAGACACACCAGCAGTTCCAGCAGAGGAGGCAGTGAATGTCCCCCTTGCAGAAGAGGACATGGACTCACCACCAGCCGAGGAACCCCTTTCTTGGGCCCAACTGACGGGAGAAGGACAATCTGACGACGAGGATCCTCCCTTAACCATTGACGAGGACATTTTATGTTAATATAACTGTGTGGACGGGACATTCTATAAGACGGACTACTGTGTTTATTTCTCTAATCTAGGAATATTTCTTATATTTGTGTCGTGCTTTTTCTTAAATATTTGGATGTACAGGAGCGAGGTAAACAATCTACCACAAAATCTTTACCTTTATTTTTAGTTTATCATTTTTTCATTTATGTAGTTATTTTAAATTTACATTTTTTTCATGTGTGCTTTGCTCCCAATATGGCTGATAAACTTTCCATTTTGTCTATTAATATTAGAGGACTGAGAGGGAAACTCAGTCAGTTAGTGCACCTAGTACACAAACACAAACCAGACTTTATCTTTATCCAAGAAACACACATCACCACAGACACGCACGCCAACAACATGACACAACTCTTAGGACTCAGACATTCATGTTTCAGCTTAGGAAACATACACGCAGGAGTAGCAATACTACAAGTATCAGAAGACTGGCAAATTGTAGGACACAACAGAGACAGCGAAAGTAGGATAGCAATAGCGGAAATAAAACACACAAGTTCAAATCACAACAAATACACTTTAGTCAATGTATATGCACCAGCTGTGAAAGACCAGCAAAGTAACTTCTACTACAAACTCTCACAGATGATAACATCTTTCCACAGGGGACAAAACATTATCATAGCAGGAGACTTTAATTGTGTCATGCCCGATTTTGATCTGTCGAGAGGAACAATCAACACATGCCGTGAACTCACACAAACAGACATACTACACAATATCATAGACGAGCACGGACTCGTTGACACATACAGAAAGACGAACCCACATGGTAGGGAAACTACACACACTGACACAATTAACATAAACATAGGACGATCAGCCCGACTAGACAGAATATATGTCCCAGAGGATCTCCTAATAAACGACATCAAACACATAGACACAACTTTAAATTAAACGGATCATAAAGCTGTCATGGTCACATTAAACGCAACCTTGACACAACTCAAAAACAAACGCTCCTCACACTGGAAGTTTAATAACAGCCTGCTGGACAACGAGAACTATGTAGACAACATAGCAGAACTGTTACACGCGTACACTCAAGACTTACCCAAATCCAATCTCATAGAATACTGGGACATATTAAAGAACACTATCAGAGAGAAAACACAGGTCTTGGCGACAAAATACACAGCTACAGACGACAGCAACAACAAATGTTAGAAAATGCTATTAAACTAACCAAGCAGATAGATCCCAATAGTGCTCACATACACGCGCTAGAGGAAGAATTAGAAAAATATCATCAACACAGCTACCAGGGTGCCTTCATCAGAACAAGACTTACCTCTGTCGTACAAGAAATATCAAGCAAAAAATATCTGGGAACAGAACAAAATGTGCAAAGAAGCAGACAAATACACAAAATAATAGACATAAATGGACAGGAACAGACAGACACCGCCAAAATAAGCCAAACCTTTCAAGACTTTTACAAACGTCTATACTCTGAGGACAACGGTCAATCAGAAGACATACAAAACAAATTCTTGAACTACGCCAAACAAATTCATGAAGAAGACAAACAAACATTAGACATCCCACTCACGCTAGGAAACCTACAGAATGCGCTTGACACATTCCAAAAGAACAAATCTCCAGGACCGGACGGCTCACCGCCGAATTCTGTCAGAAATTCTTTCACATTCTAGGACCTGTCTTACACAAGGTTTTTACTGAAGCTTTCGACAGAAAAGAATTACCCAACAGCCTCAATCAGTCATACATAACACTCATAAAGAAAAGCACCGCAGACACAACCCAAGTAAGGAATTACAGACCTATCTCATTACTCAACGTAGACTACAAAATCCTAGCAAAATCCCTAACTATGAAACTCAAACCCGTCATGCACACACTTATAAATGAGGACCAGCAATGCAGTGTCACCGACAGACACATAAATAAGCATTTACATTTCTTAAGAGATGTTATCCAATACTCTCACGATAGGAATAGCCAGTCAGCAATCTTATCGCTGGACCAGGAGAAGGCTTTCGACAGAGTTTCACATTCTTTCCTCCAGAAAACCTTGTCGAAATGTAATCTTGGGAACTACATCAGAGACTGGATCAAAATTCTATACACCAAACCAGAAAGCAGACTTTTAATAAACCACACCCTAAGTGAACCAATACGATTAACCAGATCTGTACGTCAGGGCTGCCCACTCTCACCCCTGTTGTATGTGCTAACTCTAGAGCCACTCCTGGAGAGAATCAGACAGGAGACACTAGTCAAAGGAATCTTTATTCCTGGAATGGGAGAGAGGAAGTCGTTGGCCTATGCTGACGACACAATCTTCTTCCCCTCCAACATATCCTCTATCAAGAATATTCTAGACATATTTACAGAGTTCGGACAAGGCAGCGGGGCCAAAATAAACATTCAAAAATCACACATAATGGGTTTAGGAAAATGGATCAACAAAACAGACTTCCCATTCACATTAATACAAGTTAACAAAATCAAAATATACGGAATTTTATTTACAGCTACGCCTTCAAATAACATCAAAGCAAGATGGCGAAATATAATTGAAAAAATAAAAAACAGACTGGAAATATACAAATATAAAACCACCACCATATTCGGCAGAAGTGTCGCAGTCAACACCTGCATCATACCACAGTTATTTATATACACCGCAAACATCTTCCCCCTGCCTAAACAGTCACTTAAAGAAATAATTCAATGATTAATTTTCCGACACACAGTACACAGCATCCAACGGAAAACCTTGATGCAAGACAAAAAGAGAGGAGGCATCTCCCTACAAGACATAGCAACAAAGATCCATGCACTCAGGATCAAATATGTAGGACAAATCATCCAACAGCCACACAAACACAAATAGCCCACTACTACGTTGGGCTGAGGCTAATTAAACTGTGTAAATTAAACAACACACACCCACATCACTTTGGCACTACAGACAATGCATACAAAGTGTAACTGGACATGAACAATTAATACACATGAAAACATCAGGCATATACAAATGTCTGGTCAGGAGACAGGAGTCATCATTACAGGACAGAATAAAGAGAGGATACAGATACTTCATCACTGACTACACACAATCATTTCGAAACCTACACAAGAAAGGAATCACGCCAAGTGCACGAGAGATTAACATACAGACTATTGTTCAACATAACACCGACCACACAAGGGGTCGCCCGCAGATCCAACAGACTGATCAGATGTAGACTATGTAGAACAAACACACAAGAAACAGAAGAACGCATCTTCTTTGAGTGCAAAACTGTTTCTTTAGCCTTAAAACTATTGACTCAAGAGATAGCAACAAGAACAGCAGAGAAAGTAGACATGTATAGAGCAATCATGTTGAACACCATTCCTCGAACAGAAACAAATAGCCATACACAGTCTATCATCCTCTTTGCAGAGTTTAGATATCTTGTTTGGTCATGCAGGAATAAGGCCATGTTTGAAAACAGATTTTTTACAAAAGAACTTTTTCTGTACATCTTTCAAAAAAAAATTGTTACGGCTTTCAACTAGTTTCTAGTTTTTGGCAACACCCCCCCCACCCCGTAGTGGTGGTTAAATGTCAACGTCAGATGTACATGTCATACGATTACCATCATCTCATGTTTTCGTTCAAGCCCACCATTTCATTATTTCAGTTCACGGGCAGTCGTCCTCAACTCATGTCTTTTCACACTTTTCATGTTTTTCCTAACTGTTTACGTGACCATAACCTTCCATTGTGCCCCGGCTGCGTTGACCCGAATATGGGTGACTGGAGCGCATAAATTAGTTTCCATGTGCATCCCATGAGTGAAAGAGAAGACCTTGGCCAAACACAAACCTTGTACATCACCAGAGAGAAAGATAACGAAGAGAGAGAGAGTGAGAGAGGGAGAAAGGGGAAAATCTCTAGAAACTAGAACATGTTAAACTCCCTTTAATCAAATTTTGTTGAGAAAAAAGGTTCTGGAAAAATCTATTTAAAAAAAATACAAAAAAAGTGTGCCACATGATGACAGCAACAATGATCACTGGCAAGAGTTTTCCAAGTTGCACAGTGCAAGGTCTTAATAGATCAATCACTGAGTCTGAATGACACAATCACAGGACGAACCTGATGTTTGATACAATGATAAAATCGATCCTCCATCTTTAACTGACGGGTGCCCTAGGTGGTACTTCACAATGCTGCCATCTATCAAGGAATGGCATTTAACGAAAATGGAAAATTATGCATCCTTCGCTGTTAACATGACATCACTTTCATGGGCGTTACATGCCCTGAAAACTAAATTTTGTGACGCCCCTGAAATATGCTTAGTCACTCGGTAGCAAGAATGACAAATAGTAACAGTTATAACAGTATATTGGAAAATGTACTGTTACGATGGTTGGATTGTGCATAAAATAGATATAATACGGGCTATTTTAATATTTGGACCATTTGTTTTAAAGCCTTGGTATTTTTGTTGTATAAGAGTTCATTTGAAAGGTCAGGGTGAGACGTTGGGTTCCACGGGATTTTTATGAACTTAGCCTTGACATGTTAGTAATAGAAAAGTTATTTACGGAATGTCTAGTGAGTGTTCGTGGGAAGGTGGTAAACAGGTAGAATCAGGGGCTGAGTGATTCTCGAGATAGAAACTTCGGGAAGATTTAGGGGAATAGTTAGCACATATTTAAGGAGTGAAGGGAGGAGATTTGAAAAAGGAGAGATGATTTGATCAAGAGAAATAATTTAGTACGAGTATATAATTCTAAAACAATGTTTAACTACATTAAAAATTATATGTCTTTGTCTTGCAATAATAAACCATTAGCATTCACCTGTCATTTTGGGTCAAAAAATAATAGGGCGTGCCTGTTCTGGCAGCGTTATTCATGTTATCGGGATCAATTTAAAGATGTCTACTAGCAACTAATGACATAAAGAGTGGAACCTTCTTACCACTTTCTGTTTAGAATTATCAGAAATTACTAACGATTTTTAAAAAAAATCTCTGTTTAATTTTCTGTGATATTTCAGTCGAGTCAGCCATTGTACGTTCAATGAAATTAGTTCGTAATTTTCTTTCTTATGTCTTTAATAAATGCCTACTTACATGACAATGCTTCCTTAGAGGTGAAACCGAGTCAGTTTTCTGTTCAGACAGGTATTTTTAATGATACAGCTTTGTCTAAAGTGATGTAAAGATCTAACAGAAGCAAAAATCACATTTAATTTCATGCAGTATACACGCGCGTACTGAAATAGTCTGAAATAAAAATCTTTAAGATTTCACTAGAAGAATTTTAAAATTATTTTGTAAGTTTGAGTAATATTTGTTGAAAACAAAGACCAAACATAAGAATATAACGTTGGAATATACCGTAGTATCTTTAATCCGATGTGTTAAATTTCTTTCTTTGTCGTTATTCAATCGTTCACAATAAAATATTTGACTGTCTGACATATATTTCTATCTTTGTGGTTTTAAATTTTTATATTATTTAAAGCAGTCTTCTAACAAAGTGCACAAACATTTGTTATTTCCTTATGTGCGTAAATAATGTTCAACAGTTGTCTTGAGAAGCGTGTTTTTTAAACTTCAAAACATATAGTTAAAGCCAAAAGGACCGCACATTATATATAATATAGATTTAAACGGTAAAAACATGATTTAAAAATAAAAAAGACTAAAAAAATGATTGTTTACCTTTCACAACACCCAGTGCAATCAAGATCATGACACAGAAAACTCATCAATCAAAATGGACTTCTCCGAGGTCATCCATACATGCTTGCATTATACCAAATATCTAAACCTGAATGCGTCAACAGCGCGTGTCCTCTCCTGCTCTAACAGATGCCTGGGGTCGGCTGAGCATCACCTCACCAGACGTTGAATGGCGTCCAGTAGAATCGCATCCTGTGAAGCTGCTAGGCGTTCATCACCTGTCGTTGATTTCGGCGTGCTGGTTGCTGTTGGGACACGTGGTGTCCTATCATGTTCCATAAAAATATTCAGTACATTTCATGTCTGTCTGAAACTCCTGGTCACCCCAAGACTCTTACTCCATTACGCTGAAGAAAGTGCTGTGTGAGATGAACAGAATGTGGCCTTGCTGAAAAGTGAACTTTGCAGCACTCCCATGTCCTGCTAATAGTGGCAGCAGTTGTGGCTGCAGCGTTTCATCAACAGATCTCTGGACACTAAGGCTACCAATAATACACACAGATAGCGGAAACAGTTGTTTATGCACCCCAAGACCATTCTTCAGGAACCTCTGTACCTATCTGTCTCAAGAACAAACTCTTCGCGGAGTCGGTCAGCGACACTACCTGTGATCTGATAACGACGTACTAATCGATAGATAGTAACATGATTGACTCCGCGACACTCACTGTGACCTGGTGACGACGTACTAATTGGTAGATAGTGACATGAATGACTCAACGACACTCACTGTGACCTGGTTACGACGTACTAATCGATAGATAGTGACATGATCGACTAATCACCTGGGCCACAACCCTGACTGCAGCTCTACCTCTAAGCACGCCGATCGTCTGATTTCATTCATTGTTACTGAGTCTTGGCATCCTTTTCCGTATAAGTTTGCAATAGGTTTTATCCGCATTTGAAAGGGCTTTATGTGGACTACAGGAAACAACAGTTCATAAAATCTGAAAATCATGTGATACACGCACTTCACTGAATTCATGGTTTCCTACAATGCACTCTGTTGCAAATCCGTGCAACTGAATTTTCACACGAGACATGTTCTCCAACATCATGCATGATTTTCACAACATTACTTGTGAATGTGTTCTAATTTTCATGCATTATATAGTGTGCGTTACTTTTGGCTTTCATGATATTTTGGCTAAGAAATGCGAAAGTCAAGATGGCGGGAATAAGCCATGGCGTGGTATAAGAAGGTTGGCTGTAGACTGTGAGATGTGGGACATTCTGTTGTTGCTGCAAAGGGGGCTTCGAGTTGTTGTAGAGTGTGACGACTAAGTCGGTTTGTAAGGAGATGTATGGATGGATGGATGGATGAATGGATGGATGGATGAATGGATGGATGGATGGATGGATGGATGAATGGATGGATGGATGGATGGATGGATGGATGGGTGGGTGGGTTGATGGATGGATGGGTGGATGGATGAATGGATGGGTGGGTTGGAGGGTGGATGGATGGATGGATGAATGGATGGATGAATGGATGGATGGATGGATGGGTGGGTGGGTGGATGGATGGATGGGTGGATGGATGGATGGATGGGTGAATGGATGGATGGATGGATGGATGGATGGATGAAGCACGATAAATCTTTCACTAAAATAGCTTGTTCGCTGCTTATGTTATTGGCTCAGCATAACATATTAAAACATATTTAATTCCTTCCAAGATTTTCAAATGTCAGAAACTTGTTTATGGTTTTATGTTCTTGACCTTATGATCTCTGCGAACGTGCCGTTTTTTTGTGAATGATTTTTCAAGGAAACTAGCTTATATATTCTTCTGAGCTATATGTTTATTCCATTTGACAGTACTTTTCTTGTGTTGATAGCTAGCACTGTTTCTCGTTATTTTTCTCTGTTTGATAATCGTATAATGGCTTTTGGTAAATTAATTTACCTTTCTGCTGCACGCATTTCTCGCGTTTTGAAAGCTCATTAAATTGTTCAATACGTCTTTCAACAAAGCCACATAACGCCTGGACAATATAGTGAGATAAGCAGAGGAGAAGATTAATGCTGACAAGGCGATAACGGAGACTGGTTTTCGGCAGCGTATAATTCCTAACACTGGGAGCTGATGTCAGTTCTGATGACGCGATCAGACTCCTAACACTGTCTCTTACCCAAGTATCAAAACTAAAAATAATAGCACAGAAAGAAGCCAGGACAGCAGTTCTGTGATGCAGGAGAGATAGGAGTGTCATGACTGTAAGGTACTTACTGAGGCTGCCTAGTACCAGAGAAGGACGCGAACTTTGTGCAAGTGACGGACTAACTCAGTTTTTCCAGTAGGAGAAATCATTCACTCATTACAGCCTTCCATGTAGATAACCGGAGGTGCATCAAGTGCGGGATGTCGTGTATGGAAGACACAAAAGTAATCTTACAGGCAGCTTTTGATCACGAATAATAATATAATAGAAGAAAAATTGGTAATGTTGCCCAGCAAGAGAGAGAGTTCACTGAAGTCGTCAGTCAACTGAGCAGAGAATGACAGAAATGGGTTTATAGAGCGACTGTGCATCGGATATTTAAAGTTATTCATCGCAATGGACAAAAAACCCAGCTGAGGAACGATGAAGTGTATATGACATGGCAACGTGCAGAATGAGAGCAGAAATCAAAACATCCACTGCTATAAGATCTTGACTGATTGAACACCAAGTATATTTTGCATTCATAATGACTAACTATCAAAACATGATTAACAGGAGCATGCTTCAGAGAGAGTAGATCAGCTACTCATAGACTTACATGTTGGAGGCCTTTCATGGTTATACGTACTGGGCATGCAAAAGTTACGGTAATGCGGGGCCCATCGGCTGGGTGGAAAAATCATGAGACTGGAAACTTGGAACATCTCAGAGGCTGTTATGGATGAAGAGTTGGATGAGGGAGTAATTTCTACGTCGGCAGAATGAAGGAGTGAAGCAAGGTGAGGCAGGTTCATTCACTGGACGGATGCGACGAACTAACAATCACCGCGTGGCATGGGCAATCAGTACACACTTTACTTTGGTTATTGGAAGTAACCATGAAGATAAAGATAAAAAAAGACAGTTACGGGATCAAGACCACTCCGCTTCAGTCTTACAAAAATACAAGAACAATACGATATAGAAGTGAAGAACCGTTTCGAAATCCTGATGGCTGTACAGGAGGAGATGACACAAGATAAATTAGCTTCGCAGGCCAGAAATATCTTAATAACAACAGCTAAAGACATTTTTCCAGTAAAAAAACACAAAAGAATGGATGGATTACACCAGGTACACTAGAACTGATAAAACAACGTAGAGAAATGAAGATGCAATGGAAATTGACAAACAACAACAAAGAGAAATACACATCTTTAACAAAAGAAGTACGAAGAAACATAAGAAAAGACAAACAACAATCGTTACAAGATTGTTGTGTAAGAATAGAAGAACATCAGAAGTGTGGAAGAGATAGTGAAATGTTTAAAGAAATGAAGACATTGACGAGAAATGTCACACCTAAGCTAAATGTAATTTGTGATGAGATGGGGAATACCTTGACAGAGACAGACGGAAATTCTAGAAAGATGGAAGGAATATTGCAAAGGAATGTATGAAACAACCGACTGTAGAAGCAGAAATCAACAGTATGAATTATTATTGAAGGACAAAGAACCCGAACCAATAATAGAAGAAGTTTTATGGGCAATAAAGAATCTGAAAAATGGTAAATCACCATTATGTGACGAGATAACAGCTGAATTTATCAAAGCAGGAGGAAAGGAATGTGCAACAATCTACCATGCACTATGTAAAAAGATATAGCATTCAGGCATTTGGCCAAAAGAATGGAAAAGAACTGTATTCATACCACTGCCAAAAAATGGTAATCTGAAATTATACACAAACTAAAGGACTGCTGCCCTGATTAGTCATGCCAGTAAAATTCTGTTAAAAATCATAACGGGTAAACTTCGACAGAAAATAGAAGAAGAAGTCAATATGGTCCAAGCTGGTTTCAGGCAAGGAAGAGGATCAAGAGATCATATATTCAATATAAGATTAATAAAAGAGAAATGCAGAGTTTAATGTGAATCTATATTTAGCTTTTATGGACTACTCAAAAGCATTTGATTGTGTACAACACCAGAAACTTTGGGAAATAATGGAAAAAATGGGATTTCCAACACATTTGATACAATTAACATCACTGCTGTATCTAGACCAACAAGCACCAGTAAGAATAAATGGTGAAACAACAACTTGGTTTGACATAAAACAAGGGGTCCGTCAGTGGTACATATTGTCACCATACTTATTTAACTTGTATACTGAAAATATAATGAAGAATGATATTAAGATGATATAACAATTGGAGATTATGAAATACCAGAGATTAGATATGCTGATGACACAGTAGTACTGTCCACAACACAAAAAGGAATGGAAAAACTAATTATGTCAGTCCGTAAGAACAGCGAAGAGCAGAACCTCTATCTTAATGCAAAGAAAACTAAATTGATGACAACTGACAAAACAAACAAGGCAGCTGAAATATATATCAATGAGGAAAAATTGGAAGAAGTGGAGAGTTTTGAATATCTTGGATCACTGCTAACTAATAATGGAGATACAATGAGGGAAATTAAAAGGAGGACATCTATTTCTCTTCAGAAAGTAAAACAAATAAAGAATCTGTGGAGAGGAGCAGACAGAATTACAAAAATAAGATTTTTAAGGTCATGCATCTTTCCCATCGCAACATATGCCTGTGAAACCTGAACACTTAACAAAACAGCTGAGAAACACATAATTGAATTTGAATGTAAATGCTCCTACAGAAGAGTTCTTCAAATATCATGGACACAATATATCTATACTACAAGAACTTAATATTGAAGAAGGCTGGCTAGTAAAGAGGATTAAACGGAGAAAACTTAAATATTTTGGACACATTAAACGTCATGATAATCTAGAGAAGACCGTCTTGGAAGGGTACATAATGGTAAAAAAAAGAAAGAGGGGAAAACCAAGACGAAGATGGCCTGCAAGAAATCGTTGAGGATTTGCAAATGGATGAATGAGCAGCAGGCCATCTTGCTCACAACCGAGAGGCCTACAGGAGTGTTGTTTGGAAGTCAAAATTCCGCAAGGGACATGCAAATGAATGAATGAATTGTAAGGACCGGAGGAGGAGATACTGGAATGTTTCTACTGCAGATGCGCTGTCTGCTGAAATCAAGTAAATTTTAAATAGAGTCTATATATATATATATGTATATGTAGGTCTGATAAATGGCTGATCCGTGTTTTGCAGAATTTATCTTCATGTTAATTTCTTTTCATAAAAATAAGAAATTGTCTGATATTGCTCAGTGATTTCAAAGTACACTGCTAATGTTAATACAGTATTCTCAGATTTCAATGACAGTGCAAAATAAAGTGTATTTAGACAGATCCACCTGTGACAGATTATACTCCTACTAGTGGTCGATTAACGTCAGCAGAGACAATGAAAGAAAATTTGTACTCTTGGTTGTTCTCATTTTTCTTGAGTACAGATGAAGTTCTTGCGACATTGATTAATAATTTCCTAAGCCACCACATTCTGTGAACATATTCCAAATTATGTATTAATCAGCTCTCATCAGGGTCTGGAATTCAAATATTTCCGTATTATCCTTTTAACGAAGCTAGTAGTGACCGAAACATTCAAGGGTAAAAGGAAGAGAGAAAGGACAAGAGAAAACTATCTTATTAGACTGACCAAGTGGCATGGAGAGGAAAACGCATCTAGCTTGATCGGAAACGCTAATAAGATGGAGATACGTGATCGTCAGCGTTATTCAGAACATCAGAGAATGAGAATAATACTAATAATAATAACAACAACAGAAGTGTATACTGAATTTTGAAGTCAAAATAGAGAATATTATAGATATAAATGCAGTGTTAAAACTAAACGGGATATTGTTACTATATTCTGGTTCTGAGATTCATTTAAATGAACTTCAACAACATGAGGAAATTTGTTTCTTTCCAGGTTGGTAAGTTTAAGATGGTGGAAAAATCTAACGTATCCTCTCAAGATGTCTCTGTTCTGGACACCCCAATTGTCGACGATCAGACAACATTTATCTTCATGTATGTGGTCTACGCTGGGATTTGTCAGGCAGTGGCATCCTGCGGGATTGGTACAAACATCGTAAACGTCGTTTGTTTTGTGAAACAGGGCTTCAGCGAGTCTATCAATGTCAGTCTTCTAGGTAAGAATTAACGCTGAAACAATGCAAAGAACCTTTTTTTCTATAAAACAAAAATACAGTAGAGAGTTTCCTGCACATCGAGATCTGATCATTTTCGTAGACACACACTATAATCACGTCTTCCATTTATTCTTTTTCTTCGTTTATCTCTGCTTGTTACCCTCACAACAGCTTGTCCTGTATCCTTCTGCGTATTCCCGTCTACACCTCCCATACTCTTATGCTAATATATCATCATCTTAGGTCAGCGGTTGCCTCACTCCGTTCCCAGATAACAGTGAAATGCCAGTAGCATATACATTTTGTAGCACGTGGCACGGGGAAGATCACTAGGGCAGCCCTGTAGCAATGGTTATGGGCTCTTAGGTCCATGTTTTGTATGTTCAGCAACTGATCGCCTCAAAAGCATTAAAGCTATCCATCGAACCAATCTTGCATCTGCCCCAAACTGAAGTGGCATTGTATAATACAACCTGGTGTATGCATTATCAAGATCAAGTGTCACAACTACCAGAAAAAAAGTTCTGTCGTACTCATTTTATAACAGATGTGTAAAATCTGAAGTTCTGATTGTGAAATGTCAAATCTAAGATATTAAGAGATCATATTTCATGAGGAAATATTGATCACATTTGATCATGTCTTGTCCTTTGTACAACATGTGGAGAATGCAGTACAGAAAACCAGGAAAGCATTGGGAGCAGTTAGGTTAATGACTGTAGCAAACTTTCCACAGGCAATCTGTTATTGCTGATAATTGCGCTGGTGCTGTCACCATTGAAGTATGGTCTTGGTCTATTAACCCTGTCAGATGAACAGCTGAACAGACTAGAGCCTGTTCAGAACGAGGCGATGAGAGTGGTCTTGAATTGCACCAGCGATACACCGGTGGGGGCCATGGGCTTTCTACATGATATGCTGAGTGTGAGGTCAAGACACAAGTGAGTTCAGGTAAAGGCATACATCAGGGTTGCTGGCATTCAGGACCATCCTCTTCATAAGGAGCTGACGTTGATAAAGGGACTCATCAAAAGAGACAAATCCTGAATGGGTGTGAATAAAGTCAGTTAGCAAACTAGATGAGCTGCCTAAAGGTGATGATTGGTTACGGGTACACGACAGACCTCAGTAGCAAAAATAATTATACAGAAGGGTCGTGAATGTCGAGATTGGACACAGGGAGTAGTTGAACCTTAGGTTCAAGATCTCATCCAGCATCACTTGGGTCTTCCGACACGGTAATGTATACAGATGGCTCAGTGACTCGGAACGGCAGAAGTGTCTGAGGTTTTGTTGTCTATCGAAATGGAAGAGTCGTGGCTCAGCGTTCGGGAGCCTTTGAAGTCACCACATCAAACAGGTGAATGGAAATTGAGGTTGTGTCAGCAACAATGGAATAGCTAGTTGCTCATGATCTGGTTAATGGTGTCATTGTGACGGATTCACATATCATGCTTCGTAAACGTGAGAAAAAAAATTGCTTCGAAAAGAATGGGGTCATGTGTTAAGAAAGGCACCTATGACAAGCCTAAGATGGCTTTACTGTCCAGAATATGCAGAAGTACATGGCAATGATGTGGCAGACAGACTTGAGGGACAGGCTAAAATAAATGGCAGGCGACAGTGGTCAAGGATAACTTTGCTAAAAACATATTGGAAAGACTGTGGGAAATAGAGGGGAATGAACGAACAATGTAGCTGTAAAGAGACTGCTGGAGCTAGGAGAAATTAAAAGTTCTGGCAGGAAATCTGAACTATGTGGCAGAAAATGCATCGTAAATAACCAACACTTGACTGGAACTATTAGCAAACATACTCTTGGATGGATGCCGCGGCATTCGGTGGAGCATATATGGGGTTGTCCTGAATCCAGTGATGCCGGAGTTTGCATTTTCAACGTTGGAACTTACTCCTAGTTATCTTGTCTATCTCTTTCGTTACGTAACAGATTAAATATCCCTTTTGCAAGTTCATCGTTTTACGATATCTTTAACGCATATTTAAAATATCTTCTACATGCCATTAGAGTAATGCAGCACTAAATCGTTAGGACAAGGGGCTGAAGCCACTATTAGCCAGATGGAAAGTCATTATAACTGGTAAATCCTGCACGTTCAAGACTGTGAACACTTCCATGCTATCAGTGTTGTCTCCTTTCTCATATACCTTTCGGTGTTGAGGGGAAAAATAGACGTCTTGATAGGGCTCGATGATTTGCTTCATAAAACGGGATATTTAATATTTCTGTAATTTCCTCTCTCCATCTCCTGCGTGGGCGGCCTCTCCCTCTGTTACCTACAAATGTTAGTGTGAATGTTGTCTGTGATATACTGTCTGGTGGTAACCACGTAACATGGCCAAACCATCTGACTTGCTGTTTCTGGATGGAGTGTAATAATGGGGTTACTCCAACCTTTTCCCTGATGGCATAATTTCTTATTTGGTCTCTTCTTTTCACATTTAGTATTCTCCTTAAACATCTCGTTTCTGTGGTGATGAATTTTCTTTTGTTCTTGGCTGTTAGTGTCCATGTTTAACATTGATAACATAGTGTTGGGAGGAAAATTATGTTGTACAGTGCCCTTTTTATTCCGATTGTGATGTATTTGTTTCTCAGTAAAGGAGTCATCTGTCCAATGACCTGATTTGATTTTGCATCTGCCCTCAATCTCCGCGTGAATTGTCCTTGAGGATGATATTATGCTAACTATGTTTTGAAATGTTTCAAGGGCTGGTTGTCTGGGAAGATCTTTGGATTTCTTCTCTCGCTATGGGCACGACTTCTGTTTCTTTTTCAGTGCTGATCTTCATGTTGTGGCTTTTACATGGCCTTGCTAAATTATCCATATTCCGCTGTAGGTATTTGTCATATGTGGCTCTAAGTGCTTGATCGTCAGCAAAAAAAGAGTTCGTTTATGAACCTCCTATTGGATATGCCATCTGGAAGGATGGTATCAGTAAAGTGACTTATCTGAAAAGCTCAATGCATAATCCATGGTGGTGGAGCCTTCTGTGAAGCCTATTTTAAAATGTAATTAATGAACTATTTAAAATCAAAGAGGCTAATTCCTCTAGTATCGAGAACGCGCATATGATTTTTATTCCCGTGTCATTGACTGCTAGAAGTTGCTAGTTGGCTCCTAGAAGTTACTAGTTGGCTGCCAGAAGTTGTTAGGTGGATGCCTGCTGGAAGTTACTAGTTGGCTGCCAGAAGTTGTTAGTTGGCTGCTAGAAGTTGCTAGTTGGCTGCTAGAAATTGTTAATTGGCTGCTAGAAGTTATTAATTGGCTGCTAGAAGCTGTTAATTAAACAGACAAATAGGCTATATTTACATTATTTTGATATATATTGTTTATACATATGTAGGTCTGACGATGGCTGATCTGTGCTGTCTCATTTCCATAATATTTGTTAACATCTCTGTGATGCCAGTGCTAAAAATGGTAGACCTACCTTTCGAGGTTATGGGAGTATATTATCTGGCAGTTGCAATGCCGCATCTTACATTCACCCGAGTATCTACATGGATGACAGCGATCATCACACTAGAGAGATGTCTGTGTGTTGTAGCACCCTTACAGGTGAGTGCACAAGAATTGTATACAAATACTGTTTCTTACAACGTGTACATCTGTACATTATGTGCAGTCATGACAGTCATTAACGTTTACATCACTGCATTATGTGCCATCTTTGATATTTCTTACCAGAACGTTTGCCATTTCTTTCCTGTCTCCATGGACAGCCTGTTCACGGATATTTCTTTTTATTTCATTTCCTTTCAGTTTTTTGTTGTTGTTGAGTATCAGGTCCTCTAAATTATAATTTAATTATCTTTTATTGTTCCACAACTTCCATGAGTTCTTCTTCTTCTTTTCCATTTCTGATCATTAGAGGAGTTTTTCCCAACATGGGGCCTGCAGATCACTAGAGGTTATCAATTTGGAATCTAATCTCTTGAATATAAGGAGACTAGAAACTAACGATTTATGGACTCGAGATATTGAATATAAGCAGGTCTTTGCAACTTGTAAGTGATAGTCTTTGGATTTAAAAAGATTTGGAACAATTGGCTAAATATATCTTTATATATATATATATATATATATATTCATTCATTCATTTGCATGTCCCTTGAGGAACTTTGCCTCCCAAACAGCACTCCTGTAGGCCTCTCGGATGTGAGCAATATGGCCTGCTGCTGCTGCATCCATTTGCAGATCGTCAATGATTTCTTGCAGCCATCTTCGTTTTGGTCTTCCTCTTTTTCTTTTTCACATTATGTTTCCTTCCAATATGGTCTTCTCTACATTATCATGACGTTTAATGTGTCCAAAATATTTAAGTTGTCTCTCTTTAATCCTCTTTACTAGCCAGACTTCTTCAATATTAAGCTCTTGTAGTATAGATATATTTGTTCTTTTTTGTGTCCACGATATTTGGAGAACTCTTCTGTAGCATTTACATTCAAAAGCATTTATGTGTTTCTCAGCTGTTTTGTTAAGTGTCCACGTCTCACAGGCATATGTTGCGATGGGAAAGATGCATGACCTTAAAAATCTTATTTTTATACTTTTGTCTGTTCCTCTCCACAGATTCTTTATTTGTTTTACTTTCTGAAGAGCAATAGATGTCCTCCTTTTAATTTCCCTCATTGTATCTCCATTATTAGTTAGCAGTGATCCAAGATATTCAAAACTCTCCACTTCTTCCAATTTTTCCTCATTGATATATATTTCAGCTGCCTTGTTTGTTTTGTCAGTTGTCATCAATTTAGTTTTCTTTGCATTAAGATAGAGGTTCTGCTCTTCGCTGTTCTTACGGATTGACATAATTAGTTTTTCTATTCCTTTTTGTGTTGTGGACAGTAACACAGTGTCATCAGCGTATCTAATCTCTGGTATTTCATAACCTCCAATTGTTATGGCATCGTAATATTCTCTGTATACATCTTCTCTAACATTCCTCATTATATTTTCAGTATACAAGTTAAATAAGTATGGTGACAATATGTACCACTGACGGACCCCTTGTTTTATGTCAAACCAAGTTGTTGTTTCACCATTTATTCTTACTGCTGCTTGTTGGTCTAGATACAGCAGTGATGTTAATTGGATAAAATGTGTTGGAAATCCCATTTTTTCCATTACTTCCCAAAGTTTCTGGTGTTGTACACAATCAAATGCCTTTGAGTAGTCTATAAAGGATAAATATAGATTCACATTAAACTCTCTGCATTTCTCTATTATTAATCTTATATTGAATATATGATCTCTTAATCATCTTCCTTGTCTTAAAACAGCTTGGACCATATTGACCTCTTCTTCTATTTTCTTACGAAGTCTACTCATTATGATTTTTAACAAAATTTTACTGGCATGACTAATTAGGGCAACAGTTCTGTAGTTTGTATATAATTTCAGATTACCATTTTTTGGCAGTGGTATGAATACAATTCTTTTCCATTCTTTTGGCCAAATGCCTGAATGCCATATCTTTTTGCACAGTGCATGATAGATTGTTGCACATTCCTTTCCTCCTGCTTTAATAAATTCAGCTGTTATCTGATCACATCCTGATGATTTACCATTTTTCAGATTCTTTATTGCCAATAAAACTTCTTCTATTGTCGGTTCGGGTTCTTTCTCCTCCAATAATAATTCACACTGTTGATTTCTGTTTCCACAGTCGGTTGTTTCATACATTCCTCTGCAATATTCCTTCCATCTTTCTAGAATTTCCACTGTCTCTGTTAAGGTATTCCCCATCTCATCACAAATTACATTTAGCTTAGGTGTGACATTTCTCGTCAATGTCTTCATTTCTTTAAACATTTCACTATCTCTTCCACACTTCTGATGTTCTTCTATTCTTTCACAACAATCTTGTAACGATTGTTGTTTGTCTTTTCTTATGTTTCTTCGTACTTCTTTTGTTAAAGTTGTGTATTTCTCTTTGTTGTTGTTTGTCAATTTCCATTGCATCTTCATTTCTCTACGTTGTTTTATCAGTTCTAGTGTACCTGCTGTAATCCATCCATTCTTTTGTGTTTTCTTTACTGGAAAAATGTCTTTAGCTGTTGTTATTAAGATATCTTTGGCCTGCGTAGCCAATTCATCTGATGTCATCTCCTCCTGTACAGCCATCAGGATTTCGAAACATATATATATACTATCTCGTGTGTTAAGAGTTCTATTCCTAAGATTTTTTTCATGTCTCACAAGGTAAAATAATACTCTAACTACGAGGCTGAGTCAAAAAGTAACCGCTTTAAAAAAAGAAAGTCCATTAAATTTAAAAATTTGACTGAAACCTGACATCATCAGAGCTTGGATTAACTAATATGTTACATCCATAATCCTAACAACACCTTCTCAGTTTTCAATTTAGTCAAAGTTCAATACAGGTCTTGTACAGCTTCACGAGTGCCTTAATTAGTTAGGAAAACTAATGTTGTGCCTATTTTATTTCATAGAACTTCAAATAAAGCACAATGATGCCAAAAGAAGGAAGTGCTGAGAATGAATGAGATACTGACCTACTACCAACAGATTACACCTTAAATCTACAGGTTCGTGGTGTCTCTGATAACAGACCACTATCTGAGTTTTAGTGAACAGAGTTTGAAAATACAGAGTTAACCCAGCTCCAAAAACATAAGTCAGGTAGTAATCAGACTGTGGGGACGAAATGTGAGGAAACTGTAACACAAAACTACTAACTTCATTTGAAGAGAGAAAACACCAAAAAGAAAGTAAAAAGAATACAGCGATTTCAGAATACTTAAATCATTTCTATGAAAATGAACTTGTAGGAAAATTAACATATACTATGTACTACAATACTGCGCGAAAATTGGTATAAATTCTCTTTTCTATTAATTATCAACATTCTTCATGTTACAAAGTGAGTTTCAAAAATAAATGTAAAGTCTTGTAAAACCTTGATAACAAATGTCTGATTTTTCCAGATAAAAGTACTTCTCACACCAAAACGAATGTTTGTCGTCATAGCCTGTGTCTACATAATTCTCATGTTCAGCGGAGCCCCGGTGTACGCTGTGAACAGACTGGACATGATCTTCTCTCCATGGAGAAACAAAACGATTCTCGGCCTTGTTTCAACTCCAGACAAAGAACATGTCGAAATGATTTCTTTTGTTACCAACAGTTTTATATTGCCTTTTGCAGCTTTTGTTGTAGTTATTATGTGTACAACAATATTAGTAATTAGCCTGCAGAATAGAACTAAATGGAGAACAAAATCTGGTATAACTTTAACAAGTGAAGTTAACAGCCGTAACCTGCGGGTAGCTAAGATGGTTGTGATGATGTCTACACTCTTTATCTCCTGTTTTGTTCCAGTTTCTGTCATCGTTCTTGCTGGAGCTTTGGAGCCAGATCTGACTATAGGTGGCAGAAACCTCAGTCTGGGATTGATCGTTGCTGGTGTAGCAATATTCACGGAATGTATAAATTACTCCAGCAACATTTTCATCTACTATCACATGAGTATAAGATACAGAGAGACATTTAACAGCATTTTCTGCAAGTACAGATTAGCGAACAATCAACAAAAACTAAGCTAGAAAATGTGAATGGTACATCTTGAGTAGTAATTAAGTTTTCATAATTTTAGAATCCAGCATCATCGCATTCAGGACATTCCCAGACATGCTCCGCCGTGTACCCCAACATCCACCGGAGAGTCTGTCTACTAATGGTTCCCGTCAGTTGTTGGTTGTTTATTGTACCTTTTCCTCCGCTAAGTTCAGATTTTCTTCCAGCTCAATCGCTCTGTCGTTCCATCACTCTCTGTATATGCATACTGTCTACCCACCCCCTCTCTTCATTCTTCCGAGGTCTGTTTAGTAGAACCTTCGCAATGTCCTCCTTATCCATTCTCACGCTGCCTTGTGTTTCAGTCTGCATGTATGGTCTATTTAACAACTAGTACTTTTGGCATTGTCATAGACACTAGCAATATCACTTGTTTTATCAAACAACACTTACAGTTGGCTTTGTCACAGACACTATCAATATCACTTGTTTTATTAAACAACACTTACCGTCGGCATTGTCACAGATACTATCAATATCACTTGTTTTATCAAACAACACTTACAGTTGGCATTGACACAGACACTATCAATATCACTTGTTTTATCAAATAACACTTGAAGGACTCCATCAACACAGAGCTGCCAGATAAGAAACAAAACATGTGATAATGTATTTTAGTTTGAAAATGAACATTTCAGAAACAGCTGGAGTGAAAAATGAAATGAAAATACTGAAAATAATACTTTCTTTTTTACCGTTGAGCATAAATATCTCCAGCACGAGACCTTCTCTGCTGTTTCTGAGTGCCTTTTTAGTACACGTTCTTTTGCTTGTCCTTCTTTGTCCACTTTTTACATACATCGTACGCTGATGTCACCAGAAATCTCAGTGATCTCTACTTCAAAAGCAAATCAGTTTAGATGTTAATATTCGCCTTACTTGTTTGACTAGATCATTGTATTTCGCACTTTTGAATATGTTCTGTTCTTCCATTCTGGACTCTTATGCCACTGTAATGTAAAAGTGGAGTGACATTTTAGTCCCGTACACAATTCACTGTTACTTCTTATTCTAGATCAAGATTGCTGGTTACTGCGATGACCAATTAAAAATTACCGGTGTCAATGAATGATCAGGTTTCATTTCGTGGTAGACATGGAAACATCCAGAGAGGTGCGTGGTATATAAAGTTCAACAGAATAAGATTCTTCAGTCATAGATCCACGCCGGAGTTGAGCTGGCGACTGCCCAGTGTGGGGGTATGTTTGGTAAGACATAATGTTTTCGTGCGTGGAACAGTCCTCAGTCTAGTAAGTAACTTGTATGATTGCAAAGTATGGTTGCAAAGAGCTGTGATCTCATCTGAACATTAACTGACCTGAGTAGAAGTTTGTAGTGTTTGTATGTGTCGTAGTTTCTATTTGTTGATACAGAATTAATGAACATAACTTATCTTTTTTTGTACATGCAATTTGTAGCCTAGTGAGGCTAGCGTACATTAAATACATATAACTGTGGAAGGCGTAAAGAGAAATGTATACAGGTAGCACATTTAAATAAGCAGAAGAATATATAAAGTAGAGAATATAAGTACAATAGTACAAATAAATGGAAGAAGACATAAAGTCGAAAGAATATTACAGTGACTATCACATAACACAGAAGACATGAAATCGAGATACGAGCTACAAAGTACAAAATAGCTAAGTGTACAGAGTTGTATGTGTTTATATGTGTGATGTGTATTATTAATGTGAATATTAGGATAATGAGTATAAACCTACTACTAGGAGAGATGAATACATATTTCCCGGATGTGACTACAGAATATAGAACCGAATATGACAACTGGCAGAACGGCTGTACAAAACATGAAGTACTGACCTACTACTATTGAGGCATAAACATATCTTGTGATAATGTATTTTAGTTTGAAAATGAACATTTCAGAAACAGCTTGAGTGTAAAATGAAAAGAAAATACTGAAAATAATACTTTCTTTGTTACCGTTGAGCATAAATATCTCCAGCACGAGACCTTCTCTGTTGTTTCTGAGAGCCTTTTTAGTACATGTTTTTTTGCTTGTCCTTCTTTGTCCAGTCTTTCCATACATCGTACGCTGATGCCACCAGAAATCTCAGTGATCTCTACTTCAAAAGCAAATCAGTTTAGATTTTAATATTCGCCTTACTTGTTTGACTAGATCATTGTATTTCGCACTTTTGAATATGTTCTGTTCTTCCATTCTGGACTCTTATGCCACTGTAATGTAAAAGTGGAGTTACATTTTAGTCACGTACACAATTCACTGTTACTTCTTATTCTAGATCAAGACTGCTGGTTACTGCGATGACCAATTAAAAATTACCGGTGTGAATGAATGAACAGGTTTAATTTTGTGGTAGAAATGGAAACATCCAGAGAGGTCCGTGGTATATAAATTTCAACAGAATAAGATTCTTCAGTCATAGATCCACGCCGGATTTGAGCTGGCGACTGCCCAGTGTGGGGGTATCTTTGGTAAGACAGAATGTTTTCGTGCGTGGAACAGTCCTCAGTCTAGTAAGTAACTTGTATGATTGCACAGTATGGTTGCAAAGAGCTGTGATCTCATCTGAACATTAACTGACCTGAGTAGACGTTTGTAGTGTTTGTATGTGTCGTAGTTTCTATTTGTTGATACAGAATTAATGAACATAACTTATCTTTTGTTCTACATGCAATTTGTAGCCTAATGAGGATAGCGTACATTAAATACATATAACTGTGGAAGGCGTAAAGAGAAATGTATACAGGTAGCACATTTAAATAAGCAGAAGAATATATAAAGTAGAGAATATAAGTACAATAGTACAAATAAATGGAAGAAGACATAAAGTCGAAAGAATATTACAGTGCTACACATAACACAGAAGACATGAAATCGAGATACGAGCTACAAAGTACAAAATAGCTAAGTGTACAGAGTTGTATGTGTTTATATGTGTGATGTGTATTATTAATGTGAATATTAGGATAATGAGTATAAACCTACTACTAGGAGAGATGAATACATATTTCCCGGATGTGACTACAGAATATAGAACCGAATATGACAACTGGCAGAACGGCTGTACAAAACATGAAGTACTGACCTACTACTATTGAGGCATAAACATATCTTCCTGTAATTTACGAAAGAGTGCAAAAGCATTATTGAGTGGATAATCGGACATACAATAAAGAGTGTACCAGAGTATGTGAAGAGAAATTAAACTATATATATATATATCTATATATATATATATATCTATATATATATATATATCTATATATATATATTGGTATTGAATTCTTTATTACGTTGTTGTGTGTGTTATTGTGCGTGCTAGAATTAATATTACTACTCCAGTCATTTGATTTGACCGTATTTGTGTTAAGATGACTATATATTAAAGATGAGTTGATTCGATGCTATTGTAAACCTAGGGGGTGCTAGATCCACAACTGAGGAAAATTTAGGGAAGAGACAGGACTAAACCCCACTGCAGCCCACCCATCCATGGGCAATGTACTACCGTACTGGTTGGCCAGGCTCAAAACCTATCTAACCGACAACCCAAGATTTCCCTCCGAGGAGACTGTGTGCTAGTTATGTAGCATATTACATACAATCATACAATCCGGCATGCAATACACATTACAAATTCAAGCCATCACAACATTCAGCATTTATTATCCACAAATCATACGCCATATCAACGCCACAACAGACATTGCATACACATTACATCAACATTTATTATCATGAGTGTAATAAGCATGACATCAATGTAATGTATAAGTATCAACCGAAATCATATGGACTCAATTGCCTGGGCCTTCCTGGCCTTCATTATGCAATGCACGCTTTCTTCCAACTTGTGCCACCTTACTGATTATTACCATATATCTGAATTTGTGCCTATGCGCTGAATGTTAACTCATATTTCCCATGTGCTAATGCACTGAATATCTCAACATATCACCCTCTGTGTCAACCCTCTGAATAATCACACATATCTCCCCTGTGCCAATGCACTGAATGATCACACATAAATCCCATTCTGCCAAGCACTGAATAATCACACATATCTCTCCCTTCCAGGAATTACTATGTGCTAATGCACCTCATTGATTGTGGAGCTGCCTGCTGCCAGGTTAGGTATCTCCTTAAACCAGTGACATAGTATTATCCATGCAAATTAAACCGTGATGGACCTTGATGTATGCCCATACAAATATATGACGAATATCAACAGGAATCAGATAATCTCTATATAAGACGAGAATGACATAATCCGCAGCACGTTATGATTTCACAAATAATTATCAACAGTAGGAGAACGGCTGGGGTTAAGTACAGTATAAGCACAGATGAAACGAACTCAGCCTGCCATCCTCATCTTTCGTTCTCTCTCGCCACGCTTTCCTTGACTATATCCTTTCACCCCCGGATTAAGTGAACGACAACGCTCCACCCACCGTCGTACACTCAATGAGCTTCGAATGGCCGTTCACACTATCCCGGATCGGGATGTCGCACTTAATATAGTAATGCAGTTCAGGATGGATGCCAGGACATTGGTTCCTAATATCCCATGTGCCTGTCTTCCACTTCTTGTCCCCGAGATGTCCTTAATGACATAAATAACGATGTTGGGCACTCTGTTTTTTTCCTATTCTAACCCCGGTAGCTATATGACCCGTGCAAGGAATCCCAACTCCATTGACAGCAGTTAGACGCACATTCTTCTCTCGGAGATGGCCAAATAGTCTGTTGTAACAATTATCAGATATAGCAGAGATAGGAGACACCTTGTCTAACACATAGTTCATCTTCTTATCTCTCTCTCTCTGAACCTTAAGTGCCCAGGGCACATGGGGCTTCCGCAAGGGTTTTCCACAAATGCCTGTCTTTCGCCTTTTTTTCTGCTCTTGCCCATGTGAGCCCTCTATTGCTCAACATCCTTTCTGTTGTTCTTCTCCATGTCTCTTTTGGTCTACCCTTACTTCTGCTCCCCTGTGGTGTCCATCTTAGTGCTATTTTTGGTAGTGAGTTGTCAGTCATTCGGAGCACATGTCCCAACCACCGCCAGCGTCTTTCCTCAATAATTGTTGTCAGTGGCTTCATCTGCATTTCTGCCAATAAGATGTTATTTCTTATGGTGTTTGGCCAAAATATTTTTTTTAATTCTACGTAAACATTTAGTCTGGAAAGAATTCAACTTGTTTTCTATGGTTTTGGTGATTTTCCAGCATTCACTACCATAGAGTAGTACACTTAGAACATTACTCTTAAATATCCTGATTTTCATATTTATGCTTAGTTTATTTGATTTCCAAATAAACTAAGCATAAATCATCTTCTTATCCCTTGACGGAACTTCACGTTGAGGTCGATCATCTATAAATTTCACTTGTGAATCCCTACGCTCCCCTCCCGTAACCTAACAGCGAGAGGGTGTTGGTCGGTATGAGACTTCCGATTGTCACGTTTACCCTTATGCCTACCGTTAGCTTTACTACATGGACTGGGTAAATCCAGAGACATGTCCTGGGCCTTGAGTTCGGCAACTTCTTTCTTTAAGTGTCTCCAAGTCTGTGACGTCGATGTTTGCCACTCCAACTTTGGGGACAGACTCGGCTCTCTCCCATCGGCTCTCTCGGCTCACCCCCTTTATTTGACCAGCTTCTATGACCTCATACACTACACGTATTATGTAGGCATAACCTCTTACAGACTCTTCTGCTGCTGTGTAAATGGTAAAGAAGATTGCCATCAGCTCTGACAGTGATCTCGTCTCCCCGTAACCCCAGCAATGACCTCCAGCATGTGTTCAGGGTTATCGTCCGCTCCCATAATTCTCAGTTCACGTCTCACAGTAGTAGAGACGTTATCGAGAATTATCTCTCGTTCGTCCTCTCTGGCGAGCCACCCTGCAGGCCAGGCACTCCTTACTTCCCTGATGAACTCTTCTGCCGAAGGTCTGGCTGGACCCCCAAAATATCCCACCTTCTTCTTGGTTGGTACAGTAACGTACCTCACTCACGGTTCGTGATTACTTCCAGGCACCACCGATGTGGAATCTCTTTCAAGTGATCATGACCTTTTTGACACCAATCTCTCATTCCTATCTCCTTCAGATCCTGACCATTTAGACATCGATCTCTTATTTCTACCTCTTTCAGGTCCTGACCTTTTAGATACTGATCTCTTATTCCTACATCTTTCAAGTGATCCCGATCTGTTAGACACCGATCTCTTATTCCTATCTCTTTCTGCTCCCGACCTATTAAACAACGATCTCTTATTCCTACCTCTTTGAGATCAAGACATATTAGACATTGATCTCTTATTCCAACCGCTTTCTGGCGAAAATGACCTCTTAGACATTGATCTCTTATTCCAACCGCTTTCTGGCGAAAATGACCTATTAGACATTGATCTCTTATTCCTAGCTCTTTCAGATCCCGACCTAATAGACACCAATCTCTTATTCCTAGCTTTTTCAGATCACCACGTGTTAGACACCTATCTTTTATTCCTACCTCTTTCTGCCGATAACGACTTATTAGACACTGATCTCTTATTCCTACCTCTTTCAAGTGATCCAGACATATTAGACACCGATCTCTTATTCCTACTTCTTTCAAGTGATCCCGACATATTAGACACCGATCTCTTATTCCTACTTCTTTCAAGTGATCCCGACATATTAGACACCGATCTCTTATTCCTACCTCTTCCTCGCGATAACGAACTATTAGACATTGATCTGTTATTTCTATATGTTTCTGATGATAAATACCTATTAGACACCGATCTCTTATACTTACCTCTTTCTGATGATAATGACTTATTAGGCACTGATTTCTTATTCCTAACTCTTTCAGATCCCGAAGTATTAGACACCAATCTAATATTCATAACTCTTTCAGATCCCGACATGTTAGACATTGATCTCATAATCCTATCTCTTTCACATCCTGACCACTTAGACACCGATTTCTTATTTCTATCTCTTTCAGGTCCAAACTTGTTAGACATCGATATCTTATTATTACCTCTTTCAGATCCAGATCTGTTAAACACTGATCTCTTATTCCTGTCTCTTTCTGATCCTGACCTATTAGACAACGATCTCTTATTCCTACCTCTTTCAGATCCAGATCTGTTAGACACCTATCTCTTATTCCTACTTCTTTCATATCCCGACCTGTTAGACCCCGATCGCTTATTCCTATCTCCTTGAGACCCCAACTTGTTAGACACCGATCTCTTATTCCTACCTCTTTGAGAGCAAGACATATTAAACACTGATATTTTATTCCTAGCTCTTTGAGATCAAGACATATTAGATACTGATCTCTTATTCCTACTGTTTTCTGGCGATAACGACCTATTAGACAGTTATTTCTTATTCCTAGCTCTTTCAGATACCGACCTATTAGACACCGATCTCTTATTCCTTCCTCTTTGAGATCCCGACCTGTTAAACACCGATCTCTTAATCCTATCTCTTTCAGATCCCGACCTGATAGATACCGATCTCTTATTCCTATCTTTTTTCAGATCCCGACCTGATAGATACCGATCTCTTATTCCTACCTTTTTCAGATCTCGATCTTTTAGACACCGATCTCTTATTCATATCTCTTTCATATCCTGACCTGTTATACATCGATCTATTATTCCTATCTCTTTCATATCCTGACCTGTTAGACACCAATCTCTTATTCCTACCTCTTTCTGGTGATAACGACCTATTAGACACCGATCTCTTATTCCTATCTCTTTCATATCCTGACCTGTTAGATACCGATCTCTTATTCTTACCTTTTTCAGATCTCGACCTTTTAGACACCGATCTCTTATTCCTATCTCTTTCATATCCTGACCTGTTAGACAAAGATCTCTTATTTCTATCTCTTTCATATCCTGACCTGTTATACATCGATCTATTATTCCTATCTCGTTCATATCCTGACCTGTTAGACACCAATCTCTTATTCCAACCCATGACTACGATCTTGCTGCCACTGAACCTTTCCTCTGCTTACAAATCATCTCTGGATCGAACACGTACTATCACCCTTTACAACTCATCAAACAAAATATAAAACTGCTGAAATAACAAACGCACATACACCAGACACTCAACAATCTTTCCGTCTTACTGAAGTTAGCTGATGATGTCCTTGTTACTGCGTGAGACAGAGGCCATTCTCCTGTTGGTTTCTGAATTCTGTTTTCTTCCTGCATGAATGACATGAAGCTGAACTGAGGTTCTTGACCGACCGCTGGGGGTTGTTCTGTCTAGCTCTGGGTGTTCTTGACGTTCTTTCGAATAGCACTGGTTGCCTTGCTTGATTTAAGTCCGCAGAGTCATCTGATATCCGGACAATCCTGCTCGCAGCGAAATCTGCAGTTTGACTTTATCTTGAGAAGATGATGACGACGACGATGATGGTTATAATTGCGTTTGTCCTTGGATTACTCTGCGGTCCCAGGGTAGACACGCTTCCCCGCTATCCAGCACAGAAAATTAATAAACGATGAAGGATAACAAAGTTCCCTTCTGTATCCGGGGATAAGAAGTTTATTGTACCCTATTATCAGCAATGGCTCTGGCGTGATTGTCAACAGAAAAAAAAATTACAGTAATGAATGCAGACAGCGATACAAATAAGATACCACCTGAAGCAAGACTCATGCAGTATGCGGCATATAGTTTGTTTACGTAATACGTAGAACGTATATAGTATGAGGTATATGGTATGAAGTATGTAGCATGTCTGCTATAAAGCTTAGTGTCTGCTATAGAGCGTAGCGTCTGCATATGCTCTGCAACAGGAAAATAATCACAACAAATCATTATGAAAACTATAAATCATATAAAAACTATACATCATATAAAACTATAAATCATATACAAACTATAAATCATATAAAAACTATAAATCATATAAAACTATAAATCATATGCAAACTATAAATCATATAAAACTATAAATCATATTAAAAACTACAAACTTCCTCATACACTCCTACACTCATACTCCTCAGCTACGTCTCTCGACCTTGTACATTCTCCAACTCTCTCTTGTTTTTCCCCTATTCAACCCACTCTCTTCCTTGATATTGCAGTTTATGTACAAATATTCAAGATGTAACATAACTTACTAAGCATCACTCAAAACAGAATAATTATATTTACAGGTAAAATAAAAACTAACAATAGCTGCAGAAATAATTAAACGGAAGTTGTAATCATTACCAAACCACTTTACTAGAAGTCTGAGTCACATAGAGTCAGAGTCTACTTACATTCATCACTATACATTCCACAACCAATCCTTCCCCGATCATTAGAAGACCGCATACTTCAGACTTGAGTAACCGTTCTGAGATGAAAGAAGCACTTTTTCCCCTTCCTTGTTACAGCGTCAAGTTCCAAGTCGTAGCGATCAAGTCAGCTACGGCCACGCAGGTATTTGACCTGATGTGTGACTATGTAAGTTGGTACATCATCATCATCATCATCATGTGCCGTGCCGACTGGCGTTGGCTATTATGCTTCTCCAGAGTACGCGATCCTTCATGCATGCCATCAGCTCAGTTGGTGATCTCCTCTCACACCATCCAGTCAGACTGTCCAGTATCATTTCTCTTGATCTTCCTCTTGATCTTCTTCCTTTTATTTTTCCTGTTGTTATAATATTTGCAATGCCCCCTCTTCTCATTGCATGTCCTATGAAAGTACATTGTCTCTCTCTTATCTTTTTGACAAGGTTTTTTTGTCTCTCCAGCTCTTCTCCTACATTCTTCATTAGTTATTTTTGCTGTCCAGGGGATTCGCAACATTTTTCTAATAAACCACATTTCTGCTGCTTCCAATGATTTTTATGCAGACTTGCCTATTGTCCATGATTCACTTCCATATAACAAGATAGGTTCAATATAGCATTTTAGTACTCGTTTTCTAACATTCATTGATAAGGATGTGTTGGTCAATATGTTTCTCATTCTCTGAAATGCAGTCTTTGCTTGGCCTATTCTGTTCCTAATTTCTGTTCTGCATTTCCCATCTGAAGTTATTACTGCTCCAAGGTATTTGAATTTCTGCACCTGCTTTAGAACAGTTCCGTTTAATTTAATACTGCATGCTGGTGGATTCTGTTTCTTAGATATAACCATAGTCTCTGTCTTTTTTATGTTCAAAGTAAGGCCTTTCTGTTCACTTTCTTTGGCGACTTTATCCAAGAGATTTTGCAGGTCTTGTTGGTTCTCTGCTATCAGTACTGTGTCGTCAGCATACCGAAGGTTGTTAATATTGTATCCTCCAATTTTTATGCCTGGTTCTGTGTTGGTACACCCGCACTAAAGTACCTCGAGCTTGTACACTCCATGGGACCACATATCACTACACTCTCCACCTTACCACACCACTGCAATGTCTGCCATGAAGGAAAGCATCTGCCACGATTACATCAACTTGCTAATAACAATACCTCTAGCCAACCTCATAATCACTGACAGAAACAAAACCATAAAATCAAAAAATGGAAAACTACAACCACAGACTAGTTCATTACGGACAACTGCCATAGAGCAATAGTAACAATAACACAATCGCCAGTTAGCTTGTCTTACGCACAGCACTATCTCATGATACTAGTCACTAGATCTCCCAAAGCAGCGGAATCCAGCGGCGGGGAAACGTCCTTCTTGGTAGAATATTTTGGGTAGCCCACGCTGTACCGCGTGGACGGAGGCTTATACCTGTGAAATGCTCGTCTCGCCATGTCTGCGTAACCACAGGGCTAGAGAACTCGAGGAATCCATGCTCCAGACACGCATATAAACCTAACTTGGCTCTAGAACTGTCGTATCAACGACATCGAGAAGATAATGGCCAAGGATGGAATGGCTGTGACACCTAAGCGGCAACAGATAATCGCTCGCCTTGCATCTGTGTTCCAAACTATTTACCTGAACAGGCGGTGGATCTGCTCAGTCATCCCTAGATGTAACATGTGGCATCTAGTCTCGGGGGGGGGGGGGAGTAGTGCGGCGGATTAGTCTGGCGGATCACAGGACAATAAACACAGTAAACATCCAACCCATCACACCAGTCAAACGCGTACTATTTTCTCGCCCTCAGTTCAATAAGTTTGAATGTATTGCATTTGACCTTGCCCTGTCACAGATGAATGGATGAATGGATGGATGTGTAGCAGAGTCCCTTGTAAATTAGGATAATATCATAATTATTACCGGTCTACTTCTTCTTATTATTATTATTCTATTGGCATAGTTTATTATTGCTGATACGTGGAAAGTGGGTCAAAGTCGATGGAAAATTTGAAAGGAGCATTCCACAGTATTGGTATTGTTGCGACAGAACTGAGTAGAGATACTAGGCGCTGACAATAAGACAGATAAAGAGGACTTGCTCAGACAACAATAGTACAGAGGAGACAGACACAATGAAAAACAAGGACAGAATAAACGTAGAGAACGTACTAATCCCTGAGAACTCCGACATGAAAGAGATAGTGGACTTAAATGAGAATTGTCTAGAAGAATTTGACGCGACTGACAACAGGCATATATTTGCTAATCTTAGGACGTTATTTGGACACAAATTTGAAATAAAAGAGTGTCTTCGTCTTCTTCTTCGTTCGCACTGTCTGTCTATATCTGCAGTCCTGTCTCTTGGATAAATTTCACTGTTTTTTGTAATTCATGTATGGAACCATAGAGCTTATCTTCTTTAGTGGTTTCACTGGGCCAGTAATTATTTCTCAGTGTTTCATAGTTGGTGCAGTTCTGGAGGATATGTTCCACAGTTTGGGGCACTTGGGCACATGTACATAGATTAGTAGTACCAACCTTAAACTTTGTATACATATGACTTCGGAGTCGGCTGTGTCCTGTTCGGAGACGGAAGATGGTGACTTGTTCCTTTCTGTTTAGCATGTGATAGTCATCATGTGGTGGTGTTTGTGGCTTCCTGTAGGTTTTTATCATGCTTTTCTTCTGATTATAGGTGATTGGTATGTCTGGTTGCTCCATTTCAGTGCCCTCTTTGGCCAGATGGTCAGCTTTCTCATTGCCTGGTATCCCACAGTGGGAGGGAATCCATTGCAAAGTGACTCCATGTTGTAAGCCAATTTTTGACAAGGCATCCTTAAGGTCTGGTAGTTTGTTGCACTGAAGAGCCTCCAGTACTGATCTTGCATCTGTGAGAATTACTACAGGACATGTATCAATTCTGGAGTCTGATAGTTTTTCAACTGCAGCAATAATTGCCCTAACTTCTGCATCAAAGTTGTTGCAGTATTTTCAAGTGGGTATGGAAATCTTGTCAATGGTGTTGTTTGGATATTCAGTATGTGCTCCTGCCCCTCCATTCTTTATGGCATTGTGTGCAGATCCATCTGTATACACACGTATCCAGGTGTCACATGGATATTTGTCATCTAGAACACTAAGTGTGGCTGTTGATCTTACAAGACTGCTCTGCATCTCACCATTCTGCACACCGTTCACTTCAGTCTGAATAGTTATCTGTGTATAATCTGCTTCTTTCCATGGTGTATGCTCTGGTACAGATGATAATGGAGCGACTACAGTTGGAAGGTCAGGTATCAGCTTACGCATACGCTTGGCCTGATGAATGAAGCTGCTTCTTTTAAGCCGTCCTAATGACAAGTTATTGAATCTCTCCTTCAGGGGATGGCTTACAGAGCTAAGGAATTTTTCTCCCATGGTCATGACCTTTGTGTCTCTACGTTCCTTTAGCGCTTGAACACCAAATATTTTCTGCATTTCTACTATTGGTGTGGACCTCATGGCACCTGTGATAATCCGTAGTGACTGATTTTGAACCTTGTCTAGATTATGCAGCGTAGTGTTTGATGCTGTGCACCAAGATGTTGAGCCATATTCTAAATGTGGTAGAATACTTTGCTGATATACATTCTTGAGGATTCTTTCACTAGCTCCCCATGTGGTTCCACTCAATTTTCTTAATATGGCTAGTTTTCTTCTGGCTTTTGCTTCTGCACTGTTGATGTGTTGCTTCCACGTCAGTTTTGAGTCAAGAGTCACTCCTAAGTAAGTGGGTTGGTTGTCCATCCTTAAGGGTATTTCATTTACAAAGATTTTACCTGCTTTCTGTTTAGATGAGAGGGTGAACAGAGTGGTACTTGATTTCTCTGTGTTGATACTTACACACCATTTGTTTATCCATGATGTCAAGATGTCTGCTGCTCTTTGGAGTCTCTGTGTAGCAACTGTTGCATATTCATCTGTACACCACATGACCAGATCATCTGCATACAGTGCCGCTTTGATTCTATAGGGAAGTTCCTTGACCAGGTCATTAATGAATACAAGGAATAGTGTAGGCGAAAGGACTCCTCCTTGTGGTATACCGCGTCGCAGAAGTACTTTCTGGCTGTTGTCTCCATCCATTACTACTCTAGCTCTTCTATTGTGTAAATAGGACTTTATCCAGTTCTACAGTCTTCCATTCACATTGCAGTTTCTTAGTTTCCACAGCAGACTTTTTTTCCATACTTTATCAAAGGCTTTCTTCAGGTCTATCCACGCTGCTAGTACAAGGTTTTTCTCTTGGAATGCATTCTCAATCTCTTGAGAGAGATAGGTCACTTGATCTTCCGTACTGTAGTACTGCCTAAATCCTGCTTGTTGTGGAACGAGAAGGTTTTCACTTTCTAGGTACCATTTTAGCCTCAGGTCAATGATGCGTTCCATCGTTTTGCATAGGCAACTAGTGAGACTGATTGGCTGTAGCTGGAGGCAGTATCACTGTTTGTCCCTGTTTTTAGCAGTGGTACCATGCTTGCTTCCTTCCAGATTTGAGGTAACTTACCTGTGCTCCAGCACATATTGAAAATATCCAACAGCTTTCCCATTGCTGCTATTCCCAGGTTCTTGATCATTTCATTGGACACTCCATCTGGTCCTGGTGATTTCCTTGGTTTCAGTTTACTAACTGCTAGGTCTAACTCACTGCGTGTGATTGGTGCATACATGACCTCCACTTTTCGGACTTGTTCCTCCTCTTTCTGTGGCTCAATGCGCACTGTACGCTCCTTCTCTGGATGGATATCAATGTTGCAGTCCTGTGCAAACATGCGAGCAAAGTGATCTGCTACCTGCTTACCTGTAAGAGTTTTCCCATCCTCTATTAGTGTAACCTTCGTACTTCTTCCAGTACTCTCATCATTTAACTGTTTGATTAGTTTCCACAGTTTCCTTCCATCCTTTTCAAAGTTTAGGGACTCTGTTTTCTCTCTCCAACTTTCCCGTCTGGCTTGCAGCTTTGCTCTCTGAAATTTGGCCTTAGAATGTTGGTAATTATTGTGGTGTTCTTGGCATGGTCTATTTTCTGCTTGCTTTCGAGCTGCTTCCACGTCATCATGGAGTTTTCCCAGCTCACTAGACCAGTATGGTTTATAGTCCCTGCGAGCTCCTCTGGGAATGGTTTCACGAGCGGCCTGAAGGATACAAGCATTGAATTCCTTCACTATGCTGTTAATATCCTTACCTTCTATGGACAGCTGTCCCACCAGGGTACCTGTACGATGTCTGTACATTGTCCAGTTTGCTTTTTTATAGTTCCATCTGGGGAGAGGGTTACTGGTGTTAAGGAGTTCATTTTCTATTGTCAGGAAGACTGGTCGATGGTCGCTACCTCCAAGTTGTTTTCCAGCTTCACGTGTAATGTTCCACTTCAGATCTGGAGGGTGGAATGCCAGATCTGGTGTTGATTTTGTATGCCACGCCCTTAAGTAAAATGTTGGGGCATCCATTGGCTGGTTGATCAGGAGAAGTCCATTATCATCCTGCCAGCTCTCAACTTCCTCTCCTCTCTTGTCTATGTGGTCATAGCCCCAGCTCTGGGAATGACTGTTAAAATCACCACAGACCATCAGTCTCTCTTTGTGTGGGATTGTTCCTAAAGCAAGTGGGCGGTCATTAGGACAGTAATAGTTAAGGAGGTGGAAATCTGTATTACTATTTTTTAGATGGATCATCTGGTATTCGGCTCCTTCCATGTACACTCCCACCTGACATGCGCTGATGTTATTCTTAACAAGTGTGAGTACTCCTCCTTTTCTTCTGTCCTGTCGGTCTGATCTAAAGCACTGGTAGCCTCTGATTTTAAAGGCGGCATCTTTGGTTAGGTGTGTCTCCTGTATGCAGCATATACTTACCTGCTCTGCAAAAAGTATGTTCTCTAGTTCAACCTTTTTGCTATAGCCATCTCTAACACTGCTAACACCCTAAGCATTCCACTGCATTATTTTAAGTTCTTGCTTTTTGGCTATTTTCTTCTGTTGTATTTTTTGGCCAGTAGCTCTACTCTCATGTCTCCTGACTCCACAAGACGAACTGAGAGGACCTCCAGTAGCATTGGGTGGACCCTTTCGAGGCAGGGGGCCCGGCACTGCACCTGCCTGGTTAGTCTTCACAGGGCGAGCACCATGTTTGAATACTGCAGATAGAGACATTTCATTAGCGATAATGCGTGTTACCCTGATTTTTGCGATGCGCCTTTTGGCTGGGTAACTCCGACTTCAGCACCTTTCCTTGCTAGGGCAGACTGTGGTCTTGCTCGGACTGCCATGAAGACAGTGTGGCTGGCCTGGCCAAAACTTTGTTTTCCAGCCCCTGGTGGCTGTACGTAAGCCCCTTCTCCATGTCAGATGGTTTGAGACAGTTCCACAAAGACACTCTGACTTTGAGATGAGGAATCTGATGAGTGCTTCAACGATATCCATTCCCCGCCACCCATAGTCTACTGGCTCTGTTTTGTTTACATCATTCTGATAGCCATTGTTGTAAAGACCCATAGGCTTGTCACGTCCTGGATTCATTGGTTTCACACCAGACTTCCCTCATCCCCGCCAGAGATCTCCATGTCCCCATCCGTCCACCAACCTGACATTACATTTTACAAAAATAACAATTACAATTAGTGTTGATTGCTACAAGTTTCTGGGCTACAGAGGTAGGTCAGAGTTTTTAAGCAAACAGATCTATGTTCCCTGTCTCACAAACACTATGTTAAGATAAGTGTGCTCTTAACACAGTTGTTCCCAGGGGATAATAAAAGAGTGGACTGACTCGACCAACTGACCAATCAGAAAGATCTAGACGCGTGGCC
The DNA here is from genome assembly GCA_009760885.1 of Achatina immaculata. Lineage (NCBI taxonomy): Eukaryota > Metazoa > Mollusca > Gastropoda > Stylommatophora > Achatinidae > Lissachatina > Lissachatina immaculata. The sequence continues at coordinate 65,711,015 of CM019702.1, forward strand.
TACCGGACAATTCATTTACGGACACAGCAGAGGATATAAGTTGGACAGAATTTACAAACCAAGTACATGTTCCATAGCACAAGTCAGACATCTCCCTAGTGCATTGGCTTTCACAGACCACAAAGCAGTCGTAGCAACAGTAAACACAATACCTACAGGTATACCTTTAAAACGATCACCACACTGGAAATTTAACAACACACTCCTCCAAAACAAACAATTTGTTGAAAACATGACGCAACAGATACACACTTTCACGAACAACAACACCCACACACAACATCCAACAACACTGGGAGACTTTAAATCATGCAATAAGAGACAAAGCACAAATGGTCTCAACACAGATACACAGAGAAAGGTTGAGACAAGAGAAAATATTAGAAGAAGCAATCAAACTAACAAAACAGATGCACAAAAACTCACCACATTTACTCACGCTACAAGAAGAACTGGATAAACACAGACAACACAGATTTCAAGGCGCACTTCTAAGAACAAGACTCAACACCATCACACAAGAAATACCTACCAAGCAGTACTTGAGCATAGAACAAAACATACAACGAAGCAGACAGATAAGAGAGGTAATAGACGCCACAGAGAACAGACAAATAGACAGTACAAACATAGTACAATCCATTAGAGAATACTACAAAAAACTGTACACCGAGGAAGAAACACAGGCACACATACAGGACAAATACATGCAGTACACTAAACAACTCACGGACTCAGACAAGCAAGCACTGGACACACCACTAACACTAGACAATCTGACGCAGGCACTACAAGCAATGCAAGAAAACAAGTCACCAGTGCCAGACGGCCTCACAGCAGAACTCTACAAACACTTCTTTGCACTCTTAGGTCCTCTTCTCTTACAAGTCTTCACAGAGGCCTTCCAAAACAAACAACTCCCGCCCAGTCTAAATCACTTTCATGCCCAAAAGACAGCGCAGACAAAACACAACTCAGAAACTACAGACTCATATCTCTGCTAAACGTAGATTACAAGATCCTCACAAAAGCGCTCACAAACAAGCTCAAACCACTTGTGCACAAACTCATACACGAAGACCAACAATTTAGTGTAGAGAACAGAAACATACACCAGCACACACATTTCATACGAGACGTCATACACTACACGCACCAGAAGAACTGCCAGATCAGGAGAAAGTCTTCGATAAAGTGTCACACAAATACCTACACAAGACACTACTCCACTGTAACATAGGGGACTACTTCAGAGACTGGATTCACATTCTCTATTCCAAACCTGAGAGCAAAGTCTTAGTAAACCACACGCTTACAGAGACTTTCAGGCTAACTAGATCAGTGAGACAGGGCTGCCCCCTCTCTCCTTTACTGTACATACTCTAGAACCACTTCTAGAGAAAATCAGACAAGACAGAACAATCCAGGGAACTTTCGTTCCTGGCAAGGGAGAGAGGAAGTTGCTCGCGTATGGGACGACACGATTTTCCTCCCAACAACAGACAGATCAATAATTCACATTTTAGACACCTTCACAGAGTTCGGTGAAGGTAGCGGAGCGAAACTCAACATACAAAAATATGTCGTCATAGGAATAGGCAAATGGCGAGATAAAAGGCACTTCCCTTTTCGTCTTACACGCACAGACAACATCTACCTGTACGGCATTACTTTCCCATCACACCCGAATACAATACACAAACCCACATGGGACAACCCCATAACAAACATTACAAACACGTTACAACTATACAAATACAAAGCAGCAAAAATTTTTGGAAGAAGCGTCATAGTAAACACATACATAATACCAAAGGTAATATACACCGCTACAGTACTAGACCCTCCGCAGCAAACAATCAAAGAAATAAACAAACAAATCAGAAACTTTATCTTCACAAACATCGTACACAGCATACAATGTAAAACCCTCATACAGGACAAACTGCACGGAGGGACTGCCTTGCAAGACATACAGACAAAGATACAAGCACTCAGAATCAGCCACGTAGGTCGCATAATCAAATACCCAAACCAACACCCGCTAGCTCACTATTACATAGGACTGAGACTATCAAACTTAGTCCTACCAAACCAACACCCGCTAGCTCACTACTACATAGGACTGAGACTATCAAACTTAGTCCTACCAAACAACTCGCAGGCACACCACTTTGGCACACTACCACCCTACTACAAGAACTGCATACAAGCAATTCAAGGACACGAAACACTCACCCAATGCGCAACAAACCACATATACAAACATGTGATCAGAAATCAACCACCACCATTACACCTTAGGATCAAGAGGGGACTCAGATACCCCATACTAGACTACACTGACACATTCCAAGACCTCCATCTCAAAAACATCACATCAAAAGCTAGAGAAATCACTTTCAGACTCATATACAATATGACGCACACGACACATATAAAAACACAAAGAAACATGAGACGATGTCACATATGCAGGAGCAACGCACTAGAAACAGAAGAACACATTTTCTACGAATGCAAAACAGTGGCAACCATCGTAAGAACAATACAGAACACAATAGAAACACACACGGCACAACAAGCAGACATCTACAGAGCCATAATGTTGAATACAATCCCTAAAACTCAGGCGGACACACACACCAAGTTACTGCCCCTGCTCCCAGAGTTCAGGTTCTTGGTGTGGACGTGTAGAAACAGGGCTCTTTTTCATTTCTGCAAGTTTAGTCCTGCCACATTCTTAGGACTGTTTCAGCAAAGATCAGGCAAAATAATGGACTGAGAGAGAGAGAGAGAGAGAGAGAGAGAGAGAGAAGCAGGAGAGAGTAAAATTTAAATAAAATCTCTAAAAACTAGAAGAACATTTAAAACTCCTTTTAATCAAATCCTGCTGAGAAAAAAGGTTCCGGAAAAAGTCTATAATAAAAATAAATAAATAAATAAATAATTAAATAAATAAAAAGAGAGAGGAAAACAAACAAGGGAAATACAAAGGGAAAAACCCACAGAGATAAACATAAAAGTGCCACGTGATGACAGCAACAACGATCACTCGCAAGTTGCACAGTGCAAGGTCTTGATAGATCAATCACTGAGTCTGAGAAAAAAAAACAATTCACTTACGACATGTAGGTCAGGCATGCAGTTTTAGGACAGACACCACGGAGAGAACACAGAACAGGGGAACAGCAGAACAGGAAGACAGAGAACAGAAGTAGAAGACAAGTAGAAGAATAAGAAAGAGAACGAGACGATTTAGAATTAGAAATAGTTTTTAGGCCAGATTGCAGATTTCTTTCAAGTGATTATGAAGATTGGATGCTCTTGAAACTTCGAGATACAGTAGGTTTGATGTTATGAAATTTTTGAAACTTCGAGATATGGTAGATTTGATGTTACGAAACTTTTGAAACTTCGAGATATGGTAGATTTGATGTTATGAAACATTGTTTATGTGATTCCGTGATGAACCAAGGAAATACATTTTCTAGTCCACGTGATAACATCAACTACTGTATCTGAACTATTACTAGACCGAAATAAATGGAATCTGTAACTTGTGCAGAGACTTGATGTATTGACACACGTAGTATCTGTCAAGCCATTAGTGATTTGTTATTCAAAGAACCAGCCTTTTGTTATCAGTCATTAAAATATAATTCACAACCTTACATTATTATTGATGGATAGACAGACAGACAGATAGATAGATAGATAGATAGATAGATAGATAGATAGATAGATAGATAGATAGATAGATAGATAGATAGATAGATAGATAGATAGATAGATAGATAGATAGATAGATAGATAGATAGATAGATAGATAGATAGTATTCTTTTTTTGGCAAATGGCACAGAAAGTAGTAATTCAGAATATTATATGCTACAGAAATCAATTAAACAAGCAGTTAATGGTAGTTATAGCTAACAGTGAGAAAATTCACTAACTTTTCTGCTCTGAAAAAGATAATAATATATCATTTCAGTAATAACCATGAAATGTGTAATTCACTATGTATCCTGGGATATAGAAAGATAACACTACATTAAAACCACCTCTCAGTGTTAGCTCTTGTAATTGTATCCATAAATTCCAAAATGTCTAATTGTCTTTACAGAACATTTTTTATTGACTTATCATTTAGTGCGTACTTGGTTAAACGTAAGCTAGATCTCCGACAATGAAAGCAGACATATATAAACTAATACCAACATTTCTCTTAACTAAAACTACTTAATAAATCTTTCGTAACAGCGAATAAATTATGACAATATTCTTGCTGAGTTTTTTTCCTACGTATTTTAAAGTATAAATTGTCACATCGGCAACAGAATTACTGAATTTTCTTTTTTTAATTTCAGCATTCAGTGTCTAATTTCATTTGCACTAGATGACCTTTGGGGCATTCTGGCTGTTTTATGAAATACATAAAATATTATATAAGATATGAAGCAGTGATTATTCTGAAAGAATCTTGTATAAAACTGTTTCCATAATAAGGGATATCTCTCGCAAGAACCTACAACAAAATATTGCACTGTTAAAACTGAATTATATTTTAATTAAATCTCCAGTAACATTTTTGTTTTAAACTAACTATTGTGTGTGTGATAAATTTAAGCTCTTTTTAAAACAAAACAAAAAAATTAAAATAAAGATTTATATTTCTGTTCGTGGAAAAACTAGCTTAGCTATGTTCTGAATACATGGCACATATCACAAATAAATAAACACAAGTTTTAGTCTCAAATTTAATCTTAAATAAATAAACAAACAAACGTTCTAGTTAAAAGTTAATCGTGTCTAGCTTATGATGTATATGTTAACGTTTAAAGAGAGATATTCCACGATTTCTGATGAAATTTGGCACATAAATTATTTTCTAGGCAATAATACTAATATCTTCTTATATCCTTCCCGTGCCGTTAAACGTCACATAGGGCTCGCAAAGTAGTTCTCCAGTTTTTCCTGTCTTCGGCGAGTCTTTCAACCTGATCAAGGGATTTCATGCCTGTTAATTTGGCCTCTCTTAACAACGACCTCTTCAGAGTTTCACGCGGTCTGCCTCTTTTTCTTCGGCCTGTTGTGTTCCACTTGATAGCTTGTTTCGGGATTCTCTGATCATTTCTCCTCATCAAGCGACCAACATATGTCCATTTCCTTTTATAAAATTCTAATATCTGAGCAAATATAATAATATTGTTTCTTCATTCAGAATAAAGACATCTAATTCACGGGACCATTACTTCAAATTCGACCGTACTCATTTGACTCCACTGACAATTCCATTCTTAACACAAAAATACAAATATGAATACGGTGGTGTAATGGATGTTCATTAAAATCATACATTATTGGTTTACATATGCTAGAGCACTGGCACCTACGCAAAATCGGCAATTATTTTCTAGACTTGCAAAAGTGAGAGAAATAAAATGTATGAAATTGTAAGTTCTGGATTGAGATAGGTGTATAAATATTAGTAAAGATAATGCTGAAGAAGAGACGACGGATGTGGGGATGCAGAATATTAGAAACTACCTAAAGATTTTTAATCATCACGAGACAGATAAGAAAAAAAAATCGTGGCTCTCCTTATTGTTCTATCTTATATTTATTTCTGTTACAGAATCATAAGAGAATGAATAAAAAGAAATATACGAGTAGTTTAGATATGAAATACAAATCTGATCTTCATATTCAAAACCTCTTATAATATTTCATTCTACTGTTATCAGATTTTCCCCCAGTCTCTCTTTACTGTACTTAAATAAAAGTAAAGCAACAATATTTTTCGGACACTTCCTACATATTATATCATCTTACATCCTTCCCGTTCCGTTAAACGTCACAAATGGCTCGAATGGTAGTTGAACAAGTTTTCAGCGAGTTTTTCAACCTCATCAAGGGATTTTATGCATCCTAACTTGGCCTCTCTTAACAATGTTATCTTTATAGAGATTCAAGTGGTCGACCACTTTTTCTTCGGCCTGTTGTGTTTTACTTGATAGCTTGTTTTGGTATTCTCTGATTGTTTCTTCTCATCACGTGACTGACATATGTCCATCTCGGTTTTCTGATTCACCCATGAGACAGGTTGTTGTTTACTCATCTACCTTATATCTGCGTTGTTCTTGAATTCGTTCCATTTAGCACCGAAAATTGTCCTTAGGCATTTCTTTTCAAAAGAGTCTAATTTTCTGTTTATAGTTGTTTTCCAGCTTTCACATATTTTCTTACAGGTGTATATAAATATAAAGGAAAAAATCTGGTAAAGATTTTTACACATTTCAGCCATTTTTAATCTACGTTTATTTGGAAATTTTGAAAATACAAGCCTTTAAGTAAAACCATGACAGCTGTAAACATAACAGCCGTACAAGTTTCTCCGGCTCGAACTTCTGACTTAAGTGACACAGCAACTCTTATCTGTGTGTCAGTTATTTTTACCACCTGTCTGACAACTACTTCTGCTGGTATTGTCACAAACATCATCAACATTGTATGCTTTTGTGAGACAGGCTTTAAGGACCCAATCAATATAACTCTTTTAGGTAAGAACATTATTATACTAGATCTTTTTTTTTAATAAGAACATTTCAATTCCAGGTTGTTGCAGTGTCTGAGGAGATGGTTGTGTCAAAGTATTAACGGTGGCAACTATTTTGAAAGGGACAACAACCTTAGAAACGTGGACAACACACACAGTAATATGTGTACTAAATATAGAGAAATGTGTCGTTCTATTTTCCACAGCCAGAAAGTCGATTAGAAGATGCCGTATTGTTTGTTCTTTTCTTGAACATGTTGGTACTAGAAAATGCACCAGTCCTCGCTGTGTCAACTGCCCTGTAGTCATGGAAACGAAAACGATTACCTTCCCCAAAATTATCCTCACTTTCCATGAGGGATTCACCTGCGAGTCCCGAAACGTAATATATGCCATTGTATGCAACGTGTGTAAGATAACACATATAAGTTGGTGAAAACAGTCTCATAGTAGGTGACCGCATCCAGAAAGATATGTATGATATCACCCAGCATGTTTCTAAACCAGTCTAGAATCATTTTAATGGCCTCAATCACAGAGATTAATCCGATTTTTTGGTTACAGCGAAAGAAAAAAAATTGTCATTCTGATGACACAAGCCGCCTAGAGACTGTGAACCGCTACATTCAGGAATGCGGGACGTTGAAACCCCATGGCTTGAACTCAACATTCAGCATAGATTCTACTCCTTCCTCACCTGCAACATATATTTCAGAACGTTCTCGTTACATTAGATTACTAACCCTCTACCCCGACCACGTTCACCTACTCCACCCACTCTTCTTTCAGCTATTTTCCCACTGTATCATTCTATATTCTTTCTGTTATCCCCACCCACTCCTTATCACCAGGTTATCACACATCGCAAGTCTCCATTTAAACATTCTCAACACTCCATCACTCACACTCCTGGACGCAGCTTCTTACAAGTCACAGCTAGAACGCTCCGTTTATTCTATTTTTTTTTACATTCCTGTTTATTGTATGGCATTCATTTAAATTAATCTTTTAACCTCCTTTCCCTATTTCTTTGTCCTGTATGTTTTTTGCATGAATAAGTTGTAAACTGAAGCGTCACATCTGTGTGTTTGTTAATGAATAAAGTTATTCCTACCTTTTTTTCTTAAATAGTATCAACATTTTTTATTACAACTCTACTGCTGTGGCTTCGTGTATACTTTTATATATAGTTTTATGTACTTGTACACTAACTATTCGTATTTTTTTCATTGTGTTTTAATATCTGAATAGTCCTTGGTAATCTGTTCTGGTTCAGTGAAAACAGCTTTCCTGGAGTCTGATGTTCATATATTAGCTTTTAATATAACGATGTTGAATACTGAATAGCGGGACTGGTAAGTCTCTACGTTGAGACTTTAAACACTAAACAAAAAAAACCATTCTTATTACAGTAATATGATATCCTATCATACTATTTAACAGCCGTCGAATTGTTCACTAGACTGGTTTCTGGTGATGACGCAAGGCAAATAACATGTGATATTTACACTTTCTAGGTCTGGCGGTCTCTGACCTGGGATGCCTTACAACCCTCCTATGGCTGAACATTTTTTTATTTCCATCAGTTAGCTCTGCAGGTCTGCCTTTCGAAACAACAAGCGTCACGTATATTGTGGCTGGAATTCCACATCTTATCTTCAGTAGAATAAGCTGTTGGATCACCGCTGTTATAACACTGGAAAGATGTTTATGTGTCATACTGCCTTTGAAGGTAAAATGACTAATTCGTATTGTATTTCAAGGCAATTTAATAGAGCTAACTTAAGTTTGTAGTCACTTTGTAATTTTATGTTACACCATTCTTGTGCCACTGGATGACAACGAATTTGATAGTAAATTATGGCTTCATATCTCAGTTATTATTAAGCCAATAGTCGCAGTCTACAGTGTGCAAACAAGAAGACAGACCCATCAATGTAAGAAGAAACGTTTCTTTTACAAATAGTAAAAAATGTGCATTCTTATATTCTGTCACACATCTCTGCGTTTTAACACTCTAACAGTACAAGTTTACAAAAGAAACATATCAAGTATGATTACAGTTTAAGGGGACAAACTATTTATCCTCCAATTTTATCAATAAATTTAAACCTAAAAACAGTAAACGCACACCATATAGTATTCATGAACGTTACTTGTAGTCAAGCCGTTAAACTAAAGAAACAAGATATACACAAGCTCATGGACAGAAAGTGCGTGTCCTATAGAAGACATGAAAAATATGCTCTCTAGGTACATTTCTTTCTATTGTGGCTGTAATCGATGTGTGACATTACAAATAACAATATCATAGTTTATAATCTTAGTTTATTGAAATAACTTAATGTTCGGATAATATATTGTAGTTAAAGTTGTTCATTGCATGTTTATTGTTGTTCTGCTGTATATCACGTCTTTCTACTTCTCTCTCTCTCTCTTCTTTCTCTCTCTCTCTCTCTCTCTCGTCCATTCAAGATCAGAATCTTATCTTATCTTATATATTTCCCGTGCCGTTAAACGTCTCACATGGCTCGCAAAGCAGTTCGCCAATTTTTCCTGTCTTCGGCGAGTCTTTCAACCTCATCAAAGGATTTTATGCCTGTTAATTTGGCCTCTCTTAATAATGTCCTCTTTCAGTCTTCTGTCTTGACTGCACAAACATATCCATTGTATAAGTCCTTTATGATGTTGACACTTTTAGATGGTATTCCATTTATACTTAAAATTCTCCATAATGAATCTCTGTGTATGATCAGAATACATATGGGGTTTCTGGTAGCAAGAAATTTCCGTTTTGTCGGTTAAGTGCTGTCTTCCTGGCTGTCTCGCATCTCAGTCCTTAGTTTACCAACATTTTCTTTTCTGTACAACTCCACATCTCTTTGTGTCATCCCATGACACTTTTACCTTGTAGACTCCACACCAAAGTTGTTTGTGGCAAGGATTCATATATTATTCTCATAATGTGGCCAGTCTATAGCCACCTCCTCCTTTCACTAACTGTTTTCAATAGTGTCGTATCATAAGTATATAATAGTATAATAGCATAATACTACTAGTATGACATAATTTTATTTTATATCTTATATCCTTCCCGAGCCGTTAAACGTCACACAGGGCAAGCAAGGTAGTTCGCCAATTTTTCCTGTTTTCAGCGAGCTTTTCAACCTCATCAACGGATTGTATGCCTGTCAATTTGGTCTCTCTTAATAATGTCCTCTTTAGAGTTTCACGCGGTCTGCCTCTTTTTCTTCGGTCTGTTGTGCTCCACTTTATAACCTGTTTTTGGATTATCTGATCGTTTCTTCTCATCACGTGACCAGCATATGTTCATCTCCTTTTCCTGATCACCCATGAGACTGGTTGTTGTTCAGTCATCTGTCTTATCTCTGCATTGTTCTTGAATTCGTTCCACTTGATGCCGAGTATTTTCCTTAGGCATTTATTTTCAAAAGAGTCTAATTTCTTGTCTGTTTCTTTAGTTGTCTCCAGCTTTCGCATGCATAAATGAAGGTGGATATTACATTTGAATTGAATAGTCTTAACTTGGTTTTTGTGGTTATTAATTTCGAATACCATCTGTTCTCGAGATTCATGAAGATCGATGCTGCTTTTGGAATTCAAATTCAAACTTCCATTCTGGTGTCACCATCCTGGTCTATGTAGCTGTCAGGGTATGCAAATTGATTGAATTTTTCAACATCTGTCCCTTCTACGAGTAATTTTCCATTTTGATTAATGGGAAGTTCCATTATGTTTGTTTTATCCTTGTTAATTACAAGTCCTATTTTGCTAGTCAGTTAAGACAGGATATCTGTTTTTTCTAGCATGGAATTCACATTGTTACTGATAAGAGTTATGTCATCAGTAAAATCAAGATCTTCTAGTTGGGTCCCATGTACCCAATCAATACCTGTGTTACCTGTGGAGCACTTTTTCATTGTGAAGTCTATTGCAATTCCAAAAAGCAGAGACTATAGCATACATCCTTTTTTCTCGCCTGTTTGAATCCCTTCTTCTGTTTTGATTGCACAAACATATCCATTGTAGACGTCATTAATAATGTTGACAATTTTAGATGGTATTCCATATAGATTTAACATTCTCCATAATGAACCTTTGTGTATGCTATCAAATGTTGACATCTACAGCATCTCTGCCTGAATGTATTATTAACTTACCGTTTTCCGCCGATCTTTTACCTGCTTCTGGCCATAGCATTTCGCTGATGCCCAGTATGTCTAGATGGTATCTCTCCATTTCTTTGATGACCTGAGTAGTTTTTGTTGGTGCTGCCTTCGTTCTCACATTCCAGAATCCAAATCATTATCACATGTTTTGGTCGACGAATGAGCTCTTCGGAGTTGGCATCACTGATGCTCGGTTGGTTTCTTTGTGAGTTTCAATAATGGTTTCTTTTTTTTCAAATCTAAGGTCACCTCTAGATAGGTCCCAGGATAAGGTTGTGAGCCTTATACCCAAATCCCGATACAGGATATGTGACAGATAAAGCGGAATTCCGCTGATTTCTGCATGCCGGCGAGAGCGTAAAAAAAACGTCCTCCATCTTTCACGTCACACCGGAAGTAATAGTATGTAATAGTAGTATAATACTAATAGTATAATTGAATAATTCTTTTGGAATGAAAATTGAAAGACGAAGAGCAGACAGACAAGCAGACTAGGTCGTTAATGTTTCAAAAGAAAGTTATTTTGTTCGCAAAGAGGGAATTATTAGGAAGACAGAGTTAGGGCAGTTTTATGAAAAAAGGTAAAACGGAGAGAGGAAAGAAACAAATTGAAACTAGCAATAAGAGATAGGAATGATGAAATGATTATGAAAAGCAGAAACAACAATAGCCCAATATTTCGGAAAATGTGTCTCTATCAAGGCTAAGAGAGAAGAAGAAATAAAAACAAGACAAACATACGAACGCACGCACGCACACACACACAAACACACATATCTGTGATCCGCTCTTTGAAGAGACTGGGCCCAGACTGCGGACGTAGGCGAAAGTGAAAATATGGAATGAGGGAAGCGTTCACGCTTGGATTACGTTGGAATAGAAACTAAAGCAGAGATAGTGAGTGAGTGAGAGATAGAGAATAGAGAGAGAGAAAGGGAGAGGGAGAAAGGGGAAAATGAAAGAAAAAGAGAAAAAAATGGAGAATTACAACCCCCAAAAAAATTAAAAACTGATAAGGTTCAAAGGAGAGATACAAACAACGCGATTCAAGCATTCAGCCACGAGTATTATTAGGAAATTGTTGAATAGTGTTATTAACCCTTTCTATCTCAGATGATAAATCTAGTAGAGCAAGTGAAAAACGACATAGACAACGAAAAAGAATGCTGACATAGCGACAACTATAGTAAATCAAAGGAAAAGAGTTATTCAGAGAAAACTGAACTGAGAATTCAGACGGGCTGGATACTGAAGATAAGATTATGTTCCAGAGCTTAGAAATCATGTGACTCTGTTTTGTGATATTTCATAAACATTAATGACAAAAATGAATATGCTTCTCCATTTTCTCCAGGTAGACAACATCGTAACTCCAAAACGGATGGCTGCAGTGATCATCTCCTTGTTCATTATCACGACAGCCTGTGATTCTCCATTATATGTTGTCAACAGACTGGGAATAAGATTATTTCCTGATAGAAACATAACTCTTCTAACTCTCATCACCAGCGGGGACAGAAACGACATTAAGAAGTTCTCATTTGCAATCAACAACTTTACCATGCCAGTCTTAGCTTTTGTGCTCATCACCTTCTGCACCACTATCCTGGTTGTAAACCTGCGAGACAGTGCCAAGTGGAGGAATTCTACGACTGCAGGAAATTCTAGTTTCTCAAACCGAAATTTGAAAGTCTGTAAAATGGTTGTCATGATTTCTGCACTTTTTATATCATGTTTCGTGCCCATAACTGTCATAATGTTTACCGTATCCTTTCACCCCGATATTGTTGATACAGGCAAAAACCTGAATAAAGTTTTGGTAGCTTCTGGTGTTGGATTTCTCCTTGAATCCATAAATTCTTCTTCAAATATTTATATCTATTATAATATGAGTAGCAAATACAGAGAGATATGTCGCTCTATTTTCTGCAAACACTAAATCGGTCATTCGTTGTTTGATTGTCTTTTTGTATAACTGTTTATTTAAGAGATCAGCAGAGTTTATTAGATAAAAGTTTATCTGTTAATAAATTACAGGTGTTTCTTTCATTTTTTTACCATTTGTCACATTTTGCTTTACTTTTCTGTTTTTAAAGTATCTCAGAATGTTTATTCTAAATAGAATCACTATCATCATCATCATCATCATCATCGTCATCATCATCATCGTCATCATCATCATCATGTTCTTCTTTGTTGATGTTGTGTTGCTTTTATTGTTATTCTTTTTGCTATTGTTGTTGTTATTCTTCTTTATCTCTCTTTATACAGTCGGCTATATAGCCAGAAATACATATTTCTCTCGTCTACAACATTATCCAAACATAATTTTATTCATAAATTTCCAATCCTTTATACACTGAAGTCTCTGAATGTTCAAAGAAGTGAAGACATTGACGAGAAATGTTACACCTAAGCTAAATGTAATGTGTGACAAGATGGGGAATACCTTGATAGAGACAGAGGAAATTCTAGAAAGATGGAAGGAATATTACAGAGGAATGTATGAAACAACTGACTGTGAAAGCAGAAATCAAGATTGTGAATTATTATTGGAGGAGAAAGAACCCGAACCGACAATTTTATGGGCAATAAAGAATCTGAAAAATGGTAACTCACCGGGATATGATGAGATAACAGCTGAATTTATTAAAGCAAGAGGAAAGGAATGTGCAACAATCTTTCATGCACTATGTAAAAAGATATGTCATTTAGGTATTTGGCCACAAGAATGGAAAAGAACTGTATTCATACCACTGTCAAAAAATGGTAAGCTGAAATTATGCACAAACTACAGAAATGTTGCCCTTTACCAGTAAAATTCTGTTAAAAATCATAATGTGTAGACTTCGTAAGAAAATAGAAGAAGAAGTCAATATGGTTCAAGCTGGTTTCAGGAAAGGAAGAGGGACAAAGATTATATATTCAATATAAGATTAATAAAAGAGAAATACAGAGAGTTTAATGTGAATCTATATTTACCTTTTATAGACTACTCAAAGGCATTTGCTTGTGTACAACACCAGAAACTTTAGGAAATAATAGAAGTAATGGGATTTCCAACACATGTCATTCAATTAATATCAGTTTAGTATCTAGGCCAACAGGCAACATTGAGAATAAATAGTGAACAATAACTTGGTCTGACATAAAACAAGGGGTCTGTCAGGGGTGCATATTGTCGCCTTACTTATTTAACTTTTATACTGAAAATATAATGACGAATGCTAGAGAAGATGTAGAAAACGAATAACACACTGCCATAAATATTGAAGGTTATCAATACCAGAGATTAGATATGCTGATGACGCAGTGTTGCTGTCTACAATACTAAAAGGAATGAAACAATTAATTATGTCAGTCCATAAGAATAGTGAAGAGCAAAACCTCTATCTTAATGTGAAGAAAACTTAATTGATGACAATTGACAAAACATTTAAGACAGCTGAATGGTATATGAATGAGGAACAACTGGAAGATGTGGAGAGTTTTGAATGTCTTAGACCATTACTAACTAATAACGGAAATACAATGAGGGAATTAAAAGGAGAACATCTATCGCTCTTCAAAAAGTAAAACAACTAAAGAAGAATCTGTGCAGAAGAACAGACATAACTAGAAAAATACGATTTTTAAAGGCATGCATCGTTCCCATCGCAACATATGCCTGTGAGACCTGGACACTTAATAAAACAGCTGAGAAACACATAAATGCCTTTGAAAGTAAATGCTAGAGAAGAGTTCTTCAAATATCGTGGAACAAAAAAAAAAAGAAATATAAATACACTATGCGAATTTAATATTAAAGAAAGTTGGTTAGTAAAGATGATTAAACAGAGAAAACTTAAATATTTTGGACACATTAAACGTCATGAGAATCTAGAGAATACCATCTTGGAAAGGTACATAAAGGGAGAAAATAAGAAAGGAAGACCAAGGCGAAGATAAGTGCAAGATATTGTTAATAATCTGCAAATGGAATCATCAGCAGCAGGGCACGTTGCTTACAACCGAGAGGCCTACAGAAGAGTTGTTAGGGAGGCAAAGTTCCCGAAGGAACATGCACATGACTCTGTAGATGTAGTGAACGGAATACAGTGCTGATTTTTGAAAACAGGATCATGTGACTTTCACTATTACAATATGTGTATGTACTGAGCTCCATGTTTTTAAGCAGGTATATTTTTCAGTTTATACGAGCAACACATGCTCATTTTTATATATTTAACCGGGGGGAGGGGGTAAGACGCTATCCAGTTTGGCAATCTCACAGCTGACGTATTTGGGTCAGGGCTGGAGAACCATAGCTGACCAAAACCCTGTCCCACTTGTCCTTTGGTGCTCCCAGTAACAACCCTAGCCTGGCTAACGGGGCAGTTGTCGTCATAGTCCCATGGTGGTGGAGTCTGTTAAAGAAGTATCACACCCCCACCCCCGCTCCCAAAACGACACGATGCCGTGTTTCATGGTCTCTATCGCATCGGCTCGCAGTTTCATGGAGACTAAAGGAGAACATCGCAGTTTCATGGAGACTAAAGGAGAAGATCGCAGTTTCATGGAGACTAAAGGAGAACATCGCAGTTACATGGAGACTAAAGGAGAACATCGCAGTTTCATGGAGACTAAAGGAGAACATCGCAGTTTCATGGAGACTAAAGGAGAACATCGCAGTTACATGGAGACTAAAGGAGAACATCGCAGTTACATGGAGACTAAAGGAGAACATCGCAGTTTCATGGAGACTAAAGGAGATGATCGCGGTTTCATGGAGACTAAAGGAGAAGATCGCAGTTTCATGGAGACTAAAGGAGAACATCGCAGTTTCATGGAGACTAAAGGAGAACATCGCAGTTTCGTGGAGACTAAAGGAGAAGATCGCAGTTTCATGGAGAATAAAGGAGAACATCGCAGTTTCATGGAGACTAAAGGAGAAGATCGCAGTTTCATGGAGACTAAAGGAGAAGATGAATTATGAATTATGCTTTATCGCTTGCAGAAGCCTGCCTTGCTTATTTGAATCTACATCGAAGACATGATCACTAAATAGATTGCATGCATATAAGTAAACAAACTTGTACCATAAAACGAGTTGAAAGAAAAACTCCTTTATTAATGCTTGCTTTCAACATTATAGTGGACACTCGTTCTCTCGGAATATCCATCTTTTAAAATAATATTCTACATCTAAAACTGGGTTTTGTATAAAATATGCATTTTCTGCAGTAGATGTATTTTGGGATTTATATAAACCCTCGGTTTATTAATCCGGTTTTACGGGTTCAGCCCCAGCAGTTGGATAATTTCTGGTATTCAATGTGAAAGGCCCCTAGGTTAAACCAGCTTCACAGAATTCTAGGAAGGTATAGTGGCCAGACGTGAGACTGATCGCATTAAACTTTGATGTGACGAACGTCATGGAAAATACGGGTTAACACTATATTCCCCAGCAAGCTTTAATGGCATAGAAACGGGAGTTTTACATTTTATGCAACGGAATAATTCCTTATTAAACGGCATAAAAATTAGCGTTATCTTTTCGATAGGGTATAACATTTATTCAGTTGTGATTTATATATTGATGAACTGAAGACGTTCGAATTGATACTGTCTTTTAATTCTAGATCTTGAGTGATCAGTAATCGTATTAATGTTTTGTACGAGAAGGGTCGTAGTGGCAGCGACAACATTTGATATTCTTGGTCACATTTATGTTATTATTACACATTATTACTTCCTATTCTCGTTGGCTTCAACAGTTCAGAATGTCACTGCAAGGGTTCATATATTCATTCATTTGCATGTCCCTTGCGGAACTTTGCGTCCATAACAGCATTCCTGTAGGCCTCTCGGTTGTGAGCTAAATTGCCTGCTGTTGGTGCATCCATTTGCAGATCATCAACGATGTCTTGCAGCATCTTCGCCGTGGTCTTCTTCTCTCACTTTTTCCCATTATGTACACTTCCAGGAAAGTTTTCTCTAGATTATCATGACGTTTAATGTGTCCACAATATTTAAATTTTCTCTCTTTAATCTTTTTTACTAACCTGCCTTCTTAAATATTAAGTTCTTGCAGTATGAATACATTTGTTCTTATTTGTGTCCATGATATTTGAAGAATTGTTTGTTTTGTCAGTTGTCATCAATTTAGTTTTCTTCGCACTAAGATAGAGATTTGCTCTTCGCTATTCTTACGGACTGACATAATTAGTTTTTCCATTCCTTTTTTGTGTTGTGGACAGTAATACTGTGTCATCAGCATATCTAATCTCTGGTATTTCATAACCTACAATTGTTATGGCATCGTCTACATCTTCTCTAACATTCCTCATTATATTTTCAGTATACAAGTTAAATAAGTAAGGCGACAATATGCACCCCTGACGGACCCCTTGTTTTATGTCAAACCAAGTTGTTGTTTCACCATTTATTCTTACTGCTGCTTGTTGGTCTAGATACAGCAGTGATGTTAATTGTATCAAATGTGTTGGAAATCCCATTTTGTCCATTATTTCTGGTGTTGTATACAATAAAATGCCTTTGAGTAGTCTATAAATGCTAAATATAGATTCACATCAAATTATCTGTATTTCTCTATTATTAATCTTATATTGAATATATGAACTCTTGATCTCTTCCGTGCCTGAAACCAGCTTAGACCATATTGACTTCTTCTATTTTCCTACGAAGTTTACCCATTATGATTTTTAACAGAATTTTACTAGCATGACTAATCAGAGCAACAGTTCTGTAGTTTGTTCATAATTTCAGATTACCCTTTTGTGGCAGTGGTATGAATATAGTTTGTTTTTCATTCTTTTGGCCAAATACCTGAATGACATATTTTTTTACATAATGCATGATAGATTGTTGCACATTCCTTTCCTCTTGTCTTAATAAATTCAGCTGTTATCTCATCACTACCTGGTGATTTACCATTTTTTCAGATTCTTTATTGCCCAAAATACTTCTTCTATTGTCGGTTCGGGTTCTTTCTCCTCCAATAATAATTCACAATCTTGATTTCGGCTTTCACAGTCAGTTGTTTCATACATTCCCCTGTAATATTCCTTCCATCTTTCTAGAATTTCCTTTGTCTCTATCAAGGTATTCCCCATCTTGTCACAAATTACATTTAGCTTAGCTGTGACATTTCTCGTCAATGCCTTCATTTATTTAACCATTTTACTATCTCTTCCACACTTCTGATGTCCTAGTATTCTTTCACAACAATCTTGTGACGAATGTTTTTTGTCTTTTCTTATTTTTCTTCGTACTTTTTAATTAAAGTTTTATATTTCTCTTTGTTATTGTTTGTCACTTTCCATTGTGTCTTCATTTCTCTAAGTTGTTTTATCAGTTATTGTGTGCCTGCTGTAATCCATCCTTTCTTTTGTGTTTTCTTTACTAGAACCATGTCTTTATATGTTATTATTAAGATATCTCTGGCCTGTGTAGCCAAATCATCTGCTGTCATCTCATCCTGTACAGCCATCAGGACTTCGAAACGGTTCTTCAGTTCTATGCCGTATTGTTCTGGTATTTTCGTAAGATCACAGAGAAGCGGTTTGTTTTATTTTTATCTTCATGTCTGCTATTAATAACTCATGGTCCGTGTCACAGTCAGCGCCTGGTAAAGCTTTTGCTGACGTTATACTTGATCTCCACCTTCTTTGCACTAAAATGTAATCTATTTGATTCTTGGTTTTCCCATCAGGTGATGTCCATGTGTAAAGTCTTCTTGGATGTTGTTTAAAAAGTGTGTTAGCGAACATTTTCCATGCAAAAAGCCATTAGATTGCCTCATTTCTATGTTCTATTCTAAATTTACCTACAACATGTCCTTTATCTTCTGCTCTTTCTGTACTAATCTTTGCATTAAAATCCCCCATTATTAATACAATATCATTTTTCGTACCTGGTCTATCGTCGTTTGCATTCGTTCACACATAGTCACTATAAGATTAAGATAGTTCGTTATTGAATCCAGAATTATAGTTCACTTTTAATATTCACCAACCGAAATTCACGAGTATCAAATTAAGTCATCACCGAAAGCATTTGACAGAAAGGTTATAAAATATCAAATCTTCTACATTTCTCTCGCAGTACTAATAATCATTTTTCAGCTTGAAATGCTATCTTGGTCTAAAGTACTTCTGGTTCTAAACTGATCTTCTGAATATCTATTGGTGCTGCATGTCCATCTATTCCATCTGTCGTTGCTTTCATATCTATCTTTCTTTCTTCTTTTTGACTGTCTCTGTATTTCTTGTCTCTCTCTGTATTCTCTCTTCTATCCCTCTAAAACTGCATGCTTGGTTTATATATCGTAAGCCAGTTGTCAAATATGGCACACCTCTACATCTTTCTATTGGTCATATGGTTGACTTCATACTAATTGGACTCTGATTGGAATTCGGGATGAGTCAGTCCACTCTTTTTTTCAAAAATATATGCACATTGCGTCCTAAGATTAGCAAATATGCTTCACCTGTCAGCACGTCTGTTGCGTCAAAACCGTCTATTCAGCTGTCATTGGGGAATATTATCCAGTGTCCAATAACTTTCATGTTGTAGGTTTCAAGGATTAGTCAGTTCTCTACTTTTATTGTGTCCTCGCTTTCAGTGTGTCTTGTATTTTTGGTAACCACTAAATCTGATTACTCTTCTGAGCGTCTGGTCGTAATATTACTACTAATGTCGTGGGAGTGTTCATCTCCCACCGAATCTCAAATTTCCATCGTTTCTTGCCTACTTTCTATTTATCAATAATCATAACTGTAACAAAAATTATAATACTACTACTAATAATAATAACAACAGTAATAATAATACTATAATCATAATTTACTTGTGTTACAAGGGCATAGTCGTGATTAAAATCACATAAATTTATGTTTCCAAATCCGTTCTAAAAGTGTCAAATTTCTTATAATACAGAACATTAATTTGAAATATCTTATGTTTTAAACACTCCCAGTCTACGATATCCAAATGTTTATAGTATAAATTTCCTGGACTATGCACAAAACTCTAATTTCAGAGAAAAAAGATGAACATTAACAAAATCTGAAAAACGAGTTTAATTTATCTTCCACTCGCCCCTCCCCGTTATTTCTAATATCATTTGCTCGTATTAAATTAAGTAATTTATTTGTAAACTGTGCACTTCTTCAGCATATCTGCCACAGTCTAAATATAGCCGTCAGAAATCTCAATCTTGGGTTAATTATTGCCGGTGTAGTAATATTTACTTGAATGCATAAATTACTCCAACAGGATTTTCATCTACTATCACAAGAGTGTAAGGTACAAGAGTGTAAGATACAGGGGGACATTTACACCATTTTCTGCAAGCACAGATTAATGAACAACTAACTACTGTTAACCTGGAAAATGTAAATGGCACATTATGAGTAGCTATTTAGGTATTTTCCAATATTAATATACGTAGCTAACGTCAGGTAATAAAACCTAGCACAGACAACGCTTTACAATTAATTAGTTTCATTTACTGAAAGCTGTGTGAGAATTTATCTCCATGATTTAGTTCTTATGACATCAGGGTTATAGGAAGAGGTTGGAATTTTACCAAATATTTCTGCAATAAACGATATTCTTATCTTATATATTATATCCTTCCCGTGCCGTTAAACGTCACATAGGGCTCGCAAAGTAGTTCGCCAATTTTTCCTGTCTTCGGCGAGTCTTTCAACATCATCAAAGGATTTTATGCCTGTTAATTTGGCCTCATTTAATAATGTCCTCTTCAGAGTTTCACGCGGTCTGCCTCTTTTTCTTCGGCCTGTTGTGTTCCACTTGATAGCTTGTTTTGGGATTATCTGATCATTTCTTTTCATCAAGTGACCAACATATGTCCATCTTCTTTTCCTGATCACCCATGAGACTGGTTGTTGTTCAGTCATCTGTCTTATCTCTGCATTGTTCTTGAATTCATTCCACTTGATGCCGAGTATTTTCCCTAGGCAATTACTTGATATTACTTGACACAAAATGCACTATTCTCTAATTAATAATTAAATATATATTTAGAAGAAGTCATATTTTCACTTAAAAATGAACGCCCGCCTGTTCATAATAACGACACCTTGTGATTCTCAGGTGTACACACAGGGAATGAGATTCTTTCCAGAAAGAAGCAGAACTCTTGATCATAGCTCAAACAGAAACAAGCTTGGGAAGATATCATTTGCAATAAAAATCCTTTTGCCGTACCGGCTTTTGTTTTCGTCTTCGTACTTTAGGATTATAATCCTAACAGGCTTTGAAAAGACCGTCAAATAAATGAAATTTATGAGAACCGGATACTCTAATTTCTTAACATAAAAATCTGTAAAATGGTAGTGATGTTCTCTTGATGTTCTTATGTTATGCTTTGTCTCTACTATTGTAATGATAGTGCCAACAAAGTTTTACTGAGATCTTGTGATCTTGTAGTAAATACTACAATATCAATATTTCACTAATAACAGTTGATCGAGTATTAAATATGTACTAACATATGATGTTACTCCTTTCCTTTCTTCCTTTTGCTTCTGTTTCTTTGTTTGCTTTTTTTTAAACATTTGTTTCGTGACTGTTGTATTGAGTTATATTATGTGTATTAATTTGAGGAAAATAAAGCAAATTCTGGTATAAGCTACTTTGTTGGCATACATGTTTGATATTTTATGTTCTGTGTATATTTTTTGCTTTTATTTTATTATTTTATTGGGTGGGGGGTGAGCTAACAGAAATAATGCCGTCATGACAAACAATCAAGAGTCTAATATTTGTACAAACAACAATTAAAACAAAATTTGAGTGATATGAATAATTTAGATACATTGAGTTCGTTACACCTAGACATAAACTGATAATTTTAGCAATTATGAGTGATAGTTTTCAGTTTATAACACAGTTTTTTCCTGACATCAATATAAGAATGTCGGACCGCATGTAAGTCTGAGTCATGGACAGAATTTGCTGGCGTCACGTTGTCTGAGTCACCAAATAACAAACTGTCGGCTGAGAAATATTAATTCCTACTTACTACCTGTCAATTACCAAAGTCTGAGAATCTTCGCAGTAACCTTTCACAGATAACATTTATTATCTTCTCCACATAAATCACATTATTCGTGTTCCACGTTGATATAATTAAACATAAACTGATGAAAGAATTTTTTTTTTCAAATCTTTTAACTCTATAACATTTTCTGGGCGCTTCTGTCATAAAAATGCAATGGAGCTGAAGTTTATTAGAGATCATTTATGTTATTTTTCAGTTATAACAAATGTATACAAGAGATAAAAATACTTTACCAGAGATTAATAAACGTATGCTGTGTGTGTGTATTCGTGCATAGTTTTTGAGCAATAAAATCATCATTAAACGTACGTATTATACATAATGGGAATATGTGAAATGTTTTGCTAGTGAGCTCATACACATATATTAACATGTTTGGATAATGTGGACTTGTTTAATGAACTAACACTAGCTCAAAATTCGTTTAGTATAGCAAAGTGTCACAAAACTGATCAATAGTTTTAACAAAAAGACTAAAATGAATGTAATAATCTGGATAATTTCTCATTACTCACATATTTTTAATTTCTCGTGAATGATAATCTTCTACAGAAAGAAGGAATCGCATAATAAAATACAAAAAACAAAAGAGTTAATTATGTTTCACATACGTCTGGCTCTCAACGTAAAGAAATGTATAACTTATTTGTCATTTGTAATGCGTTTATAAAAACCAAGCTAAGATTATTCAATTCAAGTGTAATGTTCACCCTCACCTCTGCATGCGAAAGATGAAAACAACTAAAGAAACAGCCAACAAATTAGACTCTTTTGAAAACAAATGCATAACGAAAATGTACAGTGGAACAAAATTAAAAAAACAATGCAGAGATAAGGCAGATAAGCTAACAACAACCTGTCTCATGGGTGATCAGAAAAAGGAGATGGACATATGTCACCTGATGAGAAGAAACAATCAGAGAATCCCAAAAGAAGCTATCAAGTAAAACATAACAGGCCGAAAAAAATAGATCGACCATGTGAAACTCTAAAGAGGACATTGTTAAAAGAGGCCAAATTAATAGGCATAAATTCCCTTGATGAGATTGAAAACATCTCCAAAAACAGGAAAACTTGTCGAACTACGATGCGAGCCCTATGTGACGTTTAACAGCACGGGAAAGATGTAAGATGTAAGAAGCATACGTTTATAGTTGTTATTGCCGTGTACAATAGTTGCATCTTGTTGCTTGAAGACTTCACATTTATACGGGATTTTGACTATTCTTTTTCATAATTCAATTAAGAATTTAATTAAACAAGATTGTTGAAGAGAGCAATAAAGGGGGTTTAGAGCCAAACAAGAGAGAAACACTAGCAATATTGAAATAAAGGAAATATATCAAACCTCAAACGTGTTTAAAGTGGAGGCCACTGATACAAGTAAACAGTCATCTCATGACAACCAACTGACGGCAAGTTGATAACCGAAATATAACAACGAATAGATAGAGCGAAAACAGCTTTTAATGACATGAAGAAGATACTAACAACAAAGATGTCCGTAAAAGTAAAGAAAAGAGTACTACAGTGTTGTATAAAACCTATGTTGCTACATAGTTCTGACACATGAGCAGTTAACAAAACGATGACAAAGAAATAAATGGAAGCAACATAGACGTGGCTTTGAACAACGATGCAATGGATAGACAAAATAACAATGAATAGCTTCTTAAAAGAAGTTTCAGAACAACAGAAACTATTTAAAACTACGAGTATTAAGAGAAAGACAGTCAACATTTTTACACTTGTATCTCGAAGGCAGAAGTTAGAGAACGTGGTGAAGATTTTTCAGGTGAAACGAAAGAGAAGATGGCTAAAAGAAAAAATATACCAGTGGACTGGTCAGGTGGAAAAAAAAGCATTTGAGGTGATCGGAAACACCAAGTATCGCCCCAGATAGCGTAGCTTTGTCACCAAGGCTAAACAACCGGGCACATTATAATAATAATTGACACTTTCTGTTCTCAGATCACCCTCGAAGAACTTGTGATGGCAGATGGAGAACATTTGTTCTCCCAAAATGTGACTGCACCAGACCACCTTCTCCTGGATGCTCAGACAATACTAGTTTACACTTACATTGTCTACGCTGGTTTATGTCAGACAGTTGCAATGTCTGGAGTTGTGACAAACGTCATCAACATCATTTGCTTTGTAAAACAGGGCTTCAGGGAACCAATAAATGTCAGTTTGTTAGGTAAACTTTATTTGGTAAACATTTTATTATGTAAAACTGTTTTAAAAGCTGTAATTTCAATAGCTGTTCACTCGCATAACAAAAATCAAAGTGTATACCACTACAGAGAGTTAAGGAGCTAGAATGGTACAGAAAACATTCAACTGAAAACATTTGCAGAAGAAATATCCATGTATGCTTTAATATCTACTCTTATCAATGTATTGTGCATCACCAGTTTCAATGATATTAAGATTAGATTGTTTGAAAACATTGGAAAGTTTATGAAGTTAACCTACTTCCGATGTTATTGTATCATTTAAATTATGTGTCTTTTTTCGGAATAATATTTAATGTTTGTTTTACTTCTTTTAATTCAACAATAATTTTGTTTCGTTCTTTACTCTGCCCTGTCTTCCACTTAATCTGTAATAACAATTTGTTGCGCTTTCATTTGTCTATGACAAAGTGTAGTAATCGTTTTTTTTTTCATGTCCATATTTAGGTCTGACGATATCTGACCTGTGCTGTCTTATTTCAATATTAATAACAAACGTGTTTGTGATGCCAGTTGTCGCTACGGCAGATCTGTCTTTCGATGTGATGGCAGTTTATTACTTGGCAGTAGCAATGCCTCATTTTATGCTGAATCGGGTGTCTGCCTGGATCACAGTGATTATCACACTTGAGAGATGCCTTTGCATTATTTTTCCATTACAGGTGATGAAGATTATATAGACAAGAGGACAGTACACTTTGCTTTCACATCATCAGTATTGCTCTCTCTGTCTGTATCTCTACCCCCCCTCTCTCTCTGTCTCTCGTATGTCAGATCTACAAGGTTCTGCAGATTAGTCTACTGAAATTAATCTCTATACGTTTGTTTCTTTCACCTGCTATTTATCTAAAATTCTCAGAAGTATTATTTTTAATTCTACATCTTTGCCTCCATTTAAGCAACTTCTTCTCACCTGCTCATTTTTAATCAGAAGTCAACATCTTGCAGATGGGGAAACTTTAAAAAAAGAATTGAAATGTAAATATATCGTATTATACACCGAAAACTGGATTTTTGCGTATAAATATACTTTGAAGTGTAAATAGACGAGAGTTGACTTGATAAGTTCGCGGTCTAAGGTACAACGGATTATTTGTGGACAACTTTTTGGGTTATTTCTCAACATAGTCCCCTCACAATTTTATACACTTAGTCCAGTGATCCTGGAGCATACAGATCCCTTCTTTGTAAAAGTCAGTATCTTGTGCCAGTAAAAAATGATCTACAGCATGAATGACATCATCTGAAGCAAATTTACGACCATTGAGATCCTTTTTGAGTTTGGTAAACAGGTAATAGTCCGAAGGGGACAAATCTGAGGAATAAGGAGGATGTTCAAGAAACTGGGAGCCGCGTTCATGATTGGCAGCCATTGTCACCGCCAACTTGTGAACTGGAGCATTGTCGTGATGAAAGATGACTCCTCTCGTCAATTTCCCTAGACGCTTTTCCTTCAGTTTGACCCCAGTTGCTTCACAAGATTAGCTTAATTAGGCCTTGGTGACCGTTTTGCCTTTTTGAAAATAGTCTACCAATAGCACACCTTATGAATTCAAAAAGATGGAAGCCATCACTTTGCCCGCAGATAGAACCACCCTTGCTTTCTTTGGAGGTGGCGATCCATGATGTTTCCACTGCTTTGACTGTTCTTTGGTTTCTGGTTGAAAATGATGAACCCAAGTTTCATTCATATTCATAAATTGCTGAGGAA
This sequence comes from Achatina immaculata, assembly GCA_009760885.1. NCBI lineage: Eukaryota > Metazoa > Mollusca > Gastropoda > Stylommatophora > Achatinidae > Lissachatina > Lissachatina immaculata. The sequence goes on from CM019702.1 coordinate 65,736,802, forward strand.
ATATTTCAGGATCTGCAGTAAAATGGCCAAGATTGTCTCTTGACATGTTGAGACTCTGTTATTTGTGATCAGCTCCAAGAAATTTCGGGACTCATCGAGCAGAGACCTTTTTCATTTGAAGATCATTGTGAATAATGGCATGAACACTTTCCTGGGAGATGCTGAACTCAGAAGCAATGTAGCGTTCAGTTAGTCGTCGATCCTTCATTATCATGTCATGGATTCTGCCGATGGTTTCATCTGTGGTTACTGTTCTTGGTCTTCCTGAACGGGGATCATCTTCCAGACTCTCCCTTTCATATTTGAGTTGAGTTGTCCATTTCTTCACTGTGCTGTTGGTGTTGTTGTTCATCCATCGTCTTCGATGATGACCACAGATTCATCTTAGTCAAAGTAAGGAGAAGTGTGTCCGTGCGTGACCAACTAGCCCTATACGAGCTCTAAAAGTTTTGCCACACACGGAACATATATGTCCAGATTCAGTTGTGGGTGCTTGTGCTGCCTTGGCTTTTCGCATTTTGCATTTGTGCTGGGCGCTTTCAAATCTTGAACGCTCTGCTCTCTGAGTATCCAGGGTGGTTAAAGCCCTCCATGATGGGCGGACTTGTGCTATGGCCTCCCAAGAGTTTATGTCTATCCCGAAGGATAGAAGGGGCACTCTCCCCAAAAGTCTCTACCATATCCTCATGGATCTCCTTCGATGATAAACCCTCGATGAAGAGGTAGCGAATGACTGCTCGATGAGACATTTTATCCATTTCCTCAATTTCTGCCATCCCTTACCACTTCAGTAGCCTGTACAAAAATTGATTTCAGCTAATTTCGTGAAACTTGGTGTTTAATCTTACATTAACCTGATCTACAAATGCACCTAATATCAACTGTGTGTTTCAGGTATTGATACCTTAGGTTGCGAATTTATCAATCAACTCTCGTATCATATTATATGCTGAAAACTGAATTTTTTTCGTATATATATAAATTTAGCTCGATATTTCTTATTTTGTCTCCTTACTTCCTATGTAGAACTTCAAACTCTTCTTTCCACTGATCTTCCATAAATGACTACTTTCAATCATCTGTCGTCAGATATTTCTCATTTATGTCTTCGCAGTGTAAAACGAAGAAGAATCACGAAGAAAAGATAATTTTAAAATTAACGTGGTAAACGTAAATGACATAAACCAACGCAGAACAGCAGCTTTGCAATGACTGCTGATTAATTCAAACACGGAAAACAGCGCTCTGCTCTAATTCTGGTTGAAGCCAAGGTCAAATAAACATGGATGATCCATTACTGGACTACGCAATTGTTGAACAACACGCCGCTGTGAGATTTCTTTAATATAGGAAGTGAAACCTGTTGAATTCATTTAAGATGTTGACTGGCCACTGTAGTCCTCACGCAGCGGCTGGAACTGTGGAGGGGATGCAAAATTAGCAATTTTAATCTCTTCCTCATCCTTCTGCTCTGATCTCGAGCCACGCCATGACCTCACGTCTTCGCTCAGTTAACGAAGTTAACGCAGTAGCCGACTCGTTTCTCATGAGGAAGCAGTGCAAATCTAGATTTAGGAACGGCCGAAACGTTTCTTCTCTTAATGAGTTGAAAAGGTAATGGAACGATACACGAAGGAGACTATGTGGAGAAGTGATATAACGTTATGGTCATGTGTTTTACCTATAAGTATTATAGCGCATATTGACTTTATTTTTTTATTCCTCCCTGGTATATTTGAACACTCACGTCATAAACCACATATACAGTATGTAACATGTTCTTATTAAAATCTTCTATGATACACCATAATTCGGGAGTGAAATGGCTGACCGACATGGCAGTCAGCGAACCATAATCTGATATGTTAGCGTCAGGGTTAGCGAATCATATCTGATCAAGACCCACCAGTAGCAGATCTAACTGGGCTAACGGGACCAGGAATTGCTCTAGTGTCCATGGTGGTGGAGTCTGCTAAAGAAGTATTGCACACCACTGCGTCTTAGCTTCACCCAGACTTTGACAAAATGGCTGCCTTAACCCGTTTCCAAGGCGGCACGATGCTGCGCCTCAACATCTTCACCGCATCGACAGCACAAAAAAACACCAGCTCGCAGTTTCAGGGAGATAGAAGAAGAAGAAGATTATCATTCATATTCTGAGATATTCAACGATAGAGATGAATTATAGAACATATCTTTCACTTCCTTCAGTATTTTTTCAGTTTAATTGTTCTTGATTCTTGAGATGGTTTTGTCATCATACGCCACGCGATTTTTAAGGATGTGAGTTGACATACTTTCTCTGTCAGTTGTTTCATTTATTTAAAAACACTATTTTTATATCAATTCTTATTTTGTGGCACTGTTTTATTATCTGTCTAGTCAGGCTGTATTCCTTACAATAAAAATTCATGTCTCTATGTAATGATTTATGTAGCCTTTTTATTACAATTAGTTTTTCAGTACCGTGCTATCGACATATCGAAAGTCACATGCAAGTGCTCATGTTCAGCCAGTTCTACAGCAATGCCCACGCTACGCAATAATCTTTGAAGTATAGATATAGAGCCTGTCCGTTACACGTAACGATATCACTATGGACTCAGATCATTTACTTTACTTCATTCTTATCTGTCTGTTCATACAAGTGCAGTTTATAAAATTTGCGTAAAGAACTTGATTTTAATGTCTTTACACCCTCAGGTAAAAATAATCGTTACACCAAAACGAATGTTTGCTGCCATCGTCTGTGTCTACATAATTCTCACATCCAGCGGAAGCCCCGTGTACGCTGTGAACAGACTGGACATGGTCTTCTCTCCATGGAGAAACAAAACAATTTTAGGTCTAGTTTCATCCACAGACAAAGAAAGTGTTGAGAAGATTACTTTGTTCGTGAATAACATTTTCTTACCTTTTGCAGCTTTCGCTGTCATTATTGTCTGTACAATGATATTGGTGATTAGTCTGCGCAGGAGAACACAATGGAGAAAAAGGTCTGCTGCTACATTTAAGAACGATGTTAACAGCCGAAACATGAGAGTAGCCAAGATGGTTGCGATGATTTCTACTCTTTATATTTCTTGTTTTACTCCTATGGCTGTTATTACTTTAGCTCGTATTATAGAACCCGGGCTGGATATTTATGGCAAATACATAAATATTACCACTATTATCGGTGGCGTAGCAATTCTCATGGAATGTATAAATTCATCAGCGAATATTTTCATTTACTATGACATGAGTATTAAATACAGAGATACATTTAACAAACTGTTTTGTGAGTGCAAATTTCGGAAACTGTCAGCTAATACCTCAGACCCTCATGTTCTTGAAACAAATAAAAACAGCAGAGATTTATGAGAACTGAACTTCTAGAACCGTTTATTCATACATATGTAACAGAATATGAACTTTTCTGGTTTGCTCCTGTAAATAACATTTAAAGTAACGCCCTTGCTCGTTTTGTTTATGTGCATGGACCTTAGTCTGAGTTAACTTGGCAGTCATGGTATTTTATTTTTATAATGTCACAGTTTTAAGCGTAATAAATCAAATATTAACTTCATAATTAAAAATAATCGCACTTGAAATGAACTCTCAATATTAACATCAAATATTCTGAAGTTGTAGAATAATTTGAAAATTACATTTTTCAGTTTTTGTCAACAACTGTCATACGCCAAAAGACAAATTACAAAGTAAGAATTAGTAAACATTCAACAACCAGTAAGATGGAGCATGTATGTAGCATATCCTGAGTAGCTATTTAGATATTTTCAAATATCAGTATCACACACCTCATTTAGAACACAGCTTTGTATACCTAAAAGTAAAGCAAAGCGAATAGCAGTCAGTCAATGTCGAAAATTTCATTTACTTTGTGGCACAACAGAGTTTCACTTGGCCATTTACGTGCACCAGGAGAAATTGCGTACCAATTTTTGACAGATCGATTGACTAGGTCAGCAATCACATTCCTTTGAAATAAGTGGACCAAGTCCTTTAAATTTCATGCGCCAATTTAGGTAGACTGTAAATATAAAACTTTTTCATGCGCCAATTGAAGATAATAGATGACTGTAAATATAAAACTCTTTTTCTACGAGTATATTTACATTTTTAAAAATCGCCTACTGTAGTGACCGCCTGTGAGTGTTAGAAGGGGCCAGGGGGTGGTGAAGGAAAAAGGGTCAAGGGGGGGGGGGAGTAGGGAGCACAGAGGGAAAAGGAAGCTGAGACAGCTGTAGCTTCTATCTTATCACCTTTTAATCTGGGTCCCTACATGAAACTCGTCCATCACATTGAACACTGAAAAAATAATACAAAAGATGGGTTATAAATGTATTCCGTCATATTGTCAAATAAGCCGGTTTATTATCTGAAAGTTTTAGCTGTGTTACGGGTATTCTTGGTCAATATGGCACTGTACGAGTAGCACAGAAAGGTGGGGGAGGATACACTGAGGATGTGGTCTGGGAGAAAAGGGGCGGCAACTCAAACAAACTTGAGAACCACTGATGTAGAACATCAGAAGAGCTCTGACTTCTATAACATTTCTTAAAGAAATTGGGAGTCTAAATTTTGAACTTTGATCTTGAACTTTGAATATCTTCGTTTTCAAGATTTTTTTATATTTCTATAACATGATTTTGTAATTTATTGTGTTCTGTTTTGTATATGGAATTTATAAAATAGAATGTATTACCTATAGCGATATAGGTATTTATGTATGTAGATTTGTATTGCATGCATAAATACATACATGCCATCTGTGAAAATGAAAGGCGAGAAGTAAAATGGGGAGATCTTACGCCATTTCATGTGCCTTATGAAGAATATCAGTATCAACAGTTTTATTTATGTTTTGAAAATGTCATTAACTTGTAGCCACTTAATGAACACTTTCATATTTAAACTATAATGTCTGTTGTGTCTGTACTTTTATTGGAAATGATATAATAATAAATGAGTCTGGGAAAATGTCCGTAGTCTATCTTCTGGTTCCGACGCAGAGCAAGTAACACGTGGCTCCCATCATTTTTAGCCATCATTCTGCCGTTTCCTGATTTTGAAAGCCTTATATCACTCTTGTAGATCAGCACTTTATTCAACCCATCATTCAGTGCAACAGATCTGGCTTTCGATACTTGCAAGGCCATGCTACAATGGCACCACTATTCTATTATATTGGAGGCACATCTATTTATACATGAACCCTCGCTAGTGCGATGCTGTGAATCATGAAGATGAAATAGTACTGCCACATGGCAGAATGGACAATTACATGGGAAAACAATATTAATCTCCCTGGACAGAACATGTCTGCCATATGGAGAGAGAGCCAAGAAACTAATCACTACTAACGAGCCATACTTACAGATGCATGAAAAAAAAACAATCAGAAAAGTTGGAATCTCAAACATAGCACTGAATTTCCTCATATGGAACAAAATCTAACAACTGTCATGATGTCTGATACACCGGACAAACAGATAACATGATGGCTGTCGTATTAAATGTTATAAGAACACAACTCTGCATTTACAATCTACATCCAGAAAAGACAACTGAAACTACTACCATCTGACAGAGTTAAGTTAGTACTGCCTTTCCACCCACACGGTCAGATGGGTAAGAAAATCCTTTATCGTCATCTGCCGATAATCCAACTCGATTCCGACACTCGTAACATTTTCTCTGAAGCACCCCTATTGGCATACAAACGTGAGCCAAACCTTAAGGACATCCTCGTCCACAGCCACTTGAAGCAGAGCCTTACGTATGTTGGCACCAGAAATGTAACCGCCCCCACTGCGTTACCTGCCCTGTAGTTTGGGAAACGAAACAATCACCTTTCCCAAAACTATCCTCACTCTCATGAGGGATTCACATGCGAGTCCCGAAATGTGATATATGTCATCGTGTGCAAAAGATGCAGGATAACATATATCGGTGAGACTGGCCTCAGATTAGGGGACCGCATGCAAAATCATCTGTACGACATCACCCAGCATGCTTCGAAACCAGTCCCAAATCATTTCAATGGCCCCAACCACAGAGGCAAATCTGATTTTCTGGTAACAGCCATTAAACAATGTCACGCAGATGACAAAAGCCGCCTGGCACTTGAGAACCGCTGCATTCAAAATTATGGGACGCTGGAATCACATGGGTTAAACTCGCTGTTTAGTTACACGTAACATCATCTTCTTCAATCTTTATAGTACCTCTCCACTAAATCCACCCCTTTTTACTTTTCAAACTTCCTCACAGCATCACTCTGCAACCCCGCTATTTTCTCTGCAACCCCTCTTCCCCAATCACCTGTTTCAAATTCTCCCAGCTAGGCCAGTAGTGCGTCACTCTCTCTCCCCTCCCCGGTTCTCCATCCACCACTCCCAGTTACAACCCACCGACCACATGTCACAGGTCTCTATTTAAACAATTTCCACGTTCTACCAGATCCATTCCTGACACACACCGCCAGACAAGCCACACCTTGCAATTTACAGCTAAGTACTTTTTTTTTTACAGTATTCATGTAAATCTATACTTTATCTCCTCTCCCTATTTCTTCATCCTCTATTCCGACATTTTGAGTTATAACTCTCAAATATTTGTACAATCCATCCCGAAGTTTCTAACCCTGGAAGTCAAATATAACGCATTAAGTGTGTGAATTATATTTTAATGAGAGATAGCATACGTTTTCTTTGATCAACACATCACAGATTCCTGTGGTCTAGAATATGTTTCACAAACATTACAACATTTTGTTTACTGAATTCATTTAATTCTGACAAATAAGGTATCAGATTCATTGCTGACAGCATCAGTTGAAATAAGATGTAATAGGACACACAATTCGTCAGTTTCGACGTTGACGCACATAATCATTGTTCACAGTATCAAACTCTAGCACATTCTACGATTTTTTACTTTTGAATCTTCGAGTAAAGGGATTTAGACTAGGGATTGGTTGCCCACGTGTTGCATATATGATATAGTACAGCGTTTAGAATTGTTCCCGTATCACGTGTAGAGTATTTGGAAGTGGAAAACATTGCTGAAGTGCTGCATCTAGAACATGTAAATTTCATGTTATGAAACATTGTTTAGATGATTCCGTGATGAACCAAGGACATACACTTCCTAGTCCAAGTGATGTACGAACTATTGTATGTGAACCATTATTAGACCGAATTAAATGGAATCTGTAACTTGTGCAGAAATTTGATTTATTGAATCCAGTAGTATCTGTGAGGCCGTGAGTGATGTATGTGAAATTCAAACAAACAGTAACATCACAGCATTATCCAGTTCCAACATCTAAACATTATAATAGACCGTGTAATTCAGAACAGTCATTGATGTATATATATATATATATATATATATATATATATATATATATATATATATATATAATGAATGAATGAATGAATGAATAATCTTTATTTTTAAAGGGTAAAGAATTGGGCACGCAGGCCCGTCTTACATTCTGCCCTTCATCACTCCATCTGTTATTCTTCCCATACATTTGATTTAGTATAAATATAAAAATTAAATTAGGAAAAAGCATAACAAAAGAGTGTAAGATTTAACTACTACATTCAAAGTAAAAGAGAAGAAGTAATTAACCTAATAAAACAGCACTCACGCACACATACACACGCAGGCATATACATAAATAAAAATACATTGTAAATACAGATCTTCTAACATATATTTTTTAACACACATTAAAATAATTTCTAACAATATCTAACAATTTGCTTTCTAACTATGTCATTTTAATACTTGATAATTGACGAGCCACGTGTTGAGAGAGTGCTGGTTATTTTATGGAGGCAATATAATTAGAAGTAAGAAAATAATGAAACAGGTTTGAGTTAAAGGATGAAGTATTACCACTGGATTTTAAATGGTAGGGGAGGGTGTTCCAGAGCTGTACTGCAGAGTATGCGAGGCTTTTCTTGTACAGATCAATCCTGGGTTTAGGAAGAAGACTGTTTTTTAAACACTGGCTATGTTTAGTGTTCTACGTAAACAGTGACCACAGTTAAGATATATAGATATATTATAGATAGATAGATAGATAGATAGATAGATAGATAGATAGATAGATAGATAGATAGATAGATAGATAGATAGATAGATAGATAGATAGATAGATAGATAGATAGATCAGACTTCTGCTATCAGTCATAAATATGATATTTCACAACCTTAAACTATTTTACCCTAGTTTGTTGGCGAACAACTGTGTTAATTGAGCGTTACCAACTGGCCACGTCAGATGTTCTCTTTTGTTAGAGAACTATTTCATGTTGTTTATTACTTAACTGATTTATGTTGTTGAACCAATTAGCAAAACTGTTACTACATTATATACACAGAGTAACACAACAACATAACGCAGTCACACTGACGATCTATAGCAAAACGCATGTGTCACAAACTGGATCATAATTAACTGGCAATACCAGTTACAAAAAGAATCAACTCAAAAGAGAGCCAAACATTACCTCAATGAACTGTCCATCTAATCTTCTCAAAAAAAAAAGGGGAACACAGCCCAAAAACTATAAAACCACTGATCTAACACCTAACCTATAATGTTACATCAATCATGATTCTTGAACTCCTCCAAATTCTTCAAGAATCCTCTATATAAGAGATTACCCGAGTTTAAATAGTTTTAACCTGTCATTCCATGCTCTTTTGTCGTTTAGTTCAGAATCTCATGTACCCTCCGTGAGCTACAACAAAACCCGCTCGACCTGCCTTTTCAGTACTAGACCTGTCTTAATGTTTCTCACGAGAAACTTGCCTCAAGGACTAATCGATGCTCAAGTCACAAGTTAGTTGTTATATGGACACTGACCACTGAAGGGGAATAACTAAGACTGAGAGTATTTTACTTGCTTAGTTCCCTTCCATTATAACTGTTATACATTTAAATGATTACAATAGTTTCATTTTAATGATGCTTAATATACTAAATTTAAACCCGTATGACCATTGCAAATGTATCACATAAAAGTAACGTTGTGCCTTCCATAGATCCCAAGAAATCCACACTCTTTCCCTATTTTCAAAGCTTCTAAATCAGGTTGTTTGGCGGGGACACACATAAGGAAAAAAAAAACTATCTTTGCAGAAAGTTTGACAATGTAACGCATATGAAAAATATCAAATGTTATTGGCACTTTTCATGTAGGGAAACAGCTGTGAGCAGGAATATAACAGCTGTCGCTGAGATTTTGCTAAGAGTGATCTTGATGAAGCCTTTCTCTCATGACTGACTTTGATTTCCATATTCTGGCTATAATGAAAGCAAATAATGTTAATATGGATAATGATGTAGGAAAAACGACTTTTAAAATAATATGATTTAGTGGGTCTTTGGGAAAAAAAAGAAAAGTTCTGCTGAAGATGATGAATGACGTCAAATACAGTAAAATGTTGAAAACAAACCTACACTAAGTCCTAGGCTACGTGATGTAAACAAAGTGTAAGTGAAGTATAGATAATTTGGTTCCATTAAAGATCATAGCACTTGGTGAATTTTGCTTAAAAAATGAGTCTTTGTAGGACGCGGTCTAGTACTGACGTACGTACACACTTACATTACACCAGTTATCGCGTTAGAAGTCATTTACCCGTAAATTACACGTTAAAAAAGAGAGAACAACCGACAATTTTGGAAAGCGTAGCTTACCGTAACCGGTGTATATTATCAAAATCCTAGTAAAAAACAATCAGGAAATCGGTCGGAGGATAATCAAGCCAGTATACTGATGATGATGATGATGATGACGATGATGATGATGATCATGATGACAGTTTTGACTTTGTTTAGGCATTTGATTATTGTGTAAAAATTAAATCTCGACGTCAGTAAGACACACACGACAAAATTCAGGCCAACATTTATTTTCCGGTGTTTGAAACCGTGTTTAATTTTACATTTTAAAACGGGTTTAAAGTATGGAATTTTATACAGAAAAAGAACCTACTTTTCGGAAAGCTCTTCATGCAACGTGGAAAACACATACAGTGGTACTGCCTTCTAAAAATCCTAGATCGTTTACTGCCTTACACCTGCTGACAGATATCTGTATATATCAGACTCTCTTGATTCTGTAGGAGTTGCCACTTGGTGAACTGATTTAATAAATAAAGACTACATCACACTGAACACAATTTCACATTTCCCTTTTGATATACATTGAAAGGACCCAGAATACAAATGATTACAGATGAAAACAATTAACAACAGTTGTCCACAATCAGTTATAAAACGATGGCATTCATTTCAAAATACAGTGTAGCTTAAAGACAGATCCAGCTGCTACAGAAATTAAGGATCATGGCTAATGTAGCAAGTCACAAATCAAAATGCTGATGGAGACACACGGAAAACAAATCCCACAGGCAAATAATACCTTAGCCAGCTGGCCTGTGCGAAACATAAGATGGAATACTGAAGTCGACATCTATAAGGATAATCTTGAAACTATCCCAAGAAGCAAAATATAGACCATCAAACACTATTAGGAAAGACATCTGTCCATCACTCTTTTGTGAGAAAGAAGAGTGCCTGAAGCGGCGGCTTACCTGTTAGGCTGAACATGCTTAAACTTAGAGGCCTGGAAGACTAGGGGGCCCAGGGTCAAGTTAAAAAATGCAGAGTGAACTTTGATATCAAAAGATTAAAGAAGTAATTTAAAAGTTTGCTGGTAATGAAAGTATATGGAGGTGTATGATTCCGTTTTACAAAGAAATAGAAAGAGCGTGTAAAGTGGATAGAAACAAGGTGAGCAGATACAAATGAAGAGCATACAACAATCCAAAATTTCGGCAAAGGTCCTATTCAAGGATCACTTACAGTAACAACAAAGCAAATGAAAACACGAAAAATAGATGACAAATATAGACTTCGCTTTATGATCGCCTCCTAGTATGAAAAATAGACGCACGTGATTCTCTTTGTAAAACTCATACCTTCATCCACTTTCATTACTAGAACCAGTTTTACTGAAGATTTAAAAGTCTGACGTGACGTTGTAGTTGTAAATACAACCTCAAATAATAATAGTACAGCCCAGCGCTATAGGAGAATCAAGCCATGCATTAGGAGATTGGCAAGACATATCGGGAGGCAGTGGGAGAGCAGGGGCATAACTAAGTCTAGTCTACAGACCCGACTGCCGGTTAATCTGTCATTCTGTGCATGTTAATCCGTCACTCTGAGCATGTTAATCCGTCACTGTGTGCATGTTAATCCGTCACTGTGTGCATGTTATCCGTCACCGTATGCATGTTAATTCTTCACTGTGTGCATGTTAATCCGTCACTCTGTGCATGTTAATCCGTCATTCTGTGCATGTTAATCCGTCACTCTGTGCATGTTAATCCGTCATTCTGTGCATGTTAATCCGTCACTCTGTGCATGTTAATCCGTCACTGTGTGCATATTTCCCCAAGATTAAGTGCATAAAACATTTTCCCCATGGACGTTAAAATATATACAAAGTACAAACTTTTCATGAATCTCTCTCTCTCTCTCTCTGAACCTTAAGTGCCCAGGGCACATGGGGCTTCCACAAGGGTTTTCCACAAATGCCTGTCCTTCGCCTTTTTTTCTGCTCTTGCCCAGGTGAGCCCTCTATTGCTCAACATCCTTTCTGTTGTTCTTCTCCATGTCTCTTTTGGTCTACCCTTACTTCTGCTCCCCTGTGGTGTCCATCTTAGTGCTATTTTTGGTTTTTTCATGAATAGCATGAATATAAATAATACTTTGATCTTTACATCCACACACACAGAGCTCTTTTAAATCTTGCTTCCAAATCTAAGTTTGTTTTCTCCTTCTTCTTTATATGCATCACAGCTAATGGGCGTAGCGTCATTTATCATGAAACATGTGATGCTCCCATGTAGCGTCGTTTATCATGAAACACGTGATGCTCCCATGTGAAGCTTTCAAAAGAACTGAACTAGTGCATGAAACTGTTTTTTTTTCTGAATTTACCTGTTTTAGTTCAATTTACCTGTTTTTTTAACCTGTTCTCAAACTAAACATGACTGTATACACCAACACATTTTGTAAAATTTGTGACAAATAAGAAGCAATGTATTCTGGAAGGAATAAAGAATGTAGCTAGCTTATCTGGAATACTATGGTTAAGGTAACTAACCTTCGGTTCCTCTGCATGAGAAACGAGAGCATATATCTCTGCCCTTATGCCTGCAGCAGTTAAAACAAAAACAATGATTAACTTATGCATTGCCACTCATGTTATAATGTAGAAAAGCCACTGCCTTGTATCATTGCTCGCAGACATTTGCCAGAATCTGAATATTCAAATTCTCCATACTACTTTGTTGCAGACAGCAGTAACTTTCCTACATTGTTCTTTGAAAGATTCAGATAATGGAATGTTTTGGTAGTCGCGAATGAAGCGGTCATATAATAACGATACAGAGGGACTTAAGTTAATAGATACGACACGATCATTACAAACATTCAAAGACTAACATTTGTACACGTAACAAGTTTACGAGTATATTTTAAGACAAAAATAAACATAAACTTTGTCGGTCACTGCGTCTCATCATCAAAATAGATTCAAATGCTCATGGAAGATGAGTTAGTTAAAAAATAGTATATTAATCGGTAGATGCAAATCAAACACACAAACAAACACACACAGAGGTAAATTAATCCATTTCAATAATTTAGATACGCTGTTTTCAATACATCTAGAAACGAAATGACACTTTTAAAAAGCATTTACCAATAATGAGTGGTAGTTTTCAGTTTAGAAAAGTTTCTTTCTTGGACAAATTTAAGAATTTAGGGAAACTACCAATTCTGAATCATAGGCTTCAGTTGTTGCCATCTTTGAATGACAACTGAAATATGAGTATATTCTAATCCAAGAAACATTTAGATCAAACTCTACTGATGAAATAATTTTGCTGAAGGTTAATTGAATATGCTAAGTAAAACATAGTGTTGCCTTGGAAGTCTACATTAGCTATAATCCTTGTTTGTGTAAAGCAACCATTGATTGAAATATTGTGCGTGTAGTCCAGGTCTTGAAATATCATCATGTTTATCTACTGCAGGTGTAGTGGTCGATCAGTCAGTGGATCGAGCAGACATGATTAATATCGTATTGTCATATAAGATTGTGTCATTCAGATGTTTCTCGCTTGTAACAGTAAGACGACATATTTGTCAGGAATAGAGCTAGAAATTGAACTCGTAGTTGTGAAATGTTGTCAGTCACTGCAAGTGAGTTCATGTATTTAGAAGATAACACATGGACCCATGTTAAGTGAAATATAAGCAGGGACTGACACGTTGTCAGTCACTGCAAGTGAGTTCATGTATTTAGAAGATAACACATGGACCCATGTTAAGTGAAATATAAGGGTTAAGATATTTTCTAACCAGGAACTTAATAATAAAGATTATAAGCTGAAATCAGACTGCAGTCTCACTAGCTATGTAAATTGTCCGCAATGAATTTGTATGTTGCCTGATAGCTTATAGAGTATTCTCACTTGTTTAACGTATTCTTTAGTTGGTGATTTTGATCATGGTATCTCAAAAAACTATTACAGTCATAGTTAATTATAACAACCATAAAACAATGCCATGAAATTCCTTTATTATACGAGTATATATATATATATATATATATATATATATATACATACATATATTTTAAAAGACAAAATGGGACACGTTATAGGTTTGCATAAATAATATACACAGGGTTATTAATTACACTAATTTATCTACTCGAAATGTGTATTTAATAGTACTAAGCTAACAGAATATCAAAATGTTCAGTATCTGCCGTTTCTTTGTTTCAGACGACAAAAATAAATTTCCAATATACTGTTTCAATCCATGCTTCTTACATCAGCTTGACATTATCTGAATCACCAGATAAGAAAATGTTCACTTTGGAAACTTAATTCCTACTTGCCACTTGCCAGCTGAAACAGTTACCAAATTCTGAACATTTTAGCAATAGCTTTTCACCGATAACAACATGTGTTATCTTCCCCACGTAATCAAACGGTTCGTGTTCCACGCTGATTTCAGTGTACAATGGCATAACCGTTTACATGTTTAAAATTTATTGAATTCTTTTTTCAAAAAAATGTATATGGATCTGGAGTTTTCCTTAGGGATCATGTATGTTATGTTTCAGGTATAGCAAACGTGCGACACAAATAAAATTACATTATCAGATATTAAATGGGCCTGTCTGGCATCCTTCCACACGAGTATTATACATAACTAAAAAAAATATGAAATGTTCTCCTGATGCACCATTGAGATACATTAACATATTTGAATGATGTAGACTTGTTTAATGAAACAGTACTGGCTGAATGTTCCGCTTGTACATCATACTATCAGAAGTCCGCTTTACATTGATTAATGGTTTCTGAAATATGAAAGACAGTGAAACAGTATGGAGACTTGTTTTTTCATGTCACATGTTTTTCTTTTCCTCATGAATTTTGAAACTACACAGAAAGAAGAAAAGTACTTTAAAATAAGTTGTACTGTTTCATAGAATATCATGAAATTAATATTGTAATTATAATACTCTAAAGCATTTCTTGCTGTCATTTGCCATTTAAATGGTGGCATTTTGTTAACAGAAAAAAGCCACATTTGCCGGGCATTTTGAGCGATGTCTTACATAATTCAATTAACAATTTAATTAAACTAGTGAAACAGATTATTGAAGAGAGCAATGAAAGAGATTTAGAGCAAGAGAGGAACAGTGGTAATATCAGCAAGAGTAATTATACCAAAGTGAAACATCGTTTAAAACGGAAAGGCGCTAACACAAGTAAATACATTTCATACCTCGGAAAAGCAATAATAGCTGGTGGCATGTGCACACATGAAGTACAATCAAATGAAGTACAATCAAATGAAGTACAGTTATGAACAGATAAGATAAAAGCAGCTTTTTACGACATGAAGAAGATGCGTAATCTTCCTTAAAACGGGTAAGAGAGTAGTACAGTGGTGTAGAGAACTAATATCAATATATGGTTGTGAAACCTGGACAAGTACCAAAAATAAATTACACAGAAAGTAAAAGCAACAGAGATATGGTCATTGAGAAACATTAAACAAATATACTTGGATAGAGGGAAAGCAAACGAAGAGTGTCTGGAGGAGATTTCAGAAAAACAGAAACTAGTTACAATTATATGAAAAGAAGGCAATCAAAATTTCTTGGACATGTCATGATATGGCAGAAGTAATGACTTGATAATAACTGGAAAACTCAAGGGAACGAGAAGAAGGGGAAGACTAAGAGAAAAACATGTCAGTGGACCGAGCAAGCGATGCGGAAAAAAAGAGCATCTGGAATGATCGGAAACACCAAGGATGGAACAAGATGGAGATGAATGATGACAACTCTGTCTGGTATGGCACATAATAATAATTTACATACCTAACAAAGAACACTTTAGTCGCTGAAGATCTTACTTTCTGTTCTCAGGTCACCCTCGAAGAACTTGAGATGACAGAGGGAGAACATTTCTTGTACCAAAACATGACTGCTACAGACCCGCTTCTCGTGGATGCTCGGACAACACTAGTTTACACTTACATTGCCTACGCTGGTTTCTGCCAGATAGTCGCAATGTCTGGAGTTGTGACGAACATCATCAACATCGTTTGCTTTATAAAACAGGGATTCAATGAACCAATGAATGTCAGTTTGTTAGGTAAACTTTATTAGATAAATACGTTATTATGGAAAACTATTTTTAAAAAGCAGTAATTTCAATGTTTTCTCATTCTTATAACAAATATCAGAATGTATACCATGATACAGAGATAAGTAATAAGAATTTTGGCAGAAGACATTTAACTCAAAACATTTAGAGAAGAAATTCATACATTCTTTAGTTTGCCCTCATCAATCTAGCTCTCCGCTGTAGTTTGAGAGACATGTATGTCATCCTTTTTTGGAAATATATTTAATATCCGTTTCAGTCGAGTGCCATGCCGCGTGGTGTAGGCGATCATTTCTCTCCACAATTCCCTGACTTTAGACTTGATTATGAGATCCGCCGGTAACTTTCTTCCTAGCCACGCTGACAGCCCATCCAGTAACTTCCCTTTCTGTCTTCCTCTGTCTCTTCTTCTCTCAGTTTTTCCAGCTTCCACAATGTGTTCCAGTTTTCTTCTTCTCAGAAAACGTCCTACATATCTATCTCGTCTGCCTCTGATCTTTGTTGCAATTTGCCTTTTAACTCCAGCCTATCTTAAGATTTCTTCGTTGGTTTTCTTAGCTGTCCATGGTACATTCACCATCCTTCTTATGAACCACATCTCCATGGCCTCCATTTCTCGCTGTACTCTTTTATTCACGGACCATGCTTTACACCCATAAAACAAAATTGGCTCGATGTAACATTTAAGTACTCGGAATCTTGTTTCCATTGAACATATATATCCGTTCACTTTCTTAATTAAATAATCATTTTTGTTTCATGTTTTATTCTGTTCTGTGTACCAGTTAATCTATGACAACAATTAGTCGTTTTTTCTTCTATTGCCTGTGATACATTTTAATAAAACTTGTTTTTGTGTCTATATTTAGGTCTGACGATATCTGACCTCTTGTGTCTTATTACAATATTAATAACAAACGTGTTTGTGATGCCAGTTGTGGCTACGGCAGATCTGTCTTTCGATGTGATGGCAGTTTATTACTTGGCAGTAGCAATGCCCCATTTTACGCTGAATCGGATTTCTGCATGGATTACAGCGATCATCACATTAGAGAGATGTCTGTGCATTATTTTTCCACTACAGGTGATGAAGATTATACAGACCAGAGGACAGTAAACTTTGCCTTCACATCATCAATACTTCTCTCTGTATCTCTCCCTCTCTTTCTCTCTCTCTGTCTCGCTCCCTAATACTTTAGAAGTTCAAGGTTCTGTAGATTAGTCTGTCACCACGTATCTCTATCCGTAGGTTTCTCTACCCTGTTGTTTACCTAAAGTTATCTAAGTATTCTTGACGTTAGCTCCATATTTTTGTCTCGAATCAAGCCTAGATTTGTTTTCTTTCAGGTCTTGTATAGGAGTATACGTGAGGTTTTAATACACAAAACTCTCTCTCTCTCTCTCTCTCTCTCTCTCTCTCTCTCTCTCTCTCTCCCTATCATTCGTTTGAAACTCAGTCAAAAATTTAGAGATATTAAGAAAAAATAAAAGTATCTTTATACTTTACATATTTATTTATCTACAGAAGGTTTTCTTTACCATCATTATCTTTGTCGTTATGTTTGTACTTAGCTGATAAGGGGACATGTCTGAATGATTATGGTTCTCAGGTATTAACATTTAGTGTTTCCCATCAACTCACATTTTGCAGTTGTCTTCCATACTTTTATGTCTTTTCAACGTCTCACCTGCTCTTTTCGTCAGAAGTGTACGTCGTACGCATGGGGGAATCTACAAAAAAGTGTAAATATATCACATTATATAGTGACATTCATCTGTTTCCGTACTTGTGCTTGTACTTATACGAACTCCTTGTAACTGCGAGCTGTTGTTCTTTGCAGTCGATGCTGTAGAGATGTCGAGGCACAGCATCGTATCACCGTGGGAGCGGGTTATGGCGGCTACTTTTTCAGCCCCAGAGTACAGCTAAAAACCAGGGGGTATGTAATGCTTCTTTAGCAGACTCCACCACCATGGGGACTATGGCGATCCCTGCCCCGTTAGCCAGGCTAGGCCTGTTACTGGGGGTACCACGGAGAGGTGGGACAGGGTCTTGGTCAGCTATGGGACGCTGATTTCATCAACGAGCGTCCTCACCCCCAATTCTCTGCTCAAATCTAGGTGAAGGGAAGTTCAAATAAACGGGGATTCAGCTCTGCGGGACTGCACCATTCTTTTTCTTTCATTTTTGCTCTGTGATGTGCAGTTATGGTTCTGGAGTGTGAATTATTATTGGAGGAGAAAGAACCCGAACCGACAATGGAAGAAGTTTTATGGGCAATAAATAATCTGAAAAATGGTAAATCACCAGGATGTGATGAGATAACAGCTGAATTTATTAAAGCAGGAGGAAAGGAGTGTGCAACAATCTATCATGCACTATGTAAAAAGATATGGCATTCAGGTATTTGGCCAAAAGAATGGAAAAGAACTGTATTCATACCACTGCCAAAAAAGGGTAACCTGAAATTATGCACCAACTACAGAACTGTTGCCCTGATTAGTCATGCAAGTAAAATTCTGTTAAAAATCATAATGGGTAGACTTCGAAAGAAAATAGAAGAAGAAGTCAATATGGTCCAAGCTGGTTTCAGGCAAGGAAGAGGATCAAGAGATCATATATTCAATATAAGATTAATAATAGAGAAATGCAGAAAGTTTAATGTGAATCTATATTTATCCTTTATAGACTACTCAAAGGCATTTGATTGTATATAACACCGTATTGGAAGGATACATAATGGGAAAAAGAAAAAGAGGAAGACCAAGACGAAGATGGCTGCAAGACATCGTTGACGATCTGGAAATGGATGCAGCAGCAGCAGGCCATCTTGCTCACAACCGAGAGGCCTACAGGAGTGCTGTTTGGGAGGCGAAGTTCCGCAAGGGACATGCAAATGAATGAATGAATGAATGATGTGCAGTTTTAGAGGTGAGTTATACAACATGTGTTTTAAAGTGGTGAAAATGTTTTTAGTTATATGTTCATGATCTCTGAGATGTATTTGTTGTCTTATAAGTGTGCTCAGTGTGTGACTTCATGTACTTTCTCTGAAGATTATTCCATTTACTAAAAAACAATGTCTTTATTTTCGTTCTTCTTTCGTGAGACAGTTTCTCTTGCCGTTTACCGGAGTCTCTTTCGCTAATAATTCTGTCACGACTCTGTGTCATGATTTATGCAAGGCTTGTTTACCTCTCATCTGTCAGTACTATGCCCTGCTATGCGTACAGGGAAAGTCACATGAAGGTGTCTATTTTCTGAAAGTTGCTACAGTATTTTTCACACCATCAAATATGCATCGAAACAGAGGTTTAAACGTGGTTGCCAAGGGTATACACTTCACTACGCATTCAATCATTTTCTTTACTTCACCCATATGTGTCTGTTCATACAACTGTAAGTTTAAAAAATACCCAGAGAATCTGATTTTAGTGTTGCTATTTTTCTTTCCCCCAGATAAAAATAATCATTACACCAAAACGAATGTGTGCTACCATCGTCTGTGTCTACATAATTCTCATGTCCAGCGGAAGCCCCGTGTACGCTGTGAACAGACTGGACATAGTCTTCTCTCCATGGAGAAACAAAACCATTTTAGGTCTAGTTTCATCCACAGACAAAGAAAGTGTTGAAAAGGTTGCTCTGTTCGTGAATAACTTTTTCTTACCTTTTGCGGCTTTTGCTGTCATTATTGTCTGTACAACAATACTAGTAATTAGTCTGCGCAGGAGAACACAATGGAGAAAAAAGTCTGCTGTTACATCACACAGGGATGTTAACAACCGAAACACGAGAGTAGCCAAGATGGTTGTTATGATTTCTGCTCTGTTTATTTCTTGCTTTATTCCTATGGCTGTTATTACTTTAGCTCGTACAATAGAATCTGGACTGGATATTTATGGCAAATACATAAATATTGGCATCATTATAGGTGGCGTAGCAATTCTCATGGAATGTGTAAATTCATCAGCGAATATTTTCATTTACTATGACATGAGTATTAAATACAGAGATACATTTAACAAATTGTTTTGTGAGTATAAATTTAGGAAACTACCAACATGTACCCTGGACCCACACGCTGTTGAAAGAAAACTAAGTTAGTATAGATCAAAGGCAACAATCTTCCAGAACAATATACAGGTGTAAAGAAAGACTTTTACCCTTTCTCCTCCAAAGTAACATGTTTAAGCAGATTTCACTAAGCACTTAAAACACTATCTTTAAATTAATCAACTTCTTTAAACCCCAGCCACACTATGCTTTCTTCACTGACGCTAGAATTTCGATTTCACTTGTTTAGTGTGTGAGTATTTAATGTAAATCATGACCTTTTGCAGATCTTATTTCCCTCTGAAGACCAAACAAATCGGACTATATAAAAACGTATTTCCCTACATTATTACCTATACCAAACTTATTTGCTGTTGCTGTTGTCGAGTATACAAATGGAAAAGTGTGTGACAGAATTCTGTAAGCGTAGACATAAAAAGCTAGATTGTTTAATCTAGGGGACAGAATTCTGCTATATCGTGACAACTTATGAATTATTTCCCTTGGCGAATGTGAACTTTCAATGACATGAAAAAAAATATATAATATTGTTATAATGCAATTTTGTTAGGTCATGTTTTGAATCGAAGAGGCACACATTTCTAGTGCAAAAGTGACTGTTAAAATCTGGCACAACAACGTCAGTTTGAGTACAAAGATTGTTGGTTAGAAACTAAGATTTTTCTAGGATTAAGTGAACAGTGTCTAGTGTAACAGTATTTACTATTTTATAATTTTAAGGCACCCCTAAAATGGTATGACTACTGGTTTGATTAAATCTTCTTGTGGAGTACATTTTCATCTTATAAATTTCTTCTTCTTGTTGGTGTTCTAAAACCACCTAATTTTCTATGTTACACACTGAGAAAATACAAGTAGACACCCAGGCTTCCAACTCCACAGAATAATACAGATACAACAACTTAAACATAACTTGGCAGTCTTCCAACCAAAACAAACTGGTCAACAATGAGAATTCCAACAAAGCCAATTGGTGTAGTTTATCATCAGGCAACACACATTTATTAATGGACAAAATGAGGGGTGAAATCATGATGATGGGAATGTAGCCATCAGGCTGAACAAAATTCATAGTAACAAATGCCCGGCGTGAGAGAACTCTACGCCATATGGGCGAAAACCTTACAAATGACCTTATACAAATAAAACCATACTTACAACGTTCCACCCAAAATCTCAGCCATCACAAGAAAAACTAAATCCTCCAACTAACTACCAACAAATTGCCACTGCTAGAAACTCTTTCTAAACGAGATTCCATCTACATCATAACTACTAATGTTCTTCCTACAACACAAACAAGTAAAGCTCCTGCTACAGCAAATACGTAAGGCTCTCTTTTTACTAAATCATGAGTGGTTTTTATACTATCCCTACCCACTCAGTTTTCTCCATGCTGCACGCTTTTCCCAAGACCCCCGCTCTATGGTCTCAACCAACCTACCTCTCAAACAAGGGTACTCACTCTATTAATTATTTCCTAAATACCAATCTTGGTTATAACCCCTAGCCTATACTGCTATACTAGCAGGTGAAGTTCAGTGATCTGTCTTCAAGGATAGAACTTTCGAAAACAGAGTATGGTAAAATGCCTGTTATAGGAAATTATATTTAGATAACAGATGTATTAGAATTTCACAATTGTGGATTGATCTGACTCATGTTGTAGAAGCTTTTTGTGCCTTGTGATAGTTTTTTTTCAGTAGAAGCAGTTTGGTTATTGCAGTTAGAATGTAGTAGACGTATGTCGTTCCTGTGTCCTTTTCAAGACACAGCTATACAATTATTGTTAATGATGTAGAATGTTTTCAGTTATTGTCCTTGTAAGGAATAAGAGTTTATCAGAAGT
Organism: Achatina immaculata; assembly: GCA_009760885.1. Lineage (NCBI taxonomy): Eukaryota > Metazoa > Mollusca > Gastropoda > Stylommatophora > Achatinidae > Lissachatina > Lissachatina immaculata. Next base: position 65,758,530 of record CM019702.1, read on the forward strand.
TTTCGCCTTGCCATAATTTGTGCATTGTGTTAGTGCATATTGTTTTCTGATGGAGTTTCGGTAATTGTAAGTATTGAGGTTTTTTTGTGCTCATTATTCTTGTTAGGTTTCACTTCCCAATGGCGAACACGCTCTCGCCGGGAAGTTCTCTTATTATGTTGTTCCTCCCTGCCGTGTGCAGCATTTTTCTCATCTCCATTAAGTCATACTCCTCTACTTTGTAATAAAAATTTATATAGACTTGTCACTACGCTGGCGCGTCTGTTGACTTGTCTTGATTATCAAAAGTCGTGCCAGAGTCTACTCGTGGCGTCTGAATTGTTATGATTGTTCTAGTGTCAGCGCGCCAGGGATGTTGCGTTCATTCAGTGTTTAGCTCGAAAGCTATTAAAATTTCACAACTAAAGTCAAACACTTTTTATACTGACACTAGACAAATAAATCACAGAGGTTCTCAGCCTGTAGATATTACACTTAAGCCGGCGCCGTGTTTGTTCCGCCACGCAACACATTATACACAAACAGGTCTGTATAAATCAGAAACAACTTCTGTTAGTTTGGTAACACCTTCTGTTTTACTAGTGCCGTCTTGTTTCTGGCACACGAAATAGCAAGTCTTTTATGTGGCAGAGACAGTCAAGGGAGAGGTTCAGTAAAAATAATTCCTGGCAAAAAACCACGACAGCTGAAATCTTATTGCTTTCTGTTGTTGCTGTTGTTTGTTTGTTTTTTTGCGAAACATGCCAATAACATTTCACATTTTATACACAAACCCCATTGACATAAATTCTCCTGTGAAAGCTATCTTGCTTCCTCTCAAGTGAGAATAGTGTAAAACTGAGGATGTTACAGAATGTAAGAGAAGCACAGTTTTACTTTGAGGTGACGGTTACTACTGTATGTTGATAATTTTTAATTAAATTCGTTAAGAAGTGCTCAAAAGAAATGCTTGTAATCATATACGACGACCCTCTCAAACAAGCTACTGGCCCACGTTCGTTCTATTCTTTTACTCAGTACTTCATTATGCGAGGCACAAGGCTGGGCCGACACTCTCGAGGTAACAGGGAAGATGTAAAACTTCCTACATAATGCCTTCTAATCGTGCTGTAAGCATTAAGGTGCTGTTGTATGGAAGAGTTCAAGGATACATTATTATATAGCTATGCAGTTCAAATCCAATATCGTCTGCATGTAGATTAATTTTATTCGCCTCTTTCTTATCTGCTATGTTACATCTAAATCTTTCAGATAATCTACTCACAAGTTCTACTGTCATCGTGGCTTTGGCACTGAAGATATCAGCTGGCGCATCACTTTCGAAAATGCCTACTGTAACTATTTGATTATTATCATCTGAAGTTAGAATTGAAATGTTCACATTGTCTTAACTACAACAATAATGCTTTTTTTAATAGACAATAACTGGTAATACAAAAAAGGCAACGGTATATTTCCCGTTTCCATGCCATTAAGGCATATTGGGGATACGGTGTTAGGCCCGTATTTTCCATGACCTTCAGCATATGAAAGCGTGATGTGGTCAGTATCACGCCTGGCCGCTTTTACCTTCCCAGATTTCTCTGGTGCTCATTTGTAGGGACTGAATAACTGGTAATAAGCCATCAAAATATTAAATATAAGTAGTATACAATTTCCAGGCGGCCCGAACAACTTTCAGCTAGATGTGTTAGAGGTGGTGGATAGTGAAAACCCTTCAGATACAACCTGTGAATATAGGTGTACTCATGTAAGCAGGCGCGGACCAGCTGGTGGCAAACAGAGAGAACGAGGCGGAATGGACGGTGGATCTTCTATTCCTACAAAATACCTCATCTGTTCCTGGAAAAGTTTGTCAGGGGAGGAAAACGCAATCTGATAACCTATTCCCTTTTTGCCTTGCAGACAGAACATGGTCCAAATGTAACAATTGTCTGGTGCAAGTAAATATACATTTATAATTAGTGGGAGAATTATTTTATCAAGATGCTACAGACCAACAATCCTTGAAAATGTACTACCATACTCGAGGCCAATATATCCCCCCCCCCCCATCATGACCGCCATCCCAGGTTCTCCCCTCCTTGGTATACTGTATGCTACTTTTGCCTAAATCCTCAAGCATTCAATCAAAACAACAATAATACTGATATGCAGTACAAATCACGAAATCTAAATTCAATAATACAATTTTAATATCACAATGAACCTAACAACCTCAAACAACTGGCAGTGATATACAGCATGATATTAAAATATTATTCATCAATAAAAGCAAAACCATGTGAGAAACATTCACTGAAAATACAAGTCTTCAATATTTTCATTGTTACACATGTTACCTGGAGCTTTCAGCTCATTGGGTCCTGCTTGTGGCATCCACCACGGCTATATGTGCCATTGTACTTTCATCTCCGCAGCCACTGAAGCCATTACGTACACCACAAGCATCTGTATTAAAAACAAACACATGGTCAATCTCTGTAAAGAGATATGGTATTCTTGTATTTGGTCCACAGAATGAAAAGAACTGTATTCATCTTCTTATCTTATCTTATATCCTTCCCGTGCCGTTAAACGTCACATAGGGCTCACAAAGTAGTTCGCCAATTTTTCCTGTCTTCGGCAAGTCTTTCAACCTCGTCAAAGTATTTTATGCCTGTTAATTTGGCCTCTCTTAATAATGTCCCCTTCAGAGTTTCACGCGGTCTGCCTCTTTTTCTTCGGCCTGTATTCATACCACTGTCGAAAAAGGATAACCTGAAATTATGCACAGACTACAGAACAGTTGCACTGATTAGTCATGCCAGTAAAATTCTGTTAAAAATCATAATGGGTAGACTTCGAAAGAAAATAAAAGAATATGGTCAAAGCTGGTTTCAAGCAAGGAAGATGATCAAGAGATCATATATTCAAAATAAGATTAATAATAGAGAAATGCAGAGAGTTTAATGTGAATCTATATTTATCTTTTATAGACTACTCAAAGGCATTTGATTGTGTACAACAAAAGAAATTTGTGAAATAATGAAAAATAAGATTTACAACACATTTATACAATTAATATCACTGCTGTTTCTAGACCAAAAGGGAGCAGTGAGAATAAATGGTGAAACAACAAATTAGTTTGACTTAAAACAAGGTGTCAGCCAGGTGTGCGTATGGTCGCCTTACTTATTTAATGTGTATACTGAAAATATAATGAGGAATGTTAGAGAAAATGTGGACAAAGAATATTACGATGCCATAACAATTATAGGTTATGAAATACCACAGATTAGATATGGTGATAAGACAATATTACTGTCCACAACACAAAAAGTAATGGAAAAACTAAATACGTCAGTCCATAAGAACAGCGAATGGGCAAAACGTCTATCTTAATGCGAAGAAAACTAAATTGATGACAACTGACAAAACAAATAAGGCAGTTGAAATATGTATCAATGAGGAAAAACTGGAAGAAGTGGAGGGTTTTAAATATCTTAGATCACTACTAACTAATAATGGAGATACAATGAGGGAAATTAAAAGGAGGCTATATATCGCTTTTAATAAAGTGCAACTACGAAATAATCTGTGGAGAGGAATAGACAGAACTACAAAAATAAGCTTTTTAAGGGCGTGCATCTACCCATCGCAACATATGCCTGCGAGACCTGGACACTTAACAAAGCAGCTGAGATCGCATAAATGCCTTACAATGCAAATTATACAGAATTGTTTTTCAAATATCATGGACACACACCAAAAAACCCCAAATATAAATATACTATAAGAATTTAATATTGAAGAGGGCTGGATAGTAAAGAGGATTAAAGAGAGAACACTTAAATATTTTGGACACATTAAACGTCATGATAATCTAGAGAAGACAATCTTGGAAGGTTACATAATAGGAATAAGAAAGAGAGGAAGACCAAGTCGAAGATGGCTGCAAGACATCGTTGATGATTTGCAAATGGATACATCAGCAGCAGGGCATCTTGCTTACAGCCGTGGGGACTACACAAATGCTGTTAGGGATGTAAAGTTCCACAAGGGACATGCAAAGTAATGAATGAATGATCAATATACACGAAAAAGGAATACAAAAGCAAAGTTACCAATTCAATCAACAGATAAAATCATAACGAAACCAGACACAAATTATCTTCTTACGGAGAATGACACGAACCCTACATTACAGCTTACTGCACACCTACATAATCTAAACCACATGAGGTTCGAACGAGCAGAATATCACTAATGATCACTGCAATGCACATGCATTTGCAGCAAATATATAAGCACAACGGAACAAGACAATCCCCCTCACTGCCTCTATCTACCATGATCCAGGCCAATGTATCGTGAAACCAAATACCAGATCACATGGACGATGACGCTTCGGTCATGGTCGTACACCCTTTGATCTAAGCGGATATTGTCTATACAAAGGCTATCGGAGAGTCCTAAAACAAATCGACAGAAGGCAACGGCAAACCACTGTTCTAGTATCATCATCATCATCATCACCATCATCATCATCATCATCATCATCATCATCAAGTTCCGTGGCGTCTGGCGTTGGCTATTATGCTTCTCCAGAGTACACGATCCTTCATGTAGGCCATTAGCTCAGTTGGTGATCTCCTCTAACACCATCCCGTCAGACTGTCCAGTATCATTTCTCTTGGTCTTCCTCTGGATCTTCTTCCCTCTATTTTTGCTGTTGTTATACTATTTTCAATGCCCCCCCCCCATGAAAGTACATTCTCTCTCTCCGTCTTTCTCTCTCTTTCTCTCTCTCTCTCACTCTCTCTCTCTCTCACACACACTCTCTCTCTCTGTCTCTCTTATTTTTTTACAAGATATTTATGTCTTTCCAAGTCTTTTGATACATTATTCAAGAGTTATTTTTGGTGTCCAAAGAATTCGCAACATTCTTCTAATAAACCACATTTCTACTGCGTCCAATGATTTTTGTGCAGACCTATCTATTGTCCATGATTCACTTCCATATAACATTATAGGTTCAGTATGGCATTTTAGGACTCGTTTTCTAACATTCCTTGATAAGGATGTGTTGCATAATATGTTTCTCATTCTCTGAAATCAATCTTTACTTGGCCTATTCTGTTCCTAATTTCTGTTCTGCATTTCCCATCTGAAGTTATTACTGCTCCAAGGTATTTGAACTTCTGCACCTGCTTTAGAATAGATCCGTTTAGTGTTATACTGCATGCTGGTGGATTCTGTTTCTTAGATATAACCATAGTCTCTGTCTTTTTGATGTTCAAAGTAAGGCCTTTCTGTTCACTCCCTTTAGCAACCTTATCCAAGAGATTTTGCAGGTTTTGTTGGTTCTCAGCTACCAGTAATGTGTCGTCAGCATACCGAAGGTTGTTAGTATTGTATCCTTCAAATTTTATTCCTGAGTCTGTGATGATTGTTCTTAAATTATTGTCGCTATACAGAGAAAAAAAGGTCTAGAGATAGTACACACTCCTGTCGCACTACTTCTTTTATTGGTCGATATTTTCCAGTTTTATTTTCAACCCGAATCGCTGCTTCGTGCTGCCATTATAGATATTTTAGAATTCTATGATCTTTGCATACTATGTATATTTTAATAATCTCATCATGTTTCACCTTCTCGAATGCCTTGGTGTAGTCAATAAAACATAATTAGAGATCTTTCTGTATTTCTAAAGCTCTTTTTTGTGAGTGTTCGTAAAGCATAAATGGTACTGTATGTTCCCTTTCCTTCAAAAAATCCGAAATGTTTATCTGCTATTTAAATTTTTATGTTTTTCTTTATTCATCTTATACTTATTCTCAGAAGTAGCTTTTTTGTGTAACATGAGAGGCCTTACTTTGAACATCAAAAAGACAGAGACTATGGTTATATCTAAGAAACAGAATCCACTAGCATGCAGTATTAAATTAAACGGAACCATTCTAAAGCAGGTGCAGAAATTCAAATACCTTGGAGCAGTAATAACTTCAGATGGGAAATGCAGAACAGAAATTAGGAACAGAATAGGTCAAGCAAAGACTGCATTTCAGAGAATGAGAAACATATTAGCTAACACATCTTTATCAATGAATGTTAGAAAACGAGTACTAAAATGCTATATTGAACCTATCTTGTTATATGGAAGTGAATCATGGACAATAGGCAAGTCTGCACAAAAATCATTGGAAGCAGCAGAAATGTGGTTTATTAGAAGAATGTTGCGAATCCCCTGGACAGCAAAAATAACTAATGAAGAATGTAGGAGAAGAGCTGGAGAGACAAAAAACCTTGTCAGAAAGATAAGAGAAAGACAATGTACTTTCATAGGACATGCAATGAGAAGAGGGGGCATTGAAAATATTATAACAACAGGAAAAATAGAAGGAAGAAGATCAAGAGGAAGACCAAGAGAAATGATACTGGACAGTCTGACGGGATGGTGTGAGAGGAGATCACCAACTGAACTGATGGCCTGCATGAAGGATCGGGTACTCTGGAGAAGCATAATACCCAACGCCAGTCGGCACGGCACCTGATGATGATGATGATGAGAGGTTTATATTCATGTGGTCCTCACATTCCTTTGCAACCGGTTTCTTTGGTAGTGCTATAAACGTGGATTTAATCAGGTCACTTTGCATATAATCACTGTTGTAAATCTCATTCAGTAACTTGGCCTCTAAGTCTTCTATTGTTATATTATCAGGTATAGTCGCTTTTCCTGTCTTCATGTGTTTGATGGCACCTATGATTTCATCTTCAAGTATTGGTGGTCCATCACAGTTTTCTGTATCTGCTGTTAATTCAGGTCTTTCTCCTCCATTCAAGAATACTGTTCTAGTATACCAAGTACAAACTACATCTATTCACAGGAAACGATCACATTACAACGACGTTAATGGGAACCCCAGTGAGGCACCCTCTTCCCGTAGGGAACCTCATAGGCTGCAGGTGAGTACAGGCTTCAAGCAAGCGACTGCAGGCAAAATAAATAGCAGCAGAATAGCGACAAGGAATGTGAGATCCTTATACCAAGCAGGCAAACTTGTCAGTCATTTGCATGTCCCTTGCGGAACTTTGCCTCCCTAACATCTCTACTGTAGGATTCTCGGTAGTAAGTAAGCTAATACATCCACACTTAACAAGACACCTGAGAAACACATAAATGCCTTTGAATGTAAATGCTACAGAAGAGTTCTCCAAATATCATGGACACAAAAAGGAACAAATATATCTATACTACAAGAGCTTAATATTGAAGAAGGCTGGCTAGTAAAGAGGATTAAAGAGAGAAAACTTAAATATTTTGGACACATTAAACGTCATGATAATTTAGAGAAGACCGAAATGGAAGGATACGTAATGGGAAAAAGAAAAAGAGGAAGACCAAGACGAAGATGGCTGCAGGACATCCTTGACGATCTGCAAATGGATGCATCAGCAGCAGGCCATCTTGCTCACAACAGAGAGGCCTACAGGAGTGCTGTTTGGGAGGCAAAGTTCCGCCAGGGACATGCAAATGAATGAATGAATATCCACTAGCATATCATCAGCAATGTCGTCCAGCCATCTTCGCCTCTCTGTCTTTTTCCCGTTAGGTACTCTTCCAAGACGGTCTTCTCGAGATTAGCATGACGTTTAATATGTCCAACATATTTAAGTTTTCTCTCTTTAATCCTCTTTATTAGCCAGCCTTCTTCAATATGAAGTTCTTGTAGCTTGGATATATTTGTTCTTTTCTGTGTCCAAAATATTTGAAGAACTCTCGTGTAGCATTTTCTTTCTAAAAGACATTTATGTCTTTCTCAGCTGTTGTGTTAAGTGTCCAGGTCTCACAGGAATATGTTGCGATGTGAAAGACGCATGCCCTTAAAAATCATATTTTTGTAGTTTTGTCTGTTCCTCTCCACATATTCTTTAGTTGCTTTACTTTCTGAAGAGCGATATATGTCCTCCTTTTAATTTCCCCCACTTTATCTCCATTATTTTTTAGTAATGATCCAAGATATTAAAAACTCTTCACTTCTTCGAAGAACATAAGTAAATCGTATACTTTTCCTTTTACTGGTTTGATGACTAAGTTTGATTACCACCTTTCGCGTCATAACTGAAAGTTGTGAAATCAAATATAATATTAATCGAAACTGATACATAAATTACTTAGACAGTATGTAACATACTGGTATTTCAGAGCAAATAGCACACTAATGCTACCAGTAATGTAGGTGAAATTTAAATACATTGAAGAAGCTCATACTAGATTGGTCCCTGTTAGTAATCTATTCATTTTGAACATTATTAAACTGTAAATAACAGGCTAATTAATTGTTAAAACGACCCACAATTATTAGGTATGAACAAAAAGTCAAAAACTCATCCCTCCTCACTGACTCAGAAGTAAACCTTCCCTTCTCACAAGAGTCGTAATTCTAATAATGTCTTCATCTTTGATGGCAATGGCTGTCATCTGATGACTTCTTTTGTATCCGCTCCTTTTCAGGACTTGAATCAATATACATTTCAGGCTTATGATTTGCAGTTTCATTTTAGTGAAAAGCAATCCAAGATGGGGTCTGACATCTCTTTTTTTACTGAATTTCACGCCACGTTTCAAAGATACTTACATGATAAAACATCAAATTTGTGCACAGAAAATTATTTTGAGACTTCCTTTGATATACAAAACTGTTTAAAATAATAAATTTTTTAATGATAACTTTAGACTATTAAACATATCGGTCATTTATAGCCGAAATTCCTTAATCGTATGTCTATGTGTAACAGAATAGCAATTCTGTTCAGAGATTAATTGTGTAGCGCTAATAAATTGTGTTGCGTAGACTACGTCATTAGGAAGGCCCGTGTGCAAAAAGTCGTTAGAAAGGTCCGTGTGAAAAAGCCGGTCGTAAGCAGTCTTTGAGTGAACGTTGAAGGGGAAGGACGTGTTTGGGCGAACGAGAATGGGGTAGAGCGAGTCTTGTTGTCAGAATTAGTTTAGTTTGTTTTTTTTCTGTGTGGCTGCAGTCCTTGGTAAGCCTGTAAGTATGGTTTTTGGTATGAATAAATCATTGTAAGGTTTTCCTTGCCCATGTGGCGTAGATATTCACGCCGGGCATTTGTTACTGTGAATTTCTGTAATAAATGTGTGTTGTCTGATGATAAACTACAACAAATCGGCTTTGTGGAAATTCTCATTGTTGACCAGTTTGTTTTGGTCGGAAGACTGCCAAGTTATGTTCAAGTTGTTGTATTCGTACTAATTTTGTGGAGTGGAAAGCCTGGGTGTCTTGTTGTATTTTCTTAGTGTATAATACAGAAAATTAGGTGATGGTTAGAACACCAGCAACAAGAAGAAACTTATAAGTTGAAACTGTACTCCACAAGAAGATTCATACAATCCAGTAGTTGCCTTGTAAGGGAGAATCCTGTTCCCTAAATAACTACAAACCTATCAACTCCTAATCTATCTGCAGTCAGCTTCCAACACCTAAGCTAGCTATCCTTACTCTACAACATATTTGCTGATGACCAAAACAGAGTCTGCCATCTTTGATAGACGAAAACGAGGCAGGTCATCGATCGATAATCGTAATCTAGGGCATGGTAACAATAGACAACTGGAGACAAAATACTACAACCTGGAGACTTGCCATGACCTCACAATTAGAAGTATGAGCCGTGCATGAAACCAGCAGCCCACGAGCAACAACAAAAACACTTTGTGACAGACCGTGAAAGAAAGCGCTGGTCACGGCGCCAACTTCTAATTGAGGATTCTTAGTTAAAATGTTTCTGGAAGATTGCCATTTGCTGTTATAACTTATTTAACTAAAAAGTACAGTAATTATTCTGGACTGTATTAGGTGCCAGTATGGTTGGATTATTTTGAGTGGATTGGATAATGCTAATATTGTTTTTTTTGTTTTATTATAGATTATTGGTTCCATGTCTGAGTTTTTCCAGAAAGAGTCATGTTACTATGGAAGAGGTTAGGCTTTGTCATGCAGTGCATTGGAAATGTACCAGAAGCCCTGGGAGATTAAGGCTGCAGTGGAGATTCTCTTAAGCATAATGTTTTATAGATTATATAGTTCTTGTGCAGCAATTAGTGAATGTATTTTTTTTCCTCTGTTTATTTTTTGTATAACGGATTTATTAGTAGTTAATTAGGATGGATGATAAATCATGTAGCCTTGAATAAGGTGACATTACTGATGATGACTTATTAATAGCCAATTGTTATGGCATTTACCATGTTCAAATTGGTTATTTATCTTTGATGTGACAGCATTGCCTTGGATGTGACATTATTACCACGGATGTGATGTTATGAGGAGATTACACAAACAGGTGTGGTTCTCTGATTGGGTACCTAGGCCGGAACATGCAGATTCCATGTAACCGAGCCTAAGGTGAAATTACCAGAGGGGGTCTTTTTTTTTTAAGGACCTAGATATTACATTGTTTTGTTGCGCGTACATATGGTACGTGGCACAGTCCCTTTGGGGATAAATAAAAGGTGGATTAACCTGATACCAAAGTTTTGCCTGTTCTGCATATGTTAATGGATAATTACATATGTTAAGAATGGATGATTATATATGATACCAAAGTTTTGCCTGTTCTGCATATGTTAATGGATAATTACATATGTTAAGAATGGATGATTATATGATACCTAAAGATTTGCCTATTCTGCATATGTTAATGGATGATTACATATGTTAAGAATGGATGATTATATATGTTACCAAAGTTTTGCCTGTTCGGCATATGTTAATGGATATTTACATATGTTAAGAATGGATGATTAATAATTGTAACCCAGATGAACCTATTCTGCGTATGTACAGCATATAGCTGCATTTGTCAGTAATAGCAGATTATTTATGGTACCAGAGTTTACCTATTCTATGTATGTGTATTGAGGAGTCACACATAATAGAAATAGATGATTGTATATGAAGTGGACATGGGCTGAGTATAGCCGAAAGTCACACGAACAGTTTATGGGTATAGTCAGAGTATGAAGTTCTATGTTGAGAGTCGATTATTATCTTTGAATTAGCCTGGAGTTATAATTTAAATAGGTACATTGGTTTTTTTTTGGAAAGTTTTGACAGGCAAAACTCTACTTTTTGGGATAGGGGAATATTATAGCAGCATAAGCTAGGGGTTATACCCAGGATTGGTATTTAGGAAATAATTACTAGAGTGAGTACCCTTGTTTGAGAGGTAGGTTGGTTGAGACCATTGAGCGGGGGTCTTGGGAAAAGCTTGCAGCATGGAGAAAACTGAGTGGGTAGGAATAGTATAAATACCACTCACGATTAGTCTAAAGGCAAGAGCCTTACTTGTTTTGTGTAGCAAGAGCCTTTCTTGTTTTGTTGTAGGAAGAATTTTTGTCGTTTTGATGTAGATGGAATCTCATTTAGGAAGAGTTTCTAGCAGTGGAAATTTGTTGGTAGTGGAGGAATTAGGTTTCTTGATGGCTGAGGTTTTAGGTGGAATGTTGAGTGTATGATTTCATGTGTATAGGACTTATTGTAAGGCAGATTGCCTTTTACTCATTTTCCTGTTTTGTCCATGTTGCGGACAGTCTCATGTGCCAGATATAGGATAGGTTGTTATGGAGATTGCATATGTTATACGTTACTACTCATAGCGTTGAATATACACATAAGAGTAGGTAGTTACTTGAATATTGTACACCTTGGTACACCTTGTGGGTAGAATTAGGGTTGTATTGGATAGTGATTAGTTTGATTAATTTTTTTTTGGAGAGTTTTCTGTAAAAGTTAGTAATTTTTTGTTGGAGATATTTGATGGCCAAATATCTACCTTTAGGGGGTGGGGAGATATTCTGTAACAGAATAGCAATTCTGTTCAGAGATTAATTGTGTAGCGCTAATAAATTGTGTTGCGTAGACTACGTCATTAGGAAGGCCCGTGTGCAAAAAGTCGTTAGAAAGGTCCGTGTGAAAAAGCCGGTCGTAAGCAGTCTTTGAGTGAACGTTGAAGGGGAAGGACGTGTTTGGGCGAACGAGAATGGGGTAGAGCGAGTCTTGTTGTCAGAATTAGTTTAGTTTGTTTTTTTTCTGTGTGGCTGCAGTCCTTGGTAAGCCTGTAAGTATGGTTTTTGGTATGAATAAATCATTGTAAGGTTTTCCTTGCCCATGTGGCGTAGATATTCACGCCGGGCATTTGTTACTGTGAATTTCTGTAATAAATGTGTGTTGTCTGATGATAAACTACAACAAATCGGCTTTGTGGAAATTCTCATTGTTGACCAGTTTGTTTTGGTCGGAAGACTGCCAAGTTATGTTCAAGTTGTTGTATTCGTACTAATTTTGTGGAGTGGAAAGCCTGGGTGTCTTGTTGTATTTTCTTAGTGTATAATACAGAAAATTAGGTGATGGTTAGAACACCAGCAACAAGAAGAAACTTATAAGTTGAAACTGTACTCCACAAGAAGATTCATACAATCCAGTAGTTGCCTTGTAAGGGAGAATCCTGTTTCATATGTCATGACGTTGCTACATTTAGTAACGCACGAATAATTAGTGTATAAGTGTATAAAACTAAGTATATAACTAAACTGCAGTAACGCTATGATAACAAAATGTACACACTAGGATAATGTAGGAACAGTTTTATTACTTAATGAGCACAAAGTTACACAGATACGATGGTAATGCAGGTGGGAGAAGGTGGGATAGGCGATTACAGCTGGGATAGAGGGATTGTAATCTGATGCTGTGAGGAGGTTCTGAACTATGTATTACAAGTAAGAAAGGAGTGGAGCTTAGTGAAAAGGGATTATGGCTATGGAGAGGGGAATGTTAAATGTAGCTGAATTGCGAATTCAAACCATGCAGTAACGGCGTTCCATTTTCCTGAATGTAGCGGTTCTCAAAACCTGGTTAACATTTGTATGCTAACATGGATAGATCCGAGAAAATCTCGCGAGTATCGGGGTCGAATTGGATTAGTTGTAGATGAGGAAAATAATTTGTAACCATCTGACCATGTGGGTGAAAATTAAGTGGTCATTTAACTCTGTCATTAGATAACAGGTTTGTTCCTGAATGCCTCTTCGTGGCTCACTTTGTGCCACTAATCCAACTTAACCCCGATACTCGAGACAACTTTTCTCATCTACCCATGTTAGCTTACAAACGGGAACCAAATCGTAAGGACATCCTCGTCCATATCCACTTTAAGCAGAACCTTGCATGTGTGACACAAGAAAATGTAACCGCCCTCGCTGTGTTACCTGCCCTGTAGTCTGGGAAACGAAAACGATCACCTTTCCCAAAACTATCCATGAGGGATTTACATGCGAGTCCTGCAATGATATATGCCACTGTGTGCAAAAGATGTAGGATAACATATATTGGTGAAATTGGTCTCAGATTAGTCACCGTATGCAGAAATATTTGTATGATATCACCCAGTATGCTTCGAAACCGGTCCCTAATCATTTCAATGCCCTAACCACAGAGGCAAATCTGATTTTCTGGTAACAGTCATCATACAATGTCACGCTGATAACAATAGTGTTTTAGAACTGCTACATTCAATAATATGGGACATAGGAATCACATGGTTTAAACTCGCATTTTACTACACCTAACATTCCCTTCTTCCACAATAATAATCCCTCTGCACTAAGCTCTACTCCTTTCTCACATATAAAATATAGTTCAGAACCTCCTCACATCATCAGAGTGCAACCCATCTACTCCAAATATAATCACCTATTCCACCTTCTCTCGCCCAGATTACCATTGTATCACGCTCTATCTTTTCCACGGTTCTCCTTTCCTCCTCCTTATTTACGTTATTTAAGTATTTCTAAGAAATACTTAATCGAGCATACCAAAAAGAATTGATAGACCTTGAAACTGACTTACCAATACTACAACTAAATGTCAGCCTAGATGTAATTACATTGCATGAAATTGAAACAGCAGTGAATCTAATGACTAACAACAAAGCTGCAGGAGAAGATGAAATAACAGCCGAAATGTTAAAAGATATTAACAGTGACAACATGAACTAACTACATATAATGTTTAATAAAGTTTGGAAAGAAAAAAAGTTCCCTTCTATATGTAAAAAAGGAATCATTGTTAAAATACAAAAAAGGCAACCTTAGCGATTGCAATAACTGGAGAGGAGTAACCTTACCGTCAGTTGTGTCAAAAGTATTTTGCAAAGTTATTCTGAATAGAAATAAAGATATAGTAGACGCTGCAATGAGAGAAGAACAAGCAGGATTTCCAAAACGTAGAAGCTGTCTCCACCAGATCTTTTCTCTAAGAACAATACTTGAAGAACATATTGAAAAGTAAAAACCATTAATCCTGAACTTCATAGACTTTTAAAAACAGGCATTTGATAGTATACACAGATATTCACTGTGGAGAATTTTAAGAATATATGGAATGCAATCTAAGATTGTCAACATCATCAGAGACATATATAAGTGATATGTTTGTGCAGTCTATACAGAAGAAGGAGTGAGTGAATGGTTCCAGATTGAAACAGGCGTGAAACAAGGCTGTATTATATCTCCATTGCTTTGTGCAATTGCCGTAGACTTCATAATGAAAAAATGCTGCACAGGTAAAACAGGTCTTTGATTGGCTACATGAGACCCAACTGGAAGATAATGATTTTGCAGATTACATAACTCTTATCAGTGACAATGTGAAATCACTGCAAGAAAAAATAGATACCCTGTCTTCAATGTCTATTAAAATAGACTTGAAATTAACAATGATAAAACACAAATAATGGAACTTCTCATTAAACACGAAGGAAAATTATACGTAGATGGAATATATGTTGCAGAAGTAAACCAATTTGCATATCTCGGCAGCTACACAGACCAGGATGGTGACACCAGAAAGGAAGTTAGAATGAATTCGAATTGCAAAAGCAGCATTGACCTTCAAGAATCTTGAGAAAATATCGCACTTAAAAGTTATAAGCACAAAAATCAAGCTAAGATTATGCAATTCAAATATAATATCCACCCTCACTTATGCATATAAAAGCTGAAAAAAAAACCTAAGAAACAGACATAAATTAGATTCTTTTGAACACAAATGTCTAAGGAAAATACTCGGTATAAAGTGGAACTAATTCAAGAACACCGCAGAGATAAGACATATGAGCAAACACCAATCTGTCTCAGAGGTGATCAGAAAAAGAAGATGGACATATGTCGGTCATGTGAAGAGAAAAAAAATCAGAGAATCCCCAAACAAGCTATCAAGTGGAACACAACAGGCCCAAGAAAAAGAGGTCGACCACGTGGAACACTAAAAAGGATATTGTTCGGAGAGGCCAGTTAAGTAGGCCTACAATGAGGTTGAAAAGCTCGCCGAAGACAGGAAACATTGGTGAACTACCATGCGGGCCCTATGTGACGTTTAGCGGCACGGGGAGGATGTAAGATATGTGTACACACACACACACAAACATATATATATATATGGCTGCAAAAGAAGTGGTAAGTGCACTGGATCTCTCATGGCGAAGGTTGGGGGTTCGAATCCGGACGGAGGTACCCGAGTCACCCAGCTGTAGAAATGTATACAATAATTCTTCCGGAGTTGGGGTAGGAAAAGACAGCCAGGCGTGATACTGACCATATCACCCTCTAGTGTGCTGACAGGTCAAGGAAAATATGGACACTAACACCATATCCCTATGCGCCTCTAAGGCAGGACAGGATTACCGTTTTTTAAGACATCATTGATTATCTGAGAGTGGATGCATCAGCAGCAGGGCATCCTGCTTTTTTCCCCTTTTTTTTGTCCTTCAGACTCAGTGACAGATCTATCAAGACCTTGCACTGTGCAACTTGGAAAACTCTTGCGAGTGATCATTGTTGCTGTCATCATGTGGCACACTTTAAAAAACATTTTTTTTTGGTTAATTATTATTATATATTTTTCCAGAACCTTTTTTCTCAACAGAATTTGATTAAAAGGAGTTTTACATGTTCTAGTTTCTAGAGATTTTTCCCCTCTCTCCCTTTCTCACTCTCTCTCTCTTCGTTATCTTTCTCTCTGGTGATGTACAAGGTTTGTGTTTGGCAAAGGCCTTCTCTTTCACTCATGGGATGTACATGGAAACTAATTTATGCACTCGAGTCACCCGTATTTGGGTCAGCGCACCCGGAGTACAATGGAAGGTTATAGTCAGGTAAACAGTTACGAAAAAACCTGAAAAGTGTGAAAGAACATGAGCTGAGGATGATTGCCCGTGAACTGAAATAATGAAATGGTGCGCTTGACCAAAAACATGAGATGATAATGATCGTATGATATGTACATCTGACGTTGACATTTGACCGCCAATAGGGGGTGGGGGGGGGGTGTTGCCAAAATCTAAAAACTAATTGAAATCCGTAACAATTTTTTTTGGAAGATGTACAGAAAAGGTTCTTTTGTAAAAATTATGTTTTCAAACATCGTCCTATTTCTGCATGACCAAACAAGATATCTAAACTCTGCAAGGAGGAGGATAGACTGTGTATGGCTGTCTGTTTCTGTTCGAGGAATGCTGTTCAACATGATTGCTCTATACATGTCTACTTTCTGTGTTGTTCTTGTTGCTATCTCTTGAGTCAACAGTTTTAAAGCTAAAGAAACAGTTTTGCACTCAAAGAAGATGTGTTCTTCTGTTTTTTGTGTGTTTGTTCTACATAGTCTACATCTGATAAGTCTGTTGGATCTGTGGGCGACACCTTGTGTGGTCGGTGTTATGTTGAACAATAGTCTGTATGTTATCTCTCGTGCACTTGGCGTGATTCCTTTCTTGTGTAGGTTTTGAAATGATTGTGTGTAGTCAGTGATGATGTATTTGTATCCTCTCTTTATTCTGTCCTGTAATGGTGGCTCCTGCTTCCTGACCAGATATGCAAGACAAAAAAGAGGAGGCATTTCCCTACAAGACATAACAACAAAGTATTTCATGTATTTATGTTCCTGTCAGTGACACTGCATTGCTGGTCTTCGTGTACATGTGTGTGCATGACGGGTTTAAGTTTCATAGTTAGGGATTTTGCTAGAATTTTGTAATCTGCGTTGAGTAATGAGATAGGTCTGTAGTTCGTTACTTGGGTTGTGTCTGCGTTGTTTTTCTTTATGAGTGTTATGTATGACTGGTTGAGACTGTTGGGTAATTCTTTTCTGTCGAAAGCTTCAGTAAAAACCTTGTGTAAGACAGGACCTAGAATGTGAAAGAATTTCTGATAGAACTCGGCAGTGAGGCCGTCCGGTCCTGGAGATGTGTTCTTTTGGAATGTGTTAAGTGCGTTCTGTAGATTTTCTAGCGTGAGTGGGATGTCTAATGTTTGTTTGTCTTCTTCGGGAACTTGTTTGGCGTAGTTCAAGAATTTGTTTTGTATGTCTTCTGATTGACCCTTGTCCTCAGAGTATAGACGTTTGTAAAAGTCTTGAAAGGTTTGGCTTATTTTGGCGGTGTCTGTCTGTTCCTGTCCATTTATGTCTATTATTTTGTGTATTTGTCTGCTTCTTTGCACATTTTGTTCTGTTCGCAGATAGTTTTTGCTTGGTATTTATTGCACGACAGAGGCTAGTTTTGTTCTGATGAAGGCACCTTGGTAGCTGTGTTGATGGTATTTTTCTAATTCTTCCTCTAGCTCGTGTATGTGAGGACTATTTGGATCTATCTTCTTGGTCAGTTTAATACCGTTTTCTAAAATTTGTTGTTGCTGTCGTCTGTGTCTGTGTATTTTTGTCGCCAAGATCTGTGTTTTCTCTCTGATAGTGTTCTTTAATATGCCCAGTATTCTATGAGGTTGGATTTGGGTAAGTCTTGAGTGTACGCGTGTAACAGTTCTGTTATGTTGTCTACATAGTCCCCATTATCCAGCAGGCTGTTACTGAACTTCCAGTGTGGGGAGCATTTGTTTTTGAGTTGTGTCAAGGTTGCGTTTAATATGACCATGACAGCTTTATGATCCGTGTAATTTAATGTTGTGTCTATGTGTTTGATGTCGTTTATTAGGAGATTATCTGAGACATATATTCTGTCTAGTCGGGCTGATCGTCCTATGTTTATGTTAATTGTGGCAGTGTGTGTAGTTTCCCTACCATGTGGGTTCGTTCTTCTGTATGTGTCTACGAGTCCGTGCTCGTCTATGATATTGTGTAGTATGTCTGCTTGTGTGAGTTCACAGCGTGTGTTGATTGTTCCTCTCGACAGATCAAAGTCATGTAGGACACAGTTAAAGTCTCCTGCTATAATAATGGCTTGTCCCCTGTGGAATGATGTTAGCATCTGTGAGAGTTTGTCATAGAAGTTAATTTGCTGGTCTCTCACAGCTGGTGCATATACGTTGACTAATGTGTATTTGTTGTGATTTGAACTTGTGTGTTTTATTCCCACTATTGCTATTCTACCTTCGCTGTCTCCTGCTTACAGCCGAGTGGCCTGCAGGAGAGAATGTAGGGTGCGGAAGTTCCCCACCGGACATGCAAATGACTGATAACAGCATGTACATACATATATATATATATATATATATATATTATATATATATATATATCATCATCAATTAATAAAATATATCTGTAGAAGAAAAACATTAATAGAATTTTTAAAGATCTCTCAACACATTTAAGATAAATATTACTAAAATAACAGAACTGTGTTCAACGTTGGAGTTTTTCTCCCTTGACACGTCCTCGTCAAAACTTTGAGTCACCAAAATATCCCGTCTTGTCACATTGCCATACTTAGAACATTTTCTCAGATATTCCCATCCACGTACTTAATTATAGATCATTTGATGTTTAGACATATCATTTATTCTGTTATTGATTAAGCAAGGTTTTCTATTATGCATGCACAAAAAGAGAAACTAAATACCAACATTGCTGTTACTAAAATTGCTAATAAATCCTTCATATTAATAACGGACTTATGGCAATATCTTCTTGCTGTATTTTGTCCTGATTATTTTAAAACATGACTTGTCAAATTGGGCTATAGAATTACTGTTCTTTCTTAAATTTCAGCCTTCATTGTCTAATTTTATTTGAACTAAATTCTACTTTATTCTCCCTCGGGACATTTGTTCTTTTTTAATGAAATAAATAAAATGAGATAAAATAAGATATCAACCAACAATTAATCTGAAAGAGTCATTTTTCATTTATACATTTAATAGCAAAACTCTCTCTGCGAAATGAGTCAGCTTTCTGAGGACATTTGAACAAATTTAATTTTCTAAATAAATCTTTCATAACTTTTACTATTAAAATAACCTATAAAATGAAAATGAAATTTAAGGTTTATGTTTCTGTTAGTAGATAAACTAGCTTGGGTGTATTCTGAATAAATAGACACAAATCAAAAATAAATAAACGGACGATCTAGTCTGAATTTTAATCTTGTCTAGCATATATTGTAGGTGTGGAAGATTAAAGAGAGAGAGAGATATTTCATGATTTCTGTTCAAGTCATCATTATCTTGTGCCATGTCTGGAGGCATTGGCTACAGTGTCTCTCCACTGTTTCTGATTGTTCATGTGTTCCATCAGTTCTGTCGTTATGCTACTCCCATGCCATTTTGTCAAGACATCTGATAATTTCTCTCTTGGTCAACCTTCTCTATCCTGCCTCCAATTTTCCCTCTTGTCCTCCTTTTCTATGCCCGGTGAACCTAGACTGCCCTACCATTTGTGTGTTCATTGAGGCTCATTTCTCACTGGATTTTGTTAGGCATTCTTCATTTTTTATTTTAGCAGTCCACGATATTCTTAACATTCTTAGTAGGAACCACGTTTCTGTTGGCTTTAGTGATCTCGTTATTGTTTCTGTTAATGATCATAGTTCGCTTCCACATAGGAATAATGCTCGATATAGCATTTCAAGACTATTTTTCCTAGTATCTATTGACAATTATGGACTGTACACAGTAGTTTTCATTTTCTTAAATGCTACCTTTTCCTGACATATTCTGTTTTTTGTCTCTGTGACGTGGTATTATCGTTGAGCCAAGAATCTGGAATGTGTGCATTTTAAAAAAGAAAATTAGTTCTTTCATTTTTTACATTGCAGTCTGGTATGAATTTCTTTCTGGACGTCACAATCTTTCCTGTTTTCTTACTGTTTAGTGATGGTTCTTTATACTCTTTTTGTGACAGTATTTAATCATAATATCTAGCCTTTGAAACAACTGTGAGTTAAGTGTCTTTACTGCCGTGGTTGTTTGCACTTAGAATGTTCTAGATTATTTTGTCCTTGACGACTAGAGCAGTCTATGCTCGTGAGACGCACGTTATGTGGTGTGATGTGTGAGACAAAAGTCTTAAGTTAGATCAATTCTGAGTTTGAATGTCGAGCGAGGATGATGTGTAAGTTATCATCTGTGCTAGAACGTTACTTGTGTAAGTTATCATCTGTGCTAGAACGTTACTTGTGTAAGTTAGCGAGCTGTAATTTTGAGTACGTGATAGATTGTAGTTTTCTTGATTCTCGTGGCGCTAACATAGTAATTGGCTAGCTAGGGGTCCAGAATCTTATCGGTGATGGAAGTATGTTTTGTTTGGTACATTTTTTATCTGCTCGACTCATTCTCATCGTCGTAGAGTTTCACATAATAAACATTTGTGAGTGTTAAGACCTCACTATCTTCCTTTATAATCCTATGTGCTCAGTTTGTGTGTAAGTCCTAGGTTTTCCTGTTAAGAGCATATTACTACAGTAATGTTTACGTGTTACGTGTAAATTTTTTTCATTGTTTGCTGTCAGGGCTGTGTTGTCAGCGTATCTCAGGTTATTGATGTTATGCCCTCCATATTTTATCCCAGGCATGCTGGTAATGGCTCTAACAATGTTATCAGAGAGAAAACAGATATGGGGACAACATACATTCTTTTCTTACTCCCTTTTTTATGTTCAGTAATTTGTTGACTTTCTTTATCTTGATGGCTGATATTTGGTTCCAAAATTTTTCTCTTTTCGTTATTCTTAGGTATTTTCTATCAGCATCTTCACTACTTCCTCATGTTTTGCTTTGTCAGATGCTTTGACGTAGTCAATAAAATATATATCATCATCATCATCATCAGGTGCCGTGCCGACTGGCGTTGGCTATTATGCTTCTCCAGAGTACCCGATCCTTCATGCAGGCCATCAGTTCAGTTGGTGATCTCCTCTCACACCATCTCGTCAGACTGTCTAGTATCATTTCTTTTGGTCTTCCTCTTGATCTTCTTCCTTCTATTTTCCTGTTGTTATAATATTTTCAATGCCCCCTCTTCTCATTGCATGTCCTATGAAAGTACATTGTCTCTCTCTTATCTTTTTGACAAGGTTTTTTTGTCTCTCCAGTTCTTCTCATACATTCTTCATTAGTTATTTTTGCTGTCCAGGGGATTCGCAACATTCTTCTAATAAACCATATTTCTGCTGCTTCCAATGATTTCTGTGCAGACTTGCCTATTGTCCATGATTCACTTCCATATAACAAGATAGGTTCAATATAGCATTTTAGGACTCGTTTTCTAATATTCATTGATAAGGATATGTTGGCTGATATGTTTCTCATTCTCTGAAATGCAGTCTTTGCTTGGCCTATTCTGTTCCTAATTTCTGTTCTGCATTTCCCATCTGAAGTTATTACTGCTCCAAGGTATTTGAATTTCTGCATCTGCTATAGAATAGTTCCGTTTAATTGATTACTGCATGCTGGTGGATTCTGTTTCTTAGATATAACCATAGTCTCTGTCTTTTTGATGTTCAAAGTAAGGCCTTTCTGTTCACTTTCTTTGGCGACTTTATCCAAGAGATTTTGCAGGTCTTGTTGGTTCTCAGCTTATCAGTACTGTGTCATCAGCATACCGAAGGTTGTTAATATTGTATCCTCCAATTTTTATGCCTGGTTCTGTGATGATTGTTCTTATAATATTCTCGCTATACAGAGAAAAAAGGTCTGGAGATAGTACACATTCTTGTCGCACCCCTTGTTTTATAGGTTGATATTTTCCAATTCTATTTTCAACTCGAACTGCTGCTTCTTGCTGCCAGTATAGATGTTTTACAATCCTCAGGTCTGTGCCGTCTATATTGATGTCTTCAAGCATTTTAATAATTTCATTATGTTTCACCTTGTCAAATGCCTTGGTGTAATCAATGAAGCATAAGTAGAGATCTTTCTGTACTTCTAAAGCTCTTTCTGTTAGTGTTCGTAAAGCATAAATGGCATTGTGTGTTCCCTTTCCTTCAACAAATCCAAACTGTTCATCTGCTATTTCCATTTTTGTCTTTTTCCTTGTTCTTCTCATAATTATTCTCAGAAGTAGCTTCGTTATGTGACATGAGAGGCTGATAGTCCGGTGGTCGTCACATTCCTTTGCACCTGGTTTCTTTGGTAGTGCTATAAACGTGGATTTAATCAGGTCACTGGGAATATAACCACTGTTGTAAATGTCATTCAGTAACTTGGTTATTATTGTTATTCCTGTCTCCTTTAGTGCCTCTATTTCTTCTATTGTTATATTATCAGGCCCAGTCGCTTTTCCTTTCTTCATGTGTTTGATGGCATCTATGATTTCATCTTCAAGTATTGCTGATCCCTCACAGTTTTCAGTATCTATTGTTAATTCTGGTCTTTCTCCTCCATATAGCTCACCGATATACTCTGTCAATCTGTCCACAATGTCTTCTTTTCCCATTAACATTTTACCTTCTTTCGATTTCAGGCATCCTGTGGTATATTTTGTTTTCCTGCCTGTGAGTTCATTAATTCGTTTATGCATGTTTTTGCTGTCTTTAATATGAGAGTCCTCTATCTGCCTGCACTGCTCATTTAACCACACTTCTTTTGCTTCTCTGCATTTGCGTCTTATTTCTTTATTTATCTTGTTATATTTTTCTCGATATTTTTACTCCTCCTCCTCTTGTCCATCAGTCCTAAGATGTCGTCTGTCATCCATTTATTTTTAGGGGCTTCTTTTTTTGGTGGTATTATCTCTTAACAGTTTGGTGGATAGCATCTCTTAACATTTCCCATTGTTCATCTATACTATTTATCTTTGCTATTGCATTGTACCTATTTGTTATAATAACTTTGTATTGTTCTCTCAGTTCTTATTCATTTTTAAGAAGTTCTGTATTCAGTTTGGTGTTTCTCACTTTGCTGCCTGCTTTCTTTAGTTTTATTCTAACTTTTCCACAGAGTGGATCATGGTCACTATTGCAGTCAGCTCCTGGCATGGTTTTTTGTTGTCAGTAATGCATTGCGGAATCGTTTGTTGATTAATATGTAGTCTATCTGGTTAAAAGTCTTTTTGTCTGGACTGCACCACGTTGCCAGTCTTCGAGGATGTTGTTTAAACCAGGTGTTTCCTACAACCATACTATGTATTCTTGCCCATTCAATTAATTTATAACCTCTGTCATTCCTCTCCCCCAGTCCATAGTCACCAACGATGTCTGAAGTTCTTCCTTTACCAACTTTGTCATTAAAATCTCCCATGACTATGGTAACTTCATGTGACTTTGTGTGTTTTAGTGCTGTCTCTATGTCATTATAAAATAGCTGTACATCTTCTTCAGAGCTTTCAGATGTTGGAGCGTACACATGTACAATATTTATGTTTATTGGTTGTCCTTTAAGTTGGGCTAGCAGGACTCGGTCCGAGATATTCAAATATCCTACAATTGTCCTTGCCGTTTTTCATCAAATATAATTCCTACTCCTCGTTCATGTTTCTCACTTCCTGAATATATTATTGTATATTTATCAGAGTTTATCTTCCCTGCACCTGTCCATCTAACTTCCCTCATTCCTAATATGTTAATCTTCATCCTTTCCATTTCCATCGTTTTAATTTTCCAGCCTGGAATAAAGTTCTAACATTCCATGTTGCTATTTTGAACATGTTAGTTTTGCCACCAGTAGCTTGATGACGATCTGGCCTCACCTATGGCTCGTGAGCTGCCCTACCGGACGAGGCTGTTCCAGAGGAACATCCATTAACGTCGTTCATGATGAATGGATTATTCTGTTTAAGCATATATATATATATATATATATATATATATATATATATATATATATATATATAATGTATACACATAAATAGAGTCCCCAAATTTGACTGTAGTGAATCTCCATTCTGTCTGTTTCTTGTCCACCCATCTATCCATCTATAGCGCTCTTGCCATCTTGTTCTCTTCTGTTCCATCTTGTCCTCAAGAAGGATATTCAATATAATATTGCGTTTCTTGACATGACAAAAACATCTAAGCTGTCTTGTTCTTATGATTTTGGATTGTTCTCTTTTGATTTCTACCTGGTTTATTGCTTCTTTATTTTATTTTCTATCCATGGGATATATTCTTTTCTTCTGTTGTATATATACAGATTTAAAGCGCCTCAATTTCTTTTCTCTTGCTCATGGTCCAGGCTTCTATGCCATAAAGGAATACTGAGTGTAGGTAGCATTTTAAGATACGTAATCTCAGATGTGATATTTGTTTTGATATGAAGAGCTTTCTCATTCTGTTGAAAGTGTTGTTATCATTCCTATTCGTCTGTTAATTTCAAGTTCATATTTTCCATCCTCTTAATATGTGGCCCATATACCTGAAGCTCTTCATATGCTCATGGAATTATCCATTTATTTTTTTATATTTATATCTGGCTTTCTTTCTCCTCTGCTGATTACCCTTCCGTACTTTAGACTTTCCAAGTTTATCCGCGTCACCAGATTTTGTAGGTGTGTGTTTGTATGCGTGTGTGTGTGTGTGGGTGGGTGGGTGTTTGTCTGCCAGCAGCACGGTGTCATCTGCATATCTTAAGTTACTGAAAGCTGATCCTGGCATCTCACTAATTTCATCTTATTTCTTATCGAAATTTTGTCTAGTTTCCATTTATTGGTCTCGACAAAGGTAAAGCAGCAGTGTTTTCCAATACCTTCTAGAAGTGTATATAAATTTAAGTTAAAGTGTTCTAAAATTTGTTACGTATTTGAACACTTTTTAGTCTACATTTATTTCTAAATCTAGAAATGATCAGACTTCAGTTCACAGCATGACACCTGAAAACATATCTCCTATACAAGTTTCTCCGGTCGACAACTCTGATTTCACTGACAAAGCAACTCTTATCTGTGCAACAGTTATCTATGCAATGTGTATGACAACAGCTACTGTTGGTATTATCACAAACATCATCAATATCGTGTGTTTTTATAAAACGGGCTTCAAAGAACCAATTAATATAAGTTTATTAGGTAAGATTTTTAAACCTGTTTTTTTTTTTTGTCTTTTGTTTTCTTTTTTTTCGAAATAAGACTGTCATGTTGTTCTTCTGGACAGACATATTATTAGGACTTAAACACTAGGGAACATTCGGACTACAGTAACATGATGTCTCATCAGGCTGTGTTAGCAACTGTCCAAAGGTTCGTGTTGGTTTTCAGATATGATTCTAGGCATCAATTTTCAGGTTTGGCAGTCTCTGATCTGGGATGCGTTACAACAAACCTGTTGGTCAGCATGTCCTTCATCCCACCAATCAGTGCCTCGGATCTGCCTTTTGATGTGACAGGAGTGGCCTATACTATAGTAGGATTTCCACATCTTACCTTCAGTAGAATAACCACCTGGATTACCGCTATCATAACACTGGAAAGGTGTTTGTGTGTCGCGATGCCTTTGAAGGTAACATGACCAGTTCAGTTCATTTCTGAGTAACGTAATAGAGCTATGACAAGTTTATAGTCAATGTGTAGTTTAATTTTGCAGCATTCTTCTACAAAATGATGACAGTAAGGATGATGATAAATTATTACTTTGTATAGGAACTCAGGGGCCGGCTAGCGTAGTGGTTAGAGCACTCGTCTAGCAACCAAATGGTCGAGGGTTCGAATCCCCAGCTGAGCGGGATCTTTTTTCCGACCAATACGGCCCTGAGGTCGACCCAGCCTCGTAAAATGGGTACCAGAGAAAACCTGGGAAGTAAAGGCAGCGAGGAAAGGAACCGGTCACCCTACCTCATACGCTGATGACCCAGCATAATGAGGTCTCTAACGCTTCACCCCCTACGGCATTTGAAATGCTATGGGACTATCTTTACTTTTTTTTTATAGGAACTGGTATTATTATGAATGAGTCGCAAGCTGTGTCTCCTAGAAAGTAAGACAGAAATCTGCCGGTGAACGACCGAATTGTATTCAAATTGTCAGGGATTTAGCATTCTTGTATTCTATCTTATAGCTATCAGTTTTCACGCTATCGTTAGCACTTAACATAAGTTCAGTACAAGTCCTAAGAATTAGACAGAAGATGGATAGATAGACAAACAGCCAGATAATGACAAATTCTTTATTGTTATATTCCTATCAATATTAAAAGAATAAACATATACACTATAATTTCATGTTCAAGAATGGTATTTACTGTCGAGTCGTTATACGCTATATGAAACAAGAAAAGTCGATGTACATGGCTAGCACTTTCACGTCGAAGAGAAGACAGATGAAAAATTGGCTTTGGAGAGAATTTCTTTTATTGGTTTGGCTGTAACTAATTTACTTCAAGATTGTCTTTTGTTTGTAGTTGTCTGGTTTGTAGTATGACACAGCTTTGATGTTACATGAAGATTAATGAAAGAAATGAATTTGTTTGTTTCTGTTTTTTTTCTCAGGTAGGCAATATCGTCACACCAAAACGGATGGCTGTTGTGATTGTCTCCGTTTTCACAATTATGGTAGCTTGTGAATCTCCGGCGTATGTTGTCAACAGATTGGGTATGAGATTCTTTCCAGGAAGAAACAAAACTCTTCTAACTCTTGTTTTTACTGCAGACAGAAGCAATGTTCAGACGATCTCTTTCGCAATCAACAATTTTGCCATGCCTGTCTTAGCTTTTTGGTCATCATTTTGTGCACGATCATCCTCGTTGTAAATTTGCACGCGAACACGAACTGGAGAAAATCTACGATTGCAGGAGATTCTAATTTCTCAAACCGAAATTTGAAAATCTGTAAAATGGTTGTCATGATATCTGCACTTTTTATATCATGTTTCATCCCCGTAACTGTCACGATGTTGGCCGTAGCCTTTGTCCCTGACATTGCCGTGGGAGGAACAGATCTGGATATAGGACTAATAGCTGTTGGTGCTGGCCTTCTTTCAGAATGCATAAATTCTTCTTCAAACATGTATATCTACTATTATATGAGTTCTAGATTTAAAAGCATGTGTCGTTCTGTTTTCTGCAAAATAAATTCAGTTAGTAGTAGTTGTACTGGTCTGTACATGTTTGATTGGTAAGAAATCTGAAGTTTGTTTCATTATATCTCTTAATAAATTACAGTTTAGCATATATTCTATTATTTATTACCTTTTGCTTCGTTTGTTTTTTACAATATATATATATATATATATATATATATGAGAGAGAGAGACCTTCGACTTTTATTTTAAAGAGCTTCTTCTTTGTCTGCTTCTTCTTCTTTTCCCTCCTCCTTAGTTTATTATCATATCCTCGAATGTCTAAATAAATGTACAAGTACTCATATATTAAAATACATGTACACATAGATCCTATTGTCCAGACAGAACCTGTTCAAGTGTGTCCTAATCTCTGTGCTCTTTTGTCTTCTTTCTCTACCTTCAAGATACATAAAGTGTAAACAAACGGGGTTAGGCCCCTAATTAATTGACCAACCATTTTTGATACGTCATCAGAGTACCCTAATGCAGGTTCGATTTATGCTTGTACAGCGGTCATATCCAGTCTTCATGTTTAAACTACCGAGTTAACACACGATTCGACTTAGGAGAAGCTTCGCTATACTTCTATTCATCTTTCTAGTATCCCTCGAGAACAGCAATCAGCATAACAGATAACAGTAAGAGGAAATAATGGATCATTCATATTTTCTAAACCTCCAGTCTTAATGTACACAACTAATGACAAACTTCTCCCAGGTTTTCCTGTTTTCGGCGAGCTTTTCATCGGGATCAAGGGATTTTATGCCTACTAAAGTGGCCTCTCTTAACAATGTCCTCTTTAGAATTTCTTGAGGTCGACCTCTCTTTTTTCGGCCTGTTGTGCTCCACTTGATTGCTTGTTTTGGAATTCTCTGACTGTTCTTCTCACCACATGATCGACGTATAAACGTAAACGAAAAACGTGGACAGCCTTGTCAAGACCCCAACATAGCTATCGGGCAGAGCAGCAGACAACACAGACTCAACACAACTAACTGACCGTTCCGTTTGTCTGCTAATAAGTCTAAATCATCACAAACAGTCACGGATATATAAATAAAACATCATAAGTCACATTTCTATCACAAAACATTTGCTATCTATCTATCTATCTATCTATCTATCTATCTATCTATCTATCTATCTATCTATCTATCTATCTATCTATCTATCTATCTATCTATCTATCTGTCTAATAATTTCCGTTGTCACATCTCATGTCAGTCCCCCGTGCCAGAAAGGCTAGGTTAAGTCCCACTTGGAAGGCCGTAGTTCATTTCTGGAACGTGACTTATAATACAAAAGAAAATACAACTCACAGGCCCCTGAAAGTCATGACCTAGGGTAGCCCTCCACCCTCTAGAGCTTCAGACTTTGGTATGACCGAAATATTTGTCTGTGTGTGTTTAGAGGGAGGCTTACTTCTTCTGATATAACATCAGAAATGTCCCACAACTGACCACTCTTCTGCCTCTACGTATTCTGTTGATCTATTAGTTGTGTTGTTCCGCTTTCTACAATAATCTACAGAGTTGTGTGGTTCCATTCTCTGTAGAAGATACTTTTCTGTAAACATATAACTGACAAGCTGCCCGTAGAGATAACTATGAATACTATTAAGCAAAACCTAAATTGCGACATATCGACACTCTATACAAAAGAAAGCGTATAAAATAGATATGTAACGTATTCTAATTGGCGGACAGACAAAGAACATTATATACATAATTTCATATTACGCAGTGCACGTCATTTATACCATAATGTACTATTTTAATCCATTACATGTGTCAGAGAAGAAAGAAAGACCTAGTATCAATGGAAAAGATTTGACGGCGCTGAATTTTTCGATTATTTAACGGAGAAATTATTTTCTAACCAAAATAAAAGCCGATTGTAAATGTTTTCATTTTCTTACGCTTCCATGTTATCTCTCTGAAGTAACCATTCGAAGACTGGACAACGTTGAGAAGACACAGAAAATATAGATCTTACATAAAGCAATGAACATCAAGAAGCAGATCGAAGTCTGGGGATTTCTGAACAGCTTCATTGTATCAAGCTTCCACTCCTTCAACTGATAGCGAAATTGTTAGTTTATGAAAACAGGGTGACAGATAATCATCACAAAGTATATACAGCAAACATCTAGAACATCTAGCAATAGAAGAGAGAAGAGATAGCAACAACTATAAAGAAATCCGTTGTATAAAGCAAACGTGGAAATTTTCCTTGCTTTAAGGGCTTGGAAAAGATGGTAAGAGCATCTTGGTATGAACATCAAGTTGTCATTCTAAGAATTAAAACAAAATATCTGAAGACAAATTTCTCCAGATGAGAAATTGATTCAGGGTACTTTCCAAAAAGAAGATTCTATTTTCAGTTTTCATTTGTTTGAATATGGAAATAACAATTAACATCCACGGTATACACGAAGACAAAAAAGCAAGTTGCATATGAAATGTGTAGAAAAATTGATAGTTGATGGCTATTAAAATAGTTTATGAGACACTACAGTGTGTATATGAAATAAAGTATTGGGGCACACATTCATACATATTCTTTATACGGTAATATTCAACGGAATATAGATCTTAAATTTTGAAAAGTATAAATTTAGAAGTAGCAGCGTTTCTTTCTTTCTTTCTTTCCTTCTTTCTTCACACTAGTAACAATATGTATATCTTTGTAAACAGAGTTTATGAAACAGTGCAATTTTTTTCTTTCCTGCTCCCAACAACTTAGATTAAAGTAAAAAATGATGAACTAAATTCGGTATATTTGTTAACAATGACGTTTGCGGAAAACCCTCGCGAAAGCTTCGTTAACTCTAGGCACTAGGGTTCACGGAGCGAGAGAGAGAGAGAGAGAGAGAGAGAGAGAGAGAGAGACATAGACAGAGACATAGAGGGACAGAGAGAGAGATTTGTAATAATGTTCAATATTACTGCAATAAATACTACAACACACGTATACATTGATTTATTACACATTAATTGATATAAAACTGATGTTATCTAAAATTTACTGTACACAGAAAGTGAGTGTTGTAGTTAAATTAGTTGCAAACCTAGTAAGAAACGTCTCTTGTTGCAAATAAATATTTAAAATGGTATACATTTTATAGGAAAACAGCCATAACCACTTCAGGATTTAGAAATTTTAGGTTAATTTTTCGAATGACCAA
The DNA here is from genome assembly GCA_009760885.1 of Achatina immaculata. NCBI lineage: Eukaryota > Metazoa > Mollusca > Gastropoda > Stylommatophora > Achatinidae > Lissachatina > Lissachatina immaculata. The sequence goes on from CM019702.1 coordinate 65,788,997, forward strand.
AAGGGTATAATTTCCAAGAACTGTCATACCTATTCTATAGAATAAAATAATTGTATTAATTATTTCTTGCACTTATCATTTATTTATATATGTTGATTATTTCTAAGTAATATGTGGTGATATAAGGAAACGATGGATGGTAATATTCAAGCATGGTATAAGCAGTATATACCAATCATATTCTGATGGTCTTTGAACAGTTTTAATATGATCATCTATTAACAATTTACATTAAAAACAAAGTATTTTAAAATAAGTGTTAACAATTTTACAACTTTCAGATGATAATTTGTTTCATTTGAACATTTGGAATGTTTTTATTTTTCAAAGACTGTTTTTTACTTATGTCTGAGCTCTGTGTTGCTATGCCTTGCATTTTAATCTTCTCTATTTAAAAACAATCTCGAAGTACAGATGTATATTTTTATGTATTATAATTTACAACGTACAGAACTAAACGTTGATTACAATAATATTCAAGTGTAGTTACTGCAGCAAAGTGTCGTGACATTTTCATTGTGATGTGGTGGCAGTGAAGTAATAAGTCTAAATTATAATACCATGTAGATAACATGCAGATAACATGTAGATAACATATAGATACCATGCAGATAACACATAGGCTTTTTCTTTTAATTTATGTTATTCTATATCATGAGAATTCAAGAACATAGATTGTATATATCATCAGAGAGAGAGAGAGAGAGAAGGGGAGAAAGAGAGAGAGAGGGAGAGAGAGAGAGAGAGACTAACATCATCTATTTCATTTGGCAGATGTCACAGTGAGTAGTAATTCAAATATTATATGCTGTAAAATTCATGACAAAGAACAACCATGGTAGTAAGCTGTTTTTTCCATACCTATCAGTAATAATTTTGTTTTAATCCATTCCTTGTTTTCTTATCAAAAAGATACAAATGTATAATTGTATTTGTAACCACGAGCTAATGAGATCAATTTTTTGTCCCAGGATATAAGTCAGTCACTGCCATGTCCATTGCTGAAATGTGCCTGATCAACAACCCTCCTGTAGGCCTCTCGGTTGTACGCAAGATGCCTTGCTGCTGATGCATCCATTCGCAGATCATCAACGATCAAAACTGTCTTCTCTAAATTCTCATGACGTTTAATATGCCAAAGATATTTAAGTTTTCTCTGTTTAATCTTCCTTACTACCCCACTCTCTTCAATATTAAGTTCGTTTAGTATGGATATATGTGTTCTTTTTGTGGGTTTGATATTTGAAGAATGTAAGATGATACCAAAATATAAAAGTCATTTATTTCTTGCTGCTGTAGTTACTTCTTACGTCAGAAATGGGTTAAATGTCTTTACAAGTAGTTACTTCTTACGTCAGAAATGGGTTAAATGTCTTTACAAGTTGCCGTTTAGATGCGCCAGTCTCTAAATGACTAAGCTGGGTTTTCAATTTTGAATAAAAAGAAGAAAACATTTTAAAGTGGAGACAATAAAACTGTTTTATACAATAAGTAAAAGATGATTGAGGATATGGGCATATAACTATTTTGAGAGATCAAAATGTTTCACCCACCTCTTAACACTGCTAGCACCCATACACACGTCTCCATAAGCAAGTTGAAGTCTTTGGTGAATTTGAGCAGCAAGGATTTCCTCTTTAACGAGGAACTCAATAACAGCACGTTGACGAAACGAAACTTCAGCACCCGCCATTTTGTTTCGCTCCACGTGGTCATGTGACACATTTTGGCCGGCAATTTCATGTCAGGGTCCTCAACCGTAAGATTTGAATGAAGTATTTTCTAGCAGGTTTGGAAATGGTGGGGTGTATACTTAGGGGTGTTGTTCGGTGAGTTGTTCAAGGCAGCTAAGAAAACAGAACCACTAGTCAGCTGTGGCACATCTTGCCCTTGGCCCTGTGCAGTCCTGGTTTCGGTGTACCTTTGCCTGCAGTACGATACAGAACCTTGAATGTTATCCTAGGATCCAGGAGAGCTTGTTACATCCTGTTCGTCTGTTCTAAGCAGAAATGGAGAGGTAAAACAGTCTCAAATTAACTGTTTGCTATAATTCAGTGTTCAGCTTTCAGAATCATCATCAAAGAACATTACATGCATAAATCAGCTTTTCAGAATCGTCATTAAGGAACATTGTATGCATATCTCTTATTGGATGGACTTGTCAGTTTTCACAGCATAAAGCATCTTGGTATATAGATACGAGGAACACTGAGTATAGACAGTCGCCAGATGTCCTCCTCACTCATCAGTGGACTAATATCAAGGACACTTTTTTCCAGTGACATTTTGTGTTTGGACATTTTGGACATCGAATCTTCAGAGATGCAGATATTGCTTTGTTTTTCAGGAATAGTTAGTAGAGTTTTGTTGATACCTCATACATTCCGAATTTCATATTGCATTGCGCTGTATTGCTTATTGATATTGCTTTGCATTTGCTTCTTGTATTGTTTCCTTTCTAGCATAGTAGGAACCAGTAGCCTGTTCTAGGTGAGGGGTGCACGACGGCTTCAGCTCCATCCACGTCAGATTTGCTGGAATTATGCAAAATTCCCTTTTCAAGTCAACAATGACGTTAAGTTCAGTCAGGTCATGACAGCTGTAGAAAGATTTGACGGGACCCGGGAAAATCAAAGCAGTGGCTGGAGGAGCTTAATAAGCTCATGGAGGTGAGAGCTGCCATCGGAAAAGAAATAGGTGTACCTGCGCACCGCAGATTCCTTGGCGGAAGTTGTTAAGCAGCGCCTCCATCTTCCGGAGCTCGGAGAGGAGTTTGAGTCTGTTCCCTTGGCACGTTATGGTGTGTTACAAACCCCGCCCCCAGAGGCTAGGCATATGTTAGCCTCAATTCGTCAGACTCCGGGAGAGTATCAGCTCAAAGCATTGACTGGACGTATCAACAAAGCAGCCAAGGCTGCCTATTTTGCAGCGGAACTTATTTCTCCGCTGGCTCAGAGATCTAAAGATGAAATTGTTATGGGAAAAACCAGATGCCTTTATTAAAGCAGTTGATATTTCTTTCAGAGGAGAATATTTTAACTAAGTCGGTGGGCCTTGGTTGTGGTTTACAGGTTCCCAGCCCAGGAATGAGATGGTTGCAGTCAATGAAAGGCCAAAATTCGGTCATCGGAGAGTGCAGCTGGCTGTTCAACATAAGAGATCGACGGTTCCTGCAGCTCCCAAAGAAGAAGGCAGTCTCCTCAAACAGAGGTCCAATACCAGCTCCAGGAGATTTGTCTACACAAAAACTAGACAAAAGGTCGTGTTGTAATTGGGGTAAATATGGCTATATTACTAGAGATTGTAGGCAGACGCCTAGAAATATTCAGTCGGCGTACTGTAAGCTCGCCTGCGTCCGATAGTTTTAACACCATCTAAGTCTGCCAAACAATCCATTTCGTTGTTGCATGCTTCACACCTACTCTCTGTGGCTCCCCCTACGCCAACTTCTGTCCTTGTTTCTACTGGGTCTCGTAGAGTTAGGGCGTTATTAGACACATGTACCAGTATCTGTCTCATCAAGGATTCTGTGTAAAGATCCTTACCATGTGCTCCTAAACTCTTACCTGCTAGAGTAATTCTGCAGACTGTCATCACTGCTTCAATGAGAGTAATTTGCAGAGTTTACCTACTTATTTCTGTTTTCTGGTGTTACTGTTTCTCATTGCTTTTATGTGGTTCGTAACATGAACCGTTTCCCTATTCTTGGGCGTGATTTTCTGTCTCGTTCTGGTGTTGTCATAGATTACAAGTTTAACACATTCAACATTCGTAACAAGAATATACCATTAGAACAGGATGCACATATAGTCTCTATTCCTTGTGTTCAGCGCTCTTCTTTTCTTTCTCCCCGTTCTGTCAAGCTTATTCCTTTTCAACTGAAAGCTTAACCATATTTCCCCGTTGGAAGTTCTTATATGGTTCAGGGTATTGAGGCACTTTTCTTACTGTCACAACCGCAGATAGAGCTGGTGGACTCAGTCTTTGAGCTTCACAGTCCTCGCTCACCCGTCATGGCAGAAATGAACCATTCAAGCAAACACACAAAGCTGAAACGTGGATGCGTTTTCGGCAAGTTGACTCCACTCATAGAGTCAGTGGACTCTGCTGAGCAAGATTCTAATTCGACAACTGAAGGTCTTTATGATGTTATCGTTCGACAGGTTCAGCGCCCGGATGTGAGCACGGACATTATTTACATTTTGTTGGCAAGGTCTTTGCCGTGACTGATTCAGAGATTTCTCACGCCTCGACAGTTCAGACTGAGATTGATCCAGGCGATTATCCGTCGATGTCCAGGAAGCCATATCGCATTCCCTTGGCGAGTAAAGAGGTTATCGAGAAAGCCGTTGAGAACATGTTGCGTGACGTAATAATTCCCTGCACGATGTCAGAGTGGCCTTCATCTGTATTGTTAGTGACCAATAAAGATGGTACGCATCGTTTATATTGCGACTACCGTACACAAAGACTAGCAGACCATAAACACTAGCAGATGACAATGACCGGCAGAAGTGAGAAATGTTTGAATAGAAGAAAATAGTTGGGTTAGAATTCGAGTAAGAATGTTACAGTTTTTGTCTTGGCTACATGGGTAGTCTTCTTCTTCTTCTTAGTTCGCTTCTACCACCAAAACCTCCCTGTGATCCTAATGAATTTACTCCTGCGGTCCTCTACAGGTCCCGTGGTCCCCCGTGTGGTCCAAAAGGACCACATGAGATCTCCGAGAGGACCACAAGAAGTTCAAAGTATCCCACGACTTGAGCCTGTATTCTTGGTGGGTCTCGGAAGCGGGATTCGTGACACCATGGTTTTCGTTGCACCAGTTTAGTCTAGAGTTGGACTTTCTCACCGGAAGACCTCGACGTGTTTTGTATATCAGTATATCCCCGCTGGATGAGAGGTGGTAGCCCATCCAGGCCAGAGTTGGACTTTCTCACCGGAAAACCTGGACGTGTTTTGAGATACCCGTATATTACCGCAGGTGAGAGTTGGTTGCCCCTCCATTCTGGTGTTGGACTTTCTCACCGGAAAACCTCAGCGTGTTTAGGATACGCATACATCCACGCCGGGTGAGAGGTGGTTGCCTATCTAGATTGCCCTGGTGCAGTGTCTCCGACTTCAGCATTTTGTGGTAGTGGCCGCTACCCTTCCTAGTTGTGACCAGGACGGAGCTTTTATCCAGGAGGACGAATCCTTGCCACTAGTGACTTCCAACCCTGGGTTGAGCCGGTTTGGTCATATTATCCCAGTATGGGTGTATTTAGGACATGACCGACCTCTAGAGCAGAGGTACCGTGACATGCGTAGTCATACAGTTTCACACCTGGTGTAAGCCAGTTTAGACATATTTCACCAGTATGGGTGTATTTCGGACGTGGTCGACTTCTAGAGCAGAGGCGCCGTGGTATGAGTAGCTCTCGCCGCGATACTATTGGACATACCGATTAAGCTTCACTTTATCCTTTCCATCACCTTTTCACATCGGCGCCACACTGCAACCCTAATTGCTTTTCAGCATTTTCTTCCTTGGCCAGGAGGAGCTTCCCTTCACGCGCGGCATCCGAAGAATCACGCTGGGTTAAGACGGTTCAGACATTTCGCGCGATATGAGTGCACTTAGCACGTGGCCGACCCCCAGACCAGAGGTGCCGTGATTTGACTACTGTTTACTTCGCTTATTCCTTTCTTTCACCTTTTCCACAGTTATGCCGCACGGCAACCCCATTTGTACCTTTCTTCATTGGCCGGGAGGAGCCCACTCCATGCACGGCAGCTGAAGAATGTCGCCAGCAGCGGTAGATGAGTTACCAAACATGACTCTCATCTACCCGAAGTGTCTGGTTTTCAGCCACCAATATTCGCCTTCGCCCCTTCTCCTGTCAGTTTAAACAGTTCTGCCACGAGAAGGCCAGGAGCTGGACTTGACTGTCAGAGGCTATTTGAGACGCACGCCACTGCTCCACCCCACCTCCGGCAATAACAGTTCTTAGAACCGCTACATGAATAGTAACATTGTGATCAAGTTTGTGTGATGGGCTAGATATATTTGTAACACGTTGTCCCCTGGGACTGTTTTGCGTAGTTTATATGTAGCAGAGCTCTAAGTTTTGAAATGTTGCATCTTGATTTCAGTGTAATGTCCTTCCTAATGAAATTCTATAAATTGTGAGTATGGACATTTTTGTATATTATCTTTGTAAGGTTTTTCTTCCAACGGCAAACTAGTTCTTGCGGAAGTCTGTTTATGTTATTTTGTCACCTGCCGTGTTGCAGCAGTCTTGTTACTCACCTGCATTGTGTTGTTAACAGTAATAATGTGTCTGTGTCATCAGCATAGCTAATCTCTGGTAATTCATAACCTACACTTTTTATGTATATAATAGTGTCACTGGCTAACAGTTTTGAGGATCTCATTAATGATTAATCAGATACTTAATTCCTTCTGATCAATCAATAGTCATCATCATCGTCATCATCATTATCATCACTATTATGTGACATGTCCTTTCCAGAACGTTCTCTCTCTTTCTCCCTCTCTCTCTCTCTCTCTCTCTCTCTGAATTAAATTCGATTTTGAGCACATTCACTGACCTCTTTCACTGACATATTAAAAATGTCCCTGATGTTCGGAGTGCACCTGCTGTGGGATCGTCCCTTTTCGTACCTGCCAGACACTACACTTTCACTGTTAAACTCTTCTGTCTGTTGTGTCTCTTGATTTGACCAAAGTATTTCAGCTTTCTATTTTGTATGATGTTATCGGGCCAGTTTTCTGCCGTACCTAATCTCATCAATATCCGTTTATTTGATTGTCGTTCTATCCGTGATATTCTACGTGTCATTCATTTCAATTGCTGTTTTATTTCTTTCCAAGTAATTTGATAGAATCCGTGTTTCGCATATGTATGTTGCCACTAGGAATGTGACATCTCTTAGTAAGCACGACTTTGTTTTCTTGCCATATACTCTTCATTTTTGATCCCGTGGTCAAAGGTTAATCTTATTTTGATTCCCACATCATTCTACTGATCATCAGATCAATTAAAACTTCAAATACATCCAGATGGAAAATAGTGATATTAAACCAGTAATTGTTTTACTGAACTGATTTATATGTGTATCTTGCATTCCATCTGTATTTTCAAGAAAGCAAAGTCAAAACTTTATGAAGAGAGGGCGTGTAAATCTGACTGAAAGATTTAGTTCTCATTCGTTATTTGTGTCTTTTGGAATTTCTGCCTGACTCTAACAAAAAAGGAGTACTATTTTGTTCTATGAATAATAACAACTCACTACCAAAAATAGTACTAAGATGAACACCACAGGGGAACAGAATTAAGGGTAGACCAAAAGAGACCTGGAGAAGAACAACATAAAGGATGTTGAGCAATAGAGGGCTCACCTGGGCAAGAGCGAAAAAAAAGACAAAGGACAGGCGTTTGTGGAAAACCCTTGCGGAAGCCCCATGTGCCCTGGGCATTTAAAGTTCAAGGAGAGAGAGAGAGAGAGAGAGAGAGAGAGAGAGAGAGAGAGAGAGAGAGATGAATACTAACTAACGTGTTGATACTTGAAGAACATGTAATTCTAAAAAAAAAACCCTAAACTATTTTTACAAGAATGAAATCTACCGACTTTCCGAAGCTATGATTGGCTGGAGAACCTTTGTTGATTAATTATACTACAATAGGAGTGCAGATCAGTAATGATGATGATGTATATTACAAAGGACAGTGTATGTGTCATTTAATCAGTTGTAAACTAGTAAACAGGGAGAAGCTGTCTCGACCAGATATTTACTCTCAGAATAATACTTGAAGAACATATTGAAAAACAGAAACCATTAATACTGAACTTCATAGACATCTAAAATGGTCAACATCATTAAGGACTTATACAATGGACATGTTTGTGCAGTCAAGACAGAAGAAGAGATGAGCGAATGGTTCCATATTGAAACAGGTGTAAAACAAAGATGTATACTGTCTCCTTTACTTTTTGGGATCACAATAGACTTCATAATGAAAGAATGCTGCACAGGTAACATAGGTGTTGACAGCGTACATGGGACCCAACTAGAAGATCTTGATTTTGCTGATGACATAACTCTTATCAGTAATAATGTGAATTCCATGCAAGAAAAAAACAGATAGCTTGTCTTCACTGGCTAGCAAAATAGGACTTGAAATTAAAAAGGACAAAACAAAAATAATGAAAATTCCAATTAATCAAAATGGAAAAATACACATAAAAGGGACAGATAATGAAGAAGTCAATCAATTTGCATACCTTGGCAGCTACATAAACCAGGATGGTGACACTAGAAAGGAAGTTAGAATCAGAATTACAAAAGCGGCATCGATATTCAGGAACCTTGAGAACATACGGAATTCAAAAGTTATAAGCACAAAAACCAAGTTAAGACTATTCAATTCAAATGCAATATCCACTCTCATTTATGCATGCGAAAGCTGGGAAACTCTTTTGAAAACAAATGCCTAAGGAAAATACTTGGCATCAAGTGGAACGAATTTAAGAACAATGCAGAGATAAGACAAATGAATGAACAACAACCAGTCTCATGGGTGATCAGGAAAAGGAGATGGACATATGTTGGTCACGTGATGAGAAGAAACGATCAGAAAATCCCAAAACAGGCTATCGAGTGGAACACAACAGGCCAAAGAAAAAGAGGCAGACCGCGTGAAACACTGAAGAGGACGTTGTTAAAAGAGGCCAAATTAACAAGGCATAAAATCCATCCCTTGATGAGGTTGAAAGACTCGCCGAAGACAGGACAATTTGGCGAACTACTTTGCGAGCCCTATGTGACGTTTAACGGGACGAGAAGGATAGAAGATAACAAACTAGTAAACACATGAACTCACTTATTGGATAATATCTGGAATAGGTTTATACGATCAATGGACTGAGTTAAATTATTGTTTTTTAACGTAATTGTGGATTAGCATTTTTTAAAAAATTTAATATTTTAGGTAACACACATATTATATCTTTATGACATTTCATACGCTAGTTCCTAATTTTTATTAGAGATAAATATAGTTCATATTTATATGATATGGTCACACACTATACTGGTTCAGACTTTGTGAAAATGTGTAATTTAATAGCATTTTAAAACTTAAAAAATAGAACATTTATGTACATAAATGACAGTAACTTAACGTCGCATTTCGATTTTTTTACCGTATTATTTGTTTGACTATCCTCAAATGTAGCAAAATACTATTTACATAACATCAGGTTAGTACATAGCATTTTATTTGTTTCTGTCATCATGGTTAATGTTTTAATTGTTTTAAAACTTAGAGTACGTGCACTGCGACAAAAACATGAATAGAACCGAAAATGATATCACGTATATTTTATGTCTAGGAAATCATAAAATACTTCTACAGGCTGTTATTATGCTGCATTTAGAAATTCATGTTTATCTCAATAGTTTGTAATCATTCGTTTATCCAATTTTAAGTAATCGCTGGAATGTTTTGTTCGTTCCGAAACTCATTTCAACAGAACACATTAAATATCTGCAAGTAAACCCTGATATTTTGACCACTACATATGCTATACAACCACATTTTAAGATAGGAAGTAATTACATTGTAATTCATTTTTTCATAAATAATGCACGCTAATGTTTACCACATTCAAATATACTGTTGTGCATTTTGTTAATATAACGTGCTGATAAGAATACAAGGAAAGGGAAGGCAGCGAAGACTCAGTTAAGGACACTGGCGTGAAGGTACGGAAGTTAACGAGCAGCAAAGATTCATTGTTTTCGTTAACCTACGAACTATACCTATACGAACATATGGCGAGTAAAAGTTCAGATTCAAAACTACAGCTTGAGCTCTCTGCAAATGTTAGTTTTGTAGGATCACAAGAAACTCAAGTCGATGTGACCGGCATAAGTGACAAATCTTCATTCTTTTTTACATGGGCTGTTTACGGTGTAATGTGTCCGACAATTGGCACTTTTGGTATCGGGACAAACATCATCAACATCATCTGTTTCATCAAGCAAGATTATAAAGATTCTGTGAACATGAGTCTACTTGGTAAGAATATGATCTATTGTTTACACAATATAGCTTATTAGCTGATATGTTTTACACTACAGCTGTGGCTCGGAAATCCCGATTAAATGTTAAAACGTATCTAAGAAAGAAGTAGGAAAAACCTGATTAACTAACGAGCACGCTGTTGTGATATTTCAGTATGTGCTTTAATATTACAAAAACATACGTGGAAAGTAGGGAAAAATGTGAATGCTTGACAACAATTTGCCTCTCTGATTCTGGTCATTAAAATGATCATGGGCTTGCTTAGAAGCCTGGTTGGAGATATCATACATATGGTTCTGTAAGCAGCCAGTAAATCTGAAAACAATTTAAACACTATAAGTCACCCTACACATTGTACACACAGTGACGTACTTTACGCTGAGGGACTCGTCTGTGCTTCCCTCATGGGGAGTTTAGTTCAGAGAAAGCTGAATGTTTCAGTTTCCCAGATTACACTGCAGGTGACACAGGCATGGCCCCTGCATTTTCTGGTACCAACAAATGGATGACTCCGCTTCTAATGGCTATGGACGAGGATGTCCTTCTGTTATGGTTCCCGTTTCAGGGCTAAAAAGGGGTAGCCCAGATACGTCGAAAGTGTCAGGATCTAGCTGTAGCAATGGCCATGTGCTTAAAAGGAAGCATAATTTAACTCTGTCGGATGCGGTGATTTTTTTTTCTGAAAGCCTCTTTGCCGCTCACTTTCTGTATACAGCCAAGTGCTCTCTATAACAGTAAAAGAGAACTTTGGAAAAAACGCATTTACAATGGCAAAATTTCAAGTTTAATCCATATATCCAATAATATACAAAATACAAACACACATGGTGTAATTATCGGAACATTCTGACACATACGACAAAGTGATACCGGATATAAATTAATATACCGTAGCAGAAGTACTGTTGTAAACACACTTAAACTGTTAGCAAGATTTCTAAAGTTGAGATGGAAAATACAAACTTCGGAGGGGGGAGGGAGATAATATATCTGGGTTCAAGCAGATACTATTTAAAATTAAAGAGGAATATTACTCAGTCAGTCAATAATTTACATGTCCCTTGCGGAATCCTGCCTCCCTAACGGCACTCCTGTAGGCCTCTCGGTTGTAAGCAAGATGGCCTGCTGCTGATGCATCCATATGCAGATTATTGACGATGTCTTGGAGACATCTTCGCCTTGGTTTTATTCTCTTTATTTTTCCCTTTAATTATCCTTCCAAAATGGTCTTCTCCAAATTATCATGACGTTTAATATGTCCAAAATATATACGTTTTCTCTGTTTAATCCTTTGTACTAGCCAGCCTTCTTCAGTATTAAGTTCTTGTAGTATCAATATATTTGGTTTTTTTGTGTGTGTGGAATATCACTAATGCATTTAAATTTGACTGAACGATAAGAAGAAAAAGGCATTTTGCATTGAAATCTGTGTCATCTCAATGACATAGTTATCACTGCTTTCACTACTCATTTCACTACCAGCAATGTTTGAAAATGAATGTTAAAGCCGCGATAAATTTATTAGTATTGTATTTATATAATCATAATATATTACGACACTGACGTTAATATGAAACTGAATTTAATGTTAGTCACGATTTTTGTATTATTCCCATGTTTAGGTCTGTCAGTCTCTGATCTGGGCTGTCTTGTGACGATGGTTGGAATAAATATTATGTACAACCCATCAGTGATAGTGGCTGACCTGCCTTTTGACCCTATGGAAGTTTGTTACTTCATCTTTACGATACCACATATGTCTTTCAGCCGAATAAGCAGTTGGATCACAGCTTTAATCACCTTGGAAAGATGTTTGTGTGTATTAGCACCGTTACAGGTTTGAAAGCAATGTCAGCCAGTCATGTGTATGTCCATTGCGGAACTTTGCCTCCTTATCAGTAGGTCTCTCGTTTGTACGCAAGATAACCTGCTGCTGATGGATCCATTCGCAGATCATCAAAGATGACTTGCAGCCATCTTTGCCAATGTCTAAAACTCTTTCTTTTTTCCATTATATACCTTTATAAGACTATCCTCTCTAAAATCTCTTTAATATGTCCAAAATATTTCAGTTTTCACTGTGGAATCTCCTTTACTAGTCAACTTTCTTCAGTATTAGCTTCATCTAGTATGGATATATGGGTAAAGCTGGGGCGATCATCCCCAACCCAGCGAGTCACAGGTTGCGGATGGTGAAAGTCTTCCAGATATGGAGGATCCCTGTGAATAAGGATTTACCCAAATAAGCGAGCGCGTACCAACTGGCGGTAGACTCAGAGAGCGAGGTGGGGTAGTAGATGGCTCTACTACTCCTATAAAGTGCCTCATGTGCTTAGTGAAGGGAATACCAGACGGGTAAGAGGCGCCTTAAAACTTCTCGCCCGCGCTGCTATGCGGGTAGGACAGAGAGTCCAAAGGCTAGTGGAAAGTCCGTACACAAACCGACAGAAGGCAACGGAAAACCACTGTTGTAGCTCCCAAGAACACTTATGCTTATTCAGAGCAATAGATTTGTCATGAACGACGCTAATGGATGTTCCTCTTTAACAGTCTCGTCCGGTAGGGCAGCAGCCGCTCGAGCCAGAGGTGAAGCCAGATCGTCATCAAGCTACTGGTGGCAAAACTAACAAGTTCATAATAGCAACATGTAATGTTTTAACTTTATTCAAGGCTAGAAAATTAGAACATGTAAAGAGGGAAATTGAAAGGATGAAGATCAACATATTAGGAATGAGTGAAGTTAGATGGACAGGTGCGGGGAAGATAAACTCTAATAAATATACAATAATATATTCAGGAAGTGAGAAACATGAACGAGGAGTAGGAATGATATTTGACGAACAAATAGTAAGGGCAATTATAGGATAATTGAACATCTCGGACCGAGTCCTGATAGACTAACTGAAAATACGACCAATAAACATAAATATTATACAAGTGTACGCTCCAACATCTGAAAGTTCTGAAGAAGATGTACGGTTATTTTATGACATGCAGGCAGTCCTGAAACACTCAAAGTCACATGAATTTACTATAGTGATGGGAGATTTTAATGCCAAAGTTGGTAAAGGAAGAACTTCAGATATCGTTGGTGACTATGGAATGGAGGAGAGGAATGCAGAGGTAGTAAATTAATTGAATGGGCAAGAATACACAGCATGGTTGTAGGAATCACCTGGTTTAAACAACATCCCCGAAAACTCGCAGCGTGGTGCAGCTCAGACAAAAAGACTTTTAACCAGACAGACTACGTATTATTCAACAAACAATTCCAGAATGCATTACTGACAACAAAAACCATGCCAGGAGCTGAACTGCAATAGTGACCATGACCCACTCTATGGGAAAATTAGAATAAAGCTAGAGAAAGCATGCAGAAAAGTGAGAAACATCAAACTGAATGCAGAACTCTTTAAAAAATGACCAAGAACGGCGAGAACAAGACACAGTTATTATAACAAATAGATACAATGCAATAGACAAACAATGGGCAATGTTAAGAGATTCTATCAGCCAAACTATTAAGGAAATAATACCACCAAAAAAGAGGTCATTAAAAATAAATGGATGACAGACGACATCTTAGGACTGATGGACAAGAGGAGGAGGAGTAAAAATAAACAAGAAAAATATAGCAAGAAAAATAAAGAATTAAGACGCAAATGCAGAGAAGCAAAGGAACTGTGATCACATGAACAGTGCAGACAAATAGAGGACTTCCATAATAAAGACAGCAAAAAAAAACATGCACAAACGAATTAGTGAACTCACAGGCAGGAAGATAAAATATACCACAGGATGCCTGAAATTAAAAGAAGGTAAAATGTTATTGGGAAAAGAAGACATTGTGGACAGGTGGACAGAGTACATCGGTGAGCTATATGGAGGAGAAAGACTAGCATTATAACTAGATACTGAAAACTGTGATGGACCTCCATTACTTGAAGATAGAATCATAAATGCCATCAAACACATGAAGAAAGGAAAAGCGACTGGGCCTGATAATATAACAATTGAAGAAATAGAGGCGCTAGAGGAGACAAGAATAACAATAATAACCAAGTTACTGAATGGCATTTACAACAGTGGTTATATGCCAAGTGACTTGTCTAAATCTACGTTTATAGCACTACTAAAGAAACCGGGCGCAAAGGAATGTGATGACCACTGAACTATCAACCTCTTATGTCACATAATGAAGCTACTTCTGAGAATTATTATGAGAAGAACAAGGAAACTATAAAAGTGGAAATAGCAGATGAACAGTTTGGATTTATTGAAGGAAAGAAGAGCTTTAGAAGTACAGAACGATCTTTACTTATGCTTCATTGATTACACCAAGTCATTCGACAAGGTGAAATAATAATAAAATTATAAAAATGCTGGAAGACATCATTATAGTCTGCAAAGACCTGAGGATTCGAAAACATTTTTGCTAGCAGCAAGAAGCAGTAATTCGAGTTGAAAATAGAACTGGAAAACATCAACCTATAAAACAAGGGGTGTGACAAGTATGTGTACTATCTCCATACCATTTTTCTCTGTACAGCGAGAATATTCTAAGAACGGACATTACAGAACCAGGGATAAAAATTGAAGGATACAACATTAACAAACTTTGGAATACTGATGACACAGTACTGATAGCTGAGAACCAACAACCTGCAACAACTCTTGAATAAAGTCACTAAAGGAAGTGAACAGAAGAGCGTTACTTTAAACATAAAAAAGACAGATACTATGATTATATCTAAGAAACTGAGTCCACTAAAATGCAGTATAAAATTAAACGGAACTATTCTAAAGGCGGTGCAGAAATTCAAATACCTTGGAGCAGTAATAATTTCAGATGGGAAATGCAGAACAGAAATTATGAACAGAATAGGCCAAGCAAAGACTGCATTTCAGAGAATGAGAAACATATTAACCAACACATTCTTATCAATGAATGTTAGAAAACGAGTCCTAAAATGCTATATTGAACCTTTATTGTTATGTGGAAGTGAATCATGGACAATAGTCAGGTGCGCACAAAAATCGTTGAAAGCAACAGAAATGTGGTTTATTAGAAGAATGTAGCGAATCCCCTGGACAGCAAAAATAACTAATGAAGAATGTATGAGAAGAGCTGGAGAGAAAAAAAATCTTGTCAAAAATATAAGAGAGAGAGACAATGTACTTTCATAGGACATACAATGAGAAGAGGGGGCATTGAAAATATTATAACAACAGGAAAAATAGAAGGAAGAAAATCAAGAGGAAGACCAAGAGAAATGATACTGGACAGTCTGACCGGATGGTGTGAGAGGAGATCACCAACTGAGCTGATGGCCTGCATGAAGGATCGGATACTCTGGAGAAGCAAAATAGTCAACGATAGTCGGGACGGCACATGATGATGATGATGATAATGATGATGATGATGAGTATGGTTATAGGTGTTTTGTGTCCCTGATATTTGAAGAACTCTTCTGTAACGTTTACATTCAAAAATATGATTTTCAGCTGTTTTATTATGTGCTCATGTCTCACAGGCATATACTGCAACGGAAAAGACGCATGCACTTAAAACTCTTATTGTTGTAGCTGTCTCTGTTTCCCTCCACACCTTCTTTAGTTGTGTTATTTTTTTAACGGAGTTAAACTAATAATATGTATGAAGAACCGGTCATCTTTTTTTTCCTCTTAATTTTTAGATGCATTTTATTTAACTTTTATACTTAAAATAGTGATCAGGACGTTGAATGAATGAACTGAAGTTAAAAATATCAACAGAGACAGCATACATAAATGTTCAAAGAATATATTGCTGTTTTATTTACGGATAGTTCATCATTTTATAAGAGCTATCTTTTTCCGTCCAGCTCCATAGGTGACTTTCAAGGTAATCACCACCGTGACAGATACACTAGAAGCGTGTTGCCACTCTGTGCATCAGGCAACAAGAAACACTTGTGAGAATATGAGAGTAGGGAATATTTAAGGACATTATAATTCATGAATAAAAGAATTATTTATCAAGGTACTTATGCACACGCATGGAACTAGATTAGGACGTAATGAATAACTATTGTAAATATATATAATTCATTTAATCCAACAACCTTTCCAAACCTGACTGATTTACTCAGTGCTATAGAATGTTTATGCATTTCTCCAATGAAAGATAAAGTTAACGTTTACGGTAATTATATGTATTATTTATGTTTTTATTTTCAGATAAGGAACTTTACCTCGCCAAGGAAGACGTTTGTCGTTATCGTCAGTATCTATACCATTTTTCTAGTTGCTACATCCCCTTTGTTCGCTGTCAACAAATTGGGGATGACATTTTCTGTGTCAAGAAATAAAACCTTACTTGGTCGCATCTCAGTGACTGATCGAGAAGGAGTTGAGAGTATTAGTTATCTCATAAATAATTTTATCATCCCTATGATAGCGTTTGTTATCATCGTTATATGCACTGTGACGCTGGTAATAAAACTAAAGAATGCAACGAAATGGAGAAAGAAAACTGTAACTCCAGAACAAGCTGACAGAGTTTCCAGTCGTAACCAGAAAGTGGCAAAGATGGTTGTGATGATTTCCACTCTGTTTATTGCTTGTTTTGCCCCTTTATGCATCGCCTTGTTGGCTGCGGCTTTTGAGCCAGAGCTAGATCTTGGTGGCAGATACTTAAAAATAGCATTAATAATTGGTGGTCTTAGCTTTGTTTTAGAGTCCATAAACTCGTCAGCGAATATTTTTATTTACTACCACATGAGCAGTAAATACAAGGAAGTATTTAGAGGTGTATTTTGCATGAATAAACTCGCAAAGAAATTTGGAAATAGTTTAATATGATTTTAAAAATGGTATATGTATGCTTCTTTTGTACGCTAACACACATATACCAGTTTTGCAGATATAGATTTTATGTAACAACACTATTAACTGCATAAGTATACTACTTAAGTAACAGAAACAGAGTTCCACCGGCTCACTATATAAATGGAACGAATGTTCAATGACCATAACATTAAAATAGATTATTATCGTACAATAATATTATTGTTATGCATTGTAAATCCGAGTTTCTATAACAAACGCTCACTAAAGAGATTCTCACATGAAATGGAGGAAATATAATTATGGCAGATGAATAGTTATGCTTAGCATTGTTCGACTAACCATATCTGAAAAATGTAAATGGTTTAACGTTCCGCTATTTCAGCTCATAACTGTTGAAAATGATCGCATTCAGTCCATGATGTTGTCCACTGATTTAAAGTCGTCATTTATAATAAAAATTATATTTTCAGAGTATGTTTCCATTGCTACTTAGATTTAAGGGAGATGATTCCCACAGATATGAGTTATTGAGCTGATCTCCCCTGCTCGAATAGCTTATAGAAGCTTATAGTTATCGCCTCTTGCACGAGCTTTAAGCAAGAACTTAGAAGTACTTGAGTTGTGATGAGGAGTTTTTGGTTTTTTTTAGGGTGGGTTGGGATTTGGTTTTCTTGTAACATTTAACATAGTCTGAATCTGGCTGTTGAAATGATAATAGTGTTTTTGTTAAGCATTGACTTTTCGTAGAGTCAAGAATTGACAAGACAATATTTCCTTTCGTGTATATTTGTGTTGGAACGACTGGCTTTATTTATGTTTTGCCGGTATAATAGTACACTCTTGGGTTCAACGCTAATGGATATGTTGAATAATATTAACGTCATGTACTTGCATAGACCCATAATTATCCATTCCATCATAAAACGTTTGTGAAACTTACGAGGATGTGTTCTGACTTCTTTATGTATTTCCACTGTAGACTTGCTAACGCGGGTTTCCTGTCTGAGTATATCATACAATCGCTGTTGTTGTGTGTCCAAGTTGTGATATGTTGTATATGAATCCAGTCAGCAATACTACATCACATGTCTTCATACTGTCTTATCTTGGCACTTTACTATAAGCTGTGCCATGTTGTGTGTGAATCCAGTCAGCAATATTAGGTCAAGTGTTTTCGTACTGTCTCATCTTAAATACCTTACAACAAGGTATAAATGACTAATCGCATACAGATTATTATGCGCGTTATTGTAAAAAAAAGCGTAGTTTATTCCAGCTAGTGGCAAAAAAATTCAGAGCTGAGATATATACGGAATTCACGATTTTTTTTCAAGTATGGACGCAATCAGAAAACCATCAGAAGGCAAACACTGTGCTATTTAATGACGCTAATTCAAATGTCGGACGAACAGACGAACCTTTTGACATCAAAGCTTACTGCCACATTGAAACATATCAACTAACGTGTTCTCAGGTGTGTGTTACACAAAATAATCCAGTAGATGAAAGCATTTCAAAACAACAGTTGTAGTACTAGCTGTAACCCCGTATTAATCGTCATTTTCCCGTGTATATCAGTACTTTTTTACCGTAGGCACATTACAAGGGAAGTTACTTCATTGCAATAATTTTCATTTTGTAGCATTTGAATGTAAATGCTATAGAAGAGTTCTCCAAATATCGTGGACACAAAAAAGAACAAATATATCTATACTACAAGAGCTTAATATTGAAGAAGGCTGGCTAGTAAAGAGGATTAAAGAGAGAAAACTTAAATATTTTGGCCACATTAAACGTCATGATAATTTAGAGAAGACCGTATTGGAAGGATACATAATGGGAAAAAGAAAAAGAGGAAGACCGAAACGAAGATGGCTGCAAGACATCGTTGATGATCTGGAAATGGATGCAGCAGCAGCAGGCCATCTTGCTCACAACCGAGAGGCCTACAGGAGTGCTGTTTGGGAGGCAAAGTTCCGCAAGGGACATGCAAAGGAATGAATGAAGCATATGAATATTTATAAATCAGTGAGGGCCCCGTAATGAAATATATGCCATAATAAGATAATAGTGTCTTAGATTTAATAACCTCATGCAGAAACATCTGTATTCCATCACCCAACATGCTTCTAAACCAGTCTCGAATCATTTTAACGCCCCCAACCACAAAGGCAAATCTGATTTTCTGGTTACAGTCAACAAACAAATGCCACTGTGATGGCACACGCCACTGAGCGCTTGAAAACCATTACATTCAGGAATATGGGACGTCAGAACTCGATGGCCTAAACACGAAATTGTCAGTCAAATTCTGCAAGAGTAGCACATGTGTTTACACCGACATGTTTAAGAGTATGTGACGTATCAAACATTCCGAATACAATATACAAATTACATTGTTAATACAATTAAATAATGATAGGTAAAAAAGTAATATCACCATGTGCAAGCGATTAAGGCATATTCAGGATACGGTGTTAAAACTATATTTCCACGACCTTCACCATTGAAAGTGTGATGTTGTCGGTATTATACGTGGTCGCACTTACGTTCCGAGATTTCTCTAGTACCCAGATTTACGGGGCTGGGTGGGCCCCGGGGCCTTTTCAGCGTGTACTAGAGAAAATCCATGGCTGGGACTGAACCCGGTACCACGGGCTTAGTACACCGAACGCCCAACTACTCAGCCAAGTAGGCCGCCTTGATGATGATTTTAGTATTAGTAATAAAATACCACAAAGTATGACTGAACAGATTTGGCATATTTCTACCAGCAATGTGGTTTCTTCTCCTATAACACGATTCATCATCACCATCATGTGCCGTGCCGACTGGCGTTGGCTATTATGCTTCTCCAGAGTACCGGATCCTTCATGCAGGCCATCAGTTCAGTTGGTGATCTCCTCTCACACCATCCCGTCAGACTGTCCAGTATCATTTCTCTTGGTCTTCCTCTTGATCTTCTTCCTTCTATTTTTCCTGTTGTTATAATATTTTCAATGCCCCCTCTTCTAATTGCATGTCCTATGAAAGTACATTGTCTCTCTCTCTTATATTTTTGACAAGGTTTTTTGTCTCTCCAGCTCTTCTCATACATTCTTCATTAGTTATTTTTGCTGTCCAGGGGATTCGTAACATTCTTCTAATAAACCACATTTCTGCTGCTTCCAATGATTTTTGTGCAGACACGATTACTACAAAATAATCTCACATTTTCCTTCTATAATTTTGAACAATTAAGCTTCTTCATTCTACCTCACCAAAGTACATTTACTGTGCATGCTTTTTTGTAGAATTATATTTAGTATTTTACTCTATCTTGCCAAAATACACGTGTTTTAAATAGTTTTTAACAATTATGTTTCTTCCTTCTATATGTCCAAAGTATACGTACTTTGAAATGTTGGAATTTCAACTGATAATGTGCTTTTCTGAGAAAGGTCAAGCCAGTCTGTCGTTTGTATATCTCTTGCGAAACTTTGCCTCCCTAACAGCTCTCCTATAGGTCTCTGGGTTGTAAGCAATATGCCCTGCTGCTGATGCATCTATTCGCAGATCATCAAGGATGATTTTCGCTTTGATATTCTCTATATTTTGATGTCCACTATTTTCTCTGTTTAATCTTCTTTACTAGCCAAACTTTTTCTATATTAAGTTCTTGTAGTAAGGATATATTTCTTCCTTTTGAGGTCCATGAAATGTGAAGTACTCTTTTATAGTATTTATATTCAAAGAAATATATGTTTCTCAACTGCTGTGTTAATTGTCCAGGTCTCACAAACCTATTCTGTGACAGGAAAGAATCATTCCTTTAAAAATCGTCTTTTTGTAATGTATATGTCATCGTGGTCAAATGCTTTCATTAAAACTCTGAAAGAATATGCTAATAGGGCAACTGGGTAACATTTTTGAGGATCTCATTAATGCTGCTTCAGCTACCTAAAACGCGCTCTCAAATTCATCAGATCAGTCATCGTCATCATCATCATCATCATCATCATCATCATGATCATCATGATCATGATCATCATCATCATTATGTGATATATCCTTTCCATAACGTTGTTCCTCTCGCAGCCTCCCTGAAGTAAATGCGCTATTGCTCGAATAGGCCGGCGTCTTGCGCAGACATATTCAGACTTTTTGTCCTGAGCCCACCTGGTCGAGGTAATCCTTATTCTCTTTGTGCCTGGTACTATGATTTCACTGTTAATCTCTCCCGGGGGGGGGGGGTGTTGTGTCTCTTGATGTGGCCAAATTATTTCAGCTGTCTAAAAGTTATGATGTTAACGAGCCAGTATCATGTCACACATAATCTCATCAATATCTGTTTAATTGATGTTCGTTCTATCCATGATATTCAAAGTGACCTTCTATAACACTTCACTTCAGGTGCTGTTTTATTTGTTTCCTAGTAACTTGTTAACAGTCCATGTTTCCCATCTGTATGTTGCCACTAGGAATATGTAAGCTCTTAGTAAGCATAGTTTTGTTTTTTTGTTGGTACCTTCCCACACTCTCGTCTTTTGTGTTAGTTGCTGTTATGCAACTGGTGTTCTTCTTTTCGATTTCCACATCATTTTATTGATCATTCGATCAGTTATGACTTCATATCTATCCAGAAGTGTTTTACTGAACTGATTTTACATTTGTATCTTGCATTCCACCTGCACCTCCAAGAACGCACAGTCAAAACTTTATGAAGAGAGGGCGTGTAAATCTGAATGAAAGATTTAGTTCTTATTCGTTATTTGTGTTTTTAGTAACTGCTGCCTGACTCTTAAAAAACGGGTAATATCTGGTGCCTATAAATAATATATGACGGGTTAATACTTCAAGAACAGATATTTCATGATAAAATGTCCCTGCAATTTTTACTCGATTAAGATATACCGACTTGCCGAAGGCATGATTGGCTGGAGAAGCTATGCTGATTCCTTATGCGCTATCAGGAGTATGGGTAGTGATGATGGTGATGTTCACTACAAAGGAAATTTTATGTGTTATTTAAACAGTTGCAAACTAGTAAACACATGAACTCACGTGTTGGATAACATCTGAAATAAGTTAATACGATAATTTATATGCCTAGAGTTAAATTCTTGTGTGTTTAACGTAATTATGGTTTAGCATGTTTTGTTTTCAAGATTTTAGCGTTTAAGGTAATAAACATATATATATTGGTGTCATTTCATAAACCTATTCCTAACTTTTTGTATAGGGAATTATAGTTGGAATTGGTCGTACACCATACTGGTTCAGACTTTGTAAAAATGTATAATTTAATAGCATTTTAAAGATATAAAATTAGAACATTTATGTACATAAATAACAGTAACTTAAAGTCGCATTTCGATTTGTTTTTTACCGTATTATTTTTTTCAACTTTTCTCAAGGGGTAAATTGATGTAGCAAAATACCATTTACATAACATTATGTTAGTACGTAGCATTTTATTTGCTTCTTTCGTCATGATTGATGTTTTAATTGTTTTAAAACATAGAGCACCTGCATTGTGACAAAAAATATTAATAGAACATATTATGGTAGTATGGATATTTTATGTCTAAGAAATGATACAATATTTATCTTCTTATATATCTTATATAATTCACGTGCCGTTAAACGACACATAGGGCTCGCAAGGTAGTTGTTCGCCAATTTTTCCTGTCTTCAGCGAGTCTTTCAACCTCATCAAGGGATTTTATGCCTGTTAATTTGGCCTCTTAACAAAGTCTTCTTCAGAGTTTCAAGCAGTCTGCCTCTTTTTCTTTGGCCTGTTGTGTTCCACTTGATAGCTTGTTTTGGGATTCTCTGATCGTTTCTTCTCATCAAGTGACCAACATATGTCCATCTCTTTTTCCTGATCACCCATGAGACCGGTTGTTGTTCAAACATCTTATCTCTGCATTGTTCTTGAATTCGTTCCGCTTGATGCCGATTATTTTCCTTAGGCATTTGTTTTCAAAAGAGTCCAATTTCTTGTCTATGTCTTTAGTTGTTATCCAGCCTTCACATGCATAAATGAGGGTGGGTATTACATTTGAATTGAATAGTCTTGGTTTTTGTGCTTATAACTTTTGAATGACATATGTTCTGAAGATTCTTGAAAATCGATGTTGCTTTTTCAATTCTAACTTCCTTTCTGGTATTACCATCCTGGTCTATGTAGCTGCCAAGGTATGCACATCGATTGACTTCTTCAATATATGCCCCTTCTACGTGTATTTTTTCCATTTTAATTAAGGGGAATTTTCATTATTTTTGTTTTGTCCTTTTTAATTTCAAGTCCTATTTTGCTAGCGAGTGAAGACAGGCTATCTGTTTTTTCTTGTATGAAATTCACATTATTACTGATAAGAGTTATGTCATCAGCAAAATAAATATCTTCTAGTTGGGCCCCAGTCAATAACTGTGTTACCAGTGCAGGATTTTTTTTTATACTTTTATACTTTTAAATACTTCTACAGACAGTTGTTTTCCAAAATTTAGAAATTCATGTGTGTCTCAATAGTTTTTAATCAATCGTTTATCCAAATTTAAGTAATCGTTAAATGCTTTCTTCGTTTTAGAATGCTCAGTTCAACATATTACATTAAATGTTTACAAGTAAAGAGTGATATTTTAAGCATTTCATATACTATATAACCAGATTGAAAGATAAGAAGCAATTACATTGTAATTCATTTATTCACAAATAATAAAAATGTATTTTTACCAAATTGAAATGTACTGTTTTATATTCTTTTAGCATAACGTGCTTATAAAACTACAACGAAATGCAACGAAGCTAACGGCAGCGAAGACTCATTTAAGGACACTGGTGTCAATCCTTCAATGTAGTAAAGAAAACAAGCAGCGAAATCCACTGTTTTCGTTAACCTAAAGGGCTCATGTCCTATACGAACATATGGCGAGTAAAAGTTCCCATTCAAAATTACGGCTTGAGCTCCCTGCAAATTTTAGTTGTCTGGGATCACAACAGACTCAAGTCGATGTAACCGGCATAAGTGACACATCGTCATTCTTTTTTACATGGGCTTTTTACGGCTTACTGTGTCCGACAATTGGTGCTTTTGGTATCGGGACAAACATCATCAACATCATCTGTTTCATCAAGCAAGATTATAAAGATTCTATGAACATGAGTCTACTTGGTAAGAAAATGATCTACTGTTTACACAATATAGCTTATTAGCTGATATGTTTTACAATACAGCTGTGGCTCGGAAATCCCGATTAAATGTTAAAAACTATCTAAGAAATAGTAGGAAAAACCTGATTAACTAACGAGCACGCTGACGCTGTTGTGATGTTTAAATACCTTAATCATACAAAAATATACAAGGAAGTTCGAAAAAATATGAATGCTTCACAACAATATGCCTCTGTTGTTGTAGCCGTTAAAAAAAGGACTGTCTTAGTAGTCTACCGGGAGATATCACACAGATGTTCCTGCTTGCACTTACCTACACAGTTTAAACAATATATCACCCTACACTTTTTAACACACTGTGACATATATTCTCTCATGTGAATCCCTCATGGAGAGTGGGGTTTTGAGAAAGGTAATCGTTGCTGTTTCCCAGATTACAAGGCACTTGAAACAGCCATGGCACCTGCATTTTCTGGTACCAACAAATGGATGACTCCACTTCTAATGGCTATGGACGAGGACTTCTTTCATTTATGGTTCCAATTTGTAGGGGAAACAGGGGTAGATCAGAGATGTCGGACGTGTTAAGATCGAGCTGTATCAATGGTAAATGGTGATGCAGAAATGTCTCTATCATTTGGGCGGTGAAAAAGAAATACTAATCTGACCCTGTTTGGATGAAGTCTCGTGCCTGTTCTTCTCCTCAATGCCTCTTCACTTCACATGTCACTGTCAGCAACACTCCAAACTTAGTAATAAAGCTGGGGTCAGTAAATTAATGCTGCATTTTATATATTGATATTTAATTTATGCTCTCACATTGTGCAGATGCCTTGTCGTGACAGCTTGTCTACCGTGACCCACCCCCCTCCCCCAGGGCAATAACAGCGGGAGTTATGCTCCTGGCAGGTCCAACAAAGCTGGAAAGGTCAACGGGGGTAAGGGTCAGGATACTTGTATCCTGGTCTTCCAGGTTGTGGGCACGAGTTGGGGGGGGGGGGAGGAAGGCAACGACCCCATCTCCACAAATCTTACGGAACACGTAGAAAGAAGGATTAATCTTACGGAACACGTAGAAAGAAGGATTAATCTTACGGAACACATAGAAAGAAGGATTAATCTTACGGAACACATAGAAAGAAGGATTAATCTTGCGGAACACATAGAAAGAAGGATTAATCTTACGGAACACAAAGAAAGAAGGATTAATCTTACGGAACACATAGAAAGAAGGATTAATCTTACGGAACACATGGAAGCCTCGAAATTGGACGCATAAAATGGGTTACAGCCTTAGAAGTTCAAAAATAGTATGAGATTTGAAGACCGAGGCAGGGATAGAAAGACAACATGGATAAAAAAGGTGGTGGTGTCACCAGCCGGAGAGAGAAGATTAAGAACAGAGAGCAATGGAGCTGAGACTTATCTGAAGCAATGACCCATAATGGCTCGGAAAGCTGAAGAAGATATTTATGTTACGGTATTGACATTAATACCACAATGAATTTAATGAATGTCACGATTAATGTATTTTTGTCCATGTTTAGGCCTCTCAGCCTCTGATCTAGGCTGTCTTGTGACGATGGTAGGAATAAACATTATGTTCAACCCATCAGTGATAGTAGCTGACCTGCCTTTCGACCCCATGGACGTTTCTTACTTCATCTTTACGATACCACATATGTCCTTCAATCGAATAAGCAGTTGGATCACAGCTTTAATCACCTTGGAAAGATGTTTGTGTGTATTAGCACCTTTACAGGTTTGAAACCATATCAGTCAGTCAGTCATTTGCATGTCCCTTGCAGAACTTTGCATCCCTAGTAGTTCTCCTATAGCACTTCAAGACGTCCTGCTGCTGATGCATTCATTCGCAGATCATCATCGATATCTTTCAGTTATATTCGGCCTTTGTTTTCCTCCTTTCCTTTTCCCATTATATACCCTTTTAAGACTGTCTTCTCTAAATTCTCATGATGTTTAATATATCCAAAGTATTTAAGTTTTCTCTGTTTAATCTTCCTTACTAACCACTTTTCTTCTATATTAAGTTCTTGTAATATAGATATTATTAATCTTTTTTGTGGCCATGATATTTGAATGACTATTCTGTAGCATTTACATTCAAAGTAATATAAGTGTTTCTCAGCTGTTTTGTTAAGTCCAGGTCTCACAGCCATATGTGGCAATGGGAAAGATGAATGCTCTTAAAAATCGTATTTTTGTATTTGCCTTTGTTCCTCTCCACAGCTTTTTTAGGTGTGTTATTTTCTGAGAGGTGATGCAGTTACCTAATAATAGATCTGAAAGAATTGATCACCATTTTTTTTTCTATTTTCTATTTTTTCTGTAATTTTTAGATTTTTAACAACGTTATGGTCAAAATATAGATCCATCGTTGAAGTGAAGAAATGAAGTCCAAAACTCAAAACAGAGATAACATACATTTAACAAAATATATTTCAATTTTATTTACCGATAGTAAATTATTTACATCAAGTCAAGTCTTAAGTGGAACATGAAGAAAAAGAGGTCGACCAAGAAGAATTCTAAAGAGGACATTGTTAAGAGAGGTCAAATGAATAGGCAAAAAATCTCTTGATTTGACTGAAAAGCTCGCTGAAAATAGAAAAAATTGGCGAACTATCTTGCGAGGCCTATGTGACGTTTAACGGCACGGGAAGGATATAATATATATACGATAACATAGTATATTACCTTATAAGAATTGTTTATTTTTGTTCTGCTCGATAATTGTCTTTCAAGGTATTGACCTCCATGACAAATGCACTAGAAGCTTCTTGCCACTGTGTGAAACACTTTTAAATATATCACAGCTGGGAATATTTAAGGATAAAATAATTAATGAATAAACTGTTTATTTATCATGTACTATGCACAAGCATGGAAGCTTAGCAGGTAATGAATAGCTATTATAATTATATATCACGCAGTTAATAATTTAATAATCTTTCCAAGGCTTATTGATTTTCTCAGTGCTATACAATGTTACGGATTTCTCCAGTGAAAGATAAAGTTAACGTTTTACGTTAATTATATGTATTTTTTATTTTATTTTCAGATAAGGAGATTTACTTCGCCAAGAAAGACGTTAGCCATTATCGTCAGTATCTTTATCATTTTTCTAGTTGCTACAGGCCCTTTGTTCGCTGTCAACAGATTGGGGATGACATTTTCTGTGTCAAGAAATAAAACCTTACTTGGTCGCATCTCAGTGACTGGTCGAGAAGGAGTTGAGAGTATTTCTTCTCTCTCTCTGAACCTTAAGTGCCCAGGGCACATGGGGCTTCCGCAAGGGTTAGAGTATTTCTTATCTCATAAATAATTTTGTCATCCCTATGATAGCCTTTGTTATCATCGTTATATGCACTGTGACGCTGGTGATTAAACTAAAGAATGCAACGAAATGGAGAAAGAAGACCATAGTTGCTGCACAAGCCGACAGAGTTTCCAGTCGTAACCAGAAAGTGGCAAAGATGGTTGTGATGATTTCCACTCTGTTTATTGTTTGTGTTGCCCCTTTATGCATAGCTACGATTGCGTTAGCTTTTGAACCAGAGATAAATCTTGGTGGCAGATACTTAAAGATAGGAGTTATACTTGGTGGTCTTAGTTTTGTTTTAGAGGCCGTAAACACATCAGCGAATATTTTTATTTACTACCACATGAGCAGTAAATACAGAGAGGTATTTACAAAAGCGTTCTGCTCGAAAAAAGCTTTCGAAATATCTTGGAAATTATTTATTTTTTAAAGTTGTAGATTTAGACTTCGTTTGAAGTATAAATCTACTACTTCACTGGGGCTCCACATGTATCTGTGTTGCAGCTACAGATTTGACATACCCGTTGTGTAACTACAAAAATAGCACACGCACGCACGCATGCACGCACGCTCACACACATGCGTGTCTGTCGGTATGTGTGTGTGAAAATGCTGGTAATAAAATGTGTTAACCATATCTTATTTCAAGTGGTATTTGTCATGGCATTATGCAATAGATAAGCTATTGATATTAAGATAATATCTCTCTCTCTCTCTCTGAATCTTAAGTGTCCAGGGCACATGGGGCTTCCGCAAGGGTTTTCCACAAATGCCTGTTCTTTGCCTTTTTTTCTGATCTTGCCCAGGTGAGCCCTCTATTGCTCAACATCCTTTCTGTTGTTCTTCTCCATGTCTCTTTTGGCTTACCCTTACTTCTATTCCCCTGTGGTGTCCATCTTAGTGCTATTTTTGGTAGTGAGTTGTCAGTCATTCGGAGCACATGTCCCAACCATCGTCAGCATCTTTCCTCAATAATTGCTGTCAGTGGCTTCATTTGCATTTCTGCTAACAAGATGTTATTTCATATGGTGTTTGGCCAAAATATTTTTCTAATTCTTCGTAAACATTTAGTCTGGAAATAATTCAACTTGCTTTCTATTGTTTTGGTGATTTTCCAGCATTCACTTCCATAGAGTAGTACACTTATAACATTACTCTTAAATATCCTGATTTTCGTCTTTATGCTTAGTTTTGTTTTTTAGATTTCCATATAGTCTGCAGCACTGCAAAAGCCTGGTTTGCTCTAATAAGTCTACTGTTGATGTCCTCTGTGTTGTCTCTATTTTCTACTACTCTACTGCCAAGTTATACAAATTCATTGACTTCCTCCACTAATTGCTATCTACTCTGAGTACATTTCTGTTGTTCACATTTTGCTTCATTAACTTTGTCTTTCCTACGTTGATCTTTAGTCCTATGTTGTTTGCATTCTGAGTTAGCTTATTTATTTTATCTTGCATATCTTTGTGGCCGCTTGATAGTAGACAAATGTCCTCCAGCACTGTGTCAAGGGTCCATTGTAATCCTCTGCGTTTGTCTGATGTTGCCTCCTTCATCAACCAGTCTACTGCCAGGATAAATAATGTTGGTGATAGTACACATCCCTGCTTCACTCCTGTTTGTACCCTAAAGCTGCTGGAGGTATGTTCTCCACAGATCACTTTGCACTGAAATCCCTCGTATAGAGCTTTGATTACATTCACTATCTTATGGGGGAGACCATGCCATCTTAGGATTTTCCACAGTGCATCTCTGTTGACACTGTCAAATCTTTCTCAAAATAGATAATCATCACAAAGTATATACAACAAACATCTAGCAATAGAAGAGAGAAGAGATAGCAACAACTATAAAGAAGTTTAAAGAAATAAACCATGAAAATTGTCCTTGCTTTAAGGGCTTGGAAAAGATGGTAAACGCATCTTGATATGATCATCAAGTTGTCATTCTAAGAATTAAAACAAAATATCTGAAGACAAATTTCTCCAGATGAGAAATTGATTCAGGCTACTTTCCAATAAGAAGATTCTATTTTCAGTTTTCATTTGTTTGGATATGGAAATAACAATTAACATGCACGGTATACATGTAGACAAAAAAGCAAGTTGCATATGAAATGTGAAGAAAAATTGATTGTTGATGGCGCATAAAATAGTTTATGAGACACTATATTATATATATGAAATAAAGTACTTGGGCACACATTCATACATACGGTAATATTCAATGGAACAGAGATCTGAAATTTTGAAAAGTATAAATTTAGAAGTAACAGCGTTTCTTTCTTTCTTTCTTTCCTTCTTCACACTGGTAAAAAATATATATCTTTGTAAACAGAGTTTATGAAACAGAGCGATTTTTTCTTTCTGCTCCTAACAACTTATATTTAGTAAAAACTGTTGAACTAAATTACGTATATTTGTTAATAATGTTTGTAGAAAACCCTTGCGGAAGCCCCTTTTTCCGTGGGCACTAAGGTTCAGAGAGAGAGAGAGAGAGAGAGAGAGAGAGAGAGAGAGAGACTGAGAGAGAGTGATTGATTGATTGATCTTTATTTCAAAAGGGTTAAGAATTGGGCACGCAGTCCCGTCTGACATTCTGAGCTTTATCATACTGTAGCATAGCCTTGTAAGTAATGATTATAGTTATTATTATTATTATTATTATTATTAGCAGTAGTAGTAGTAGTAGTAGTAGCTCTTCAGAAAGTAAAACAAATAAAGAATCTGTGGAGAGGAGCAGACAGAACCACAAAAATAAGATTTTTAAGGGCATGCATCTTTCCCATAGCAACATATGCCTGTGAGACCTGGACACTTAACAAAACAGCTGAGAAACACATAAATGCCTTTGAATGTAAATGCTACAGAAGAATTCTCCAAATATCGTGGACACAAAAAAGAACAAATATATCTATACTACAAGAGCTTAATATTGAAGAAGGCTGGCTAGTGAAGAGGATTAAAGAGAGAAAACTGAAATATTTTGGACACATTAAACGTCATGATAATTTAGAGAAGACCGTATTGGAAGGATACATAATGGGAAAAAGAAAAAGAGGAAGACCAAGACGAAGATGGCTGCAAGACATCGTTGACGATCTGCAAATGGATGCAATACCAGCAGGCCATCTTGCTCACAACCGAGAGGCCTACAGGAGTGCTGTTTGGGAGGCAAAGTTCCGCAAGGGACATGCAAAGGAATGAATGAATGAGTAGTAGTATTAGTGACATGATCAGGAATATAGTTAAGAATGTATTGGGGGGCAGGATAGTAGATCAAACGGTGACAGAGAAGGGATAGTTAGAAGGACGAAGAACGGATACTCGGTACTTCAAAGACCTGATCAAAGGTAAACCGAATCGACATGGGTACGCCGATAGATCGTAACATTGCGACTTCACGCACACCTGCAGTAGCCGAGGGGGAACAATTGACCAGTAGATCAAACGACTGAACAGAGAACGGATTAGGTCCCGAAGCAGATAACATGAAAGAGATGAGGGACTGGGTTAATTGGAGGTAACAATTGGACCGACGGAGATGAAAGCGACTAACACGAAGACGCTAGTTGCGGCCGGTTGGAACTTAGGAATATAAGGCAGCTGCAGGTAGAGAGAGGAGTATTCAGGAGGCAGGGGGAGGTGCAGGCAGCTGCAGGAAGACAGATTAGGACT
Organism: Achatina immaculata; assembly: GCA_009760885.1. NCBI lineage: Eukaryota > Metazoa > Mollusca > Gastropoda > Stylommatophora > Achatinidae > Lissachatina > Lissachatina immaculata. Next base: position 65,820,098 of record CM019702.1, read on the forward strand.
CAGCTGCAGGTAGAGAGAGAAGGATTCAGCAAGAGAGATGTAGAGATAGAGACATAGTGGTAGACTGAACTAGTGTAGCAAGAGAGTGTGCAGTAATTTTTACCACGAGCTTTTGTATTAAAGTATGAGGTATTGAATATTGTGAAGCAGAGAACGCTGCTTAAATACTGCTTTTAGAATATGATAAGTATGATATTGTGATATTTTGAGATTATATACTACAAAGATGAAAACAACGAAATGTATGCCAAGTGACGTTATCCATTATATGTCTGGATCATATTTATCAAAATAAAAGTTATGCAGTGAACTTTTCTTCGGACTTCTCTGGTCCAGCGAATGATGTAATATGTTGTGAAACATCAATGTGTGATGTGACGATTAAAGAGAACCGTACAGAATAATAAGATAGGACCAAGAACATCTAGATTGAACAACAAAATAGAACTCATAAGTGTTATAATGGTGTCCGTGCCTATTCCCGACATCTGGGAGGAGACGACCTGGCGTATAAGCGGCCACATTGCGAGGTGGTAGCTATTAACGATCACGTGCTGATAATTTAAGCAAACGCTTTGTGATTTAGACATACAGAAAACATTTTATCTTTATAACAGCGGTAGTATTCAGAACGCAGAGTGGTGTTAACTAGGGAACATTAATGAGACATTCACGAGGAACATCAGCGACAGAGGGGCAGTTTGCTCGACCAGGAACAAGAGATAATTAGGTTAGGTATTAGTTTGAATAGTTTAAATACCTTGGAGCAGTAATAACTTCAGAAATGCAGAACAGAAATTAGGAACAGAATAGGCCAAGCAAAGACTGCATTTCAGAGAATGAGAAACATATTAGCTAACACATCTTTATCAATGAATGTTAGAAAACGAGTCCTAAAATGCTATATTGATCCTATCTTGTTATATGGAAGTGAATCATGGACAATAGGCAAGTCTGCACAAAAATCATTGGAAGCAGCAGAAATGTGGTTTATTAGAAGAATGTTGCGAGTCCCCTGGACAGCAAAAATAACTAATGAAGAATGTATGAGAAGAGCTGGAGAGACAAAAAACCTTGTCAGAAAGATAAGAGAGAGACAATGTACTTTCATAGGACATGCAATGAGAAGAGGGGGCATTGAAAATATTATAACAACAGGAAAAATAGAAGGAAGAAGATCAAGAGGAAGACCAAGAGAAACGATACTGGACAGTCTGACGGGATGGTGTGAGAGGAGATCACCAACTGAACTGATGGCCTGCATGAAGGATCGGGTACTCTGGAGAAGCATAATAGCCAACGCCAGTCGGCACGGCACCTGATGATGATGATTAGTTTGATTGTTGTTCAAATTGCAGTGTATATGGGTTTGATTTATACTGATGTGTTAGCATATTTTTTTACTAGAAATTATTGATTAGTTCACCGAATATTTCATAGAGTGTGAATAATACATATATTTTTCAGGGAGAGTATTACAGAAACACCGGAAATAGACATACTGAAATGGGAGGTCAGATATCTGAGGAGAGAAGTAGCTAGGTTAGGTAGAGAGTTGAGGCAAGAAAGAAATATGAGAACACATTACAATTTTTATCCTAGAACAGACTTTAGACAGACACAGAACTCTTGTTATAGAAATGAGAGAGTTGGAAGAAGACATATATATCATAACCAGGAACAGTATACAGACATGAGTTATAAAACCAGACAACCTGCCTACAACGACACGAGGTATAGAGACACCTACCAGCACAACTATTTTAAAAGAAACGGCTGCAGGTATATGCCACATAACACCGAACGGTTTGATAAGAATATGAAGAAAGAAAGAATTTCAGTAGTGTGTACAATATCAGACACAGATAGACGAAATAACTATGAGACGAAGAGGAATAAAACTAGGGTAGAATTAGTCGAAGCTGGTAGTCAGACAGTTAAGGACAGAAAAGACAGGTTAACAAATACAGATAGGGTAACCAGAGACGCACACACCTTTATGTCAGACACAGAACTAGGCAGATTAGCTCACACAATGGTTGATGTAGGTGTGGGGGTGAGCGAAGATTGTTTGGTAAGAAAGAGTGATGTAACCACAAACACTTTACCCACAGAAACATGTGATATTACCATAGAAACAGACATTGTGTTAAAAGATGTATCTACTCAGTCAGGTTATATTACTAAGGATGAAGAAACAAATACAGTAGATGTAGTATTAAGAGATAGTTATACATGTATGTCAGAGACGAGGATTGATTTGAAAGAGGATCATGTAAAAGACTGCAACAATAGTCAGAGGATACTAGATAGTACAGAGGGGTCACAAGGTTATACAATAGGTGCTGTCACTGACAGCGATTTTGCTAAAGGTTTTGAAAGGTTTTTACCAGCTCGGTTCGTCCCTCTCACCGTACAAGTCTTGAAATGGCTGATATCGTTTCTGCATCCCTACAGCCACCCCAATGGTGGTCCGCTTTACTTTCCAACCAGAGGTGGATCTGGAAAACGGGGAAATCCACAGGCAGGGAACCCTGCTTTTCACCGTCAGTGGACAAGAACTGTCCAGAACGACCTACTCTTTAATATCCAGCATGATCGCTGGTCTGTTTGGAGTGGGATCAGGCGGAATCTCGAAATTATATCGTTTCGAGGACAAAGCGAGGTGGTACGCCACTCTAACGGCGGCGGCCCACATAACGCGTTTTGCGCGGCTCCATGGACGGGTTTTCGAAGCGGATAACCCGAAAATCAAAATTACTTGTGAACACCTGGGTACGGAAAATCAAAAAGGTACCCTCCATTGGGTTCCTACCACACTGAAACCCGCAGCAGTCAAGAGGTTGCTGGAGCAGCTGACGGGAGACCCAGACGTGGAGGCATACCCGGTGCAGGCAGCCGGGGACAAGTGGGTCTTCACTTTTAAATCGGGGAAATCGATCCCCCATTATGTCGAAGCTGACACGGGACAAGACAAGCCACATAAGATGTGGATACAGTTGGCAGGGCGGAGGACACCCTGCCCGAGGTGCGGTCTAGACGACCACTGGGCCAGCAAGTGCCCACAAAAAAATAACAAAAAATCCCAGGTTGAGAGGAAAACACCTGGAGAGCAACCACGTGGGCAGAACCAAGAACCCGCCCCGGAGACACCGGAGAAGCACTGGTTAACTGCCGACGGCTTCACCATGGCCGACAAAAGGAAAGGTAAAAGAGCCCGGTGTGAGACGCTCAACCCGGAGCTCACGGCGCCACCAACACCTGAACCCAGGGTAGAAAAAGATTTTACAGACGAGGAAGAAGAGGAACAGGAGGCTGACAGTTGTAGGGACGACGTCCAACCCTGAAGCCCGCTGCCCTGGGTGGACACACAAAATGAAACAGACAACACTGCCAAGCGACAACCAACAGCCACAAGACATCACCTTCCCTGGCAGACACAGCCTGCGACACCGACGCAACAAACCGCACGAGACAACCCACAGTCGGGACAAGAAACAAGCAAGACACAAGGTACCAGTAAATAAGATCCTGTTTTTTTTCAAGAAACAAACACTACAACACAAATCAATAATTTGTTCTAACATAACCGTGTAAATGTTTCACCTTCTCGTTAATTAGGAATGGACGGAGAGATCAGAGTTTTAAGTATCAACATTAGAGACTTGCGCACAAAACTACAGCACATAGTCTCTTTGACACATTCATACAAACCAGACTTCATCATGATCCAGGAAACAAATATACATACAGACATGCACGCAGCACAAATCACAACACAGCTAGGCTTCAGACATTCATGTTTTAGCTTAGCCATTCAGACAGGAGGATCAGGAGTAGCAATAATACAGACATCTGACAGGTGGGAGATACTTAGGACAAATAGAGATAGCAGAGGGAGAATAGCGATATGTGAGGTTAGGGACAACTCACACACATACACTATAGTTAACATACATGCACCACCCAACCGCAGTCACCAGCCCAACTTCTACGAAGACTTAGAATCTTTACTCAGCCACAGATACAGAGGACACAACATCATATTAGGAGGAGATTTCAATGGTGTAACATCAGATCTAGACATTATAGGAGGTTTAACTAGAATCAACACATATGAGAGGCGCAAGCTAAATTATTTGCAAGACGTAATAGACACACATGATTTAGTAGATACATACAGACACACAAACCCTCAAGGCAGAGAGATCACTCACAGAAAGGATGCATACAGCAGAGGATATAGGTTGGACAGAATTTACACACCAGGCACATGCCACATAGCACAAGCCAGACATATCCCTAGTGCTTTGGCCTTCACAGACCACAAAGCAGTCGTAGCAACAGTTAACACAATACCTACAGTCACACCCTTGAAACGATCACCACACTGGAAATTTAACAACACACTCCTCCAAAACAAACATTTCGTTGAAAACACGACACAACTGATACACACCTTCACAAACAACACACCCACACACAACATCCACCAGCACTGGGAGAGTTAAAACATGCAATAAGGGACAAAGCACAAACGCTCTCAACACAGATACACAGAGAAAGGCTGAGGCAGGAAAAAATACTAGAAGAAGCAATTAAACTAACATAACAGATGGGCAAAAACTCACCACATTTAATCACGCTACAAGAAGAACTGGATAAACACAGACAACACAGATTTCAAGGCGCACTTCTAAGAACAAGACTCAATACCATCACACAAGAAATACCTACCAAGCAGTACTTGAGCTTAGAGCAAAACATACAACGAAGCAGACAGATAAGAGAGATAATAGATACCACAGGGAACAGACAAACAGATAGTACAAACGTAGTACAGGCCATTAGAGAATACTACAAAAAACTGTACACAGAGGAAGAAACACAAACACACACACATGACAAATACATGCAGTACACTAAACAACTCACAGACTCGGACAAGCAAGCTTTAGACACACCACTGACACTAGACAACCTGACGCAGGCACTACAAGCAATGCAAGAAAACAAGTCACCAGGTCCAGACGGCCTCACAGCAGAATTCTACAAACATTTCTTCCCACTCTTAGGTCCTCTTCTCTTATAGTCTTCACAGAGGCCTTCCAAAACAAGCAACTCCCACCCAGTCTAATCCTATCATACATCACCCTCATACCCAAAGATAGCGCAGACAAAACACAACTCAAAAACTACAGACCCATATCTCTGCTAAATGTAGATTACAAGATCCTCACCAAAGCGCTTACAAACAAGCTCAAACCACTTATGCACAAACTCATACACGAAGACCAACAAAAATTACAAACATGTTACAACGATACAAATACAAAACAGCAACAATGTTTGGAAGAAGCGTCATAGTAAACACATACATAATACCAAAAATAATATACATCGCCACAGTACTAGACCCTCCGCAGCAGACAGTCAAAGAAATAAACAAGCAAATCAGAAACTTTATCTTTACAAACACCGTTCACAAAATACAACGTAAAACCCTCATGCAGGACAAAATACATGGAGGGATCGCCTTGCAAGACATACAGACAAAAATACGAGCACTCAGAATCAGCCATGTAGGCCGCATCATCAAACACCCAAACCAACACCCGCTAGCTCACTACTACATAGGACTGAGACTATCAAATTTAGTCCTACCAAACAACTCGCAGGCACACCACTTTGGCACACTACCACCCTTCTACAAGAACTGCATACAAGCAATTCAAGGACACGAAAAGCTCACCCAATGCAAAACAAGCCATATATACAAACGCTTGGTCAGAAATCAACCACCACCATTACACCTTAGGATCAAGAGGGGACGCAGATATCCCATACTAGACTATACTGACACATTCAAAAACCTCCATCTCAAAAATATCACACCAAAAGCCAGAGAAATCACTTTCAGACTCATATACAATATGACGCCCACGACACACAGAAAAACACAAAGAAACATGAGACGATGTCACCTATGCAGGAAGAACGCACTAGAAACAGAAGAACACATTTTCTACGAATGCAAAACAGTAGCAACCACAGTAAAAACAATACAGAACACAATAGAAACACACACGGCACAACAAGCAGACATCTACAAAGCCATAATGTTGAATACAATCCCTAAAACTCAGGCGGACATACACACCAAGTTAATAGCCCTGCTCGCAGAGTTTCGGTACTTGGTGTGGACGTGTAGAAACAGAGCTCATTTTGATTTCTGCACGTTTAGTCCGGCCACGTTCTTGGGACTGTTTCAACAAAGATCGGGCAAAATAATGGACTGAAAGAAAGAGATAAATAGAGAGCAAGAGAGGATAAAATTTAAGTTAAAAATCCATGTACATCCCATGAGTGAAAGAGAAGGCCTTTGCCAAACAAAGATCATGTACATTACCAGAGAGGATGACAAGGATAGGAGAGAGAGAGAGAGAGAGAGAGAGCAAAAGGGAGAGAAAGAGTACACAGAAAATCTCACAGTTAGGTAATTTTTATATATTAAAAAACAAAACAAAAACAAAAAAAACAAAACAAATATATATATATATATATATATATATATATAAAAGAGAAATCCAAATGGAAACAAAGAAAGAAAAACACAAAGGGTTAAGAAACCACACAGATAAAAACAAAGTACCACATGATGACAGCAACAACGGTAACTCGAAAGAGTTCTCCAAGTTGCACAGTGCAAGGTCTTGAAAGATCAATCACTGAGTCTGAAAAAAAAAAATGCAGGTAGACAGATTAGGACTCAGCTGCAGGTAGAGAGAGAAGGATTCAGCAAGAGAGATGTAGAGATAGAGACATAGTGTTAGACTGAACTAGTGTAGCAAGAGAGTGTGCAGTAATTTTTACCACGAGCTTTTGTATTAAAGTATGAAGTATTGAGAACGCTGCTTAAATACTGCTTTTAGAATATGATAAGTATGATATTGTGATATTTTGAGATTATATACTACAAAGATGAAAACAACGAAATGTATGCCAAGTGACGTTATCCATTATATGTCTGGATCATATTTATCAAAATAAAAGTTATGCAGTGAACTTTTCATCGGACTTCTCTGGTCCAGCGAATGATGTAATATGTTGTGAAACATCAATGTGTGATGTGACGATTAAAGAGAACCGTACTGAATAATACGATAGGACCAAGAACATCTAGATTAAACAACAAAATAGAACTCATAAGTGTTATAATACATCTTTCACTATATTCCAGACATTCTACAAATATGCTGTTCATATAACAAACATAACTAACATTGAAGCTGAGAGACATAAAATAAAATATGACATTTACGTTTCGCTCTTAAACATTCACTCAGTACAGAAGTAACTACATACATTATAAATGACTATCTACTAAACAAAATTTTCGGGACTATTCAGAAAACAATTAATTGTATTCGGTGTCTGTAAGAGCAGCTTAAGATAACTTTTAAGTTTTATAATTCATGGAGGCATGTAGTCGACATCAAATAGATATTGGGAAAGCTTGTAGTTGTAGGAAGGAGTATAATTTATATTTTTTATATAGGATGGGCCGGTATTCCAAAGATGAGCAGCAGAATAACTAATGCTTTTCTTGTAAAGATCAAGTCTAGGTTTTGGAAGACATATGTTGTTCAAGCGTTGGCTGCACTTTGGGCTAAATTTAAACAGGTTCCATAGATAAGGCGGGGCATGCCGTGAAAGAATTTGATGTACTAACTTGGCTTTGTTGAAGAGGAACCTGTTCTTAAGACGTAGTATTTTTATACGTTTGTGATGATTAGTTGTTTGTGCTTGATCTTTGTCACTAATAAGCTTTACTGCTCGCTTTTGGAGAGAGCAAAGAATCTTTGTATTTGACACTGAGCAACCATCCCAAACTGTTGAGCAATAGTCTACATGTGTTTTTATATGAGCTCTGTAGTATGTCTTCTTAGTGTCTTGATCTATGAAGTGCTTAATTTTAGCTAATTGGTATACTTTTTGTGCGATGAGTTTTGTTAGACATTGCACATGAGAGTTCCATGTCAGATGTTGGTCAATAATAAGACCTAGTGTTTTGTGCTCGCTAACGTTTTCTATCTGTGATGTTTCTGTACAGGGCCGAAGTGTTGTTTTTGTTGCGTTTTGTAGTTTCTGTCTTGTTGTTATGAGCATTGATTTTGTTTTATCGGTGTTTATAATCATGCCATTATTTTTGCTCCATCCAATTAAATTGTATAACTCGACCTGAAGAGTTGATTCTAGATTAACACAATCGTAGTCACTGGTGTAGACTGTGCAAACATCGGCAAAAAGGTCACAAGAAGAGTGTTTAAGATGAAGTGGAAGATCATTGATATAGATAGCAAAGAGCAACGGGCCTAGAATAGAACCTTGCGGAACACCAGTGTCTGCTGTAGCAGAATTTGATAGAGAATCGTTGAAGAATACTACATGTTGTCTGTCTGAAAGAAACGATGCAATTAATTTTATTAGGTCAGGGTGCAATTTATAAGTCTTTATTTTTCTTACAAGAATATCGTGGTCAGTTATATCAAATGCCTTTTTAAAGTGGACAAAGATGGCACCACATAGTCTGTCGTCATTTATGTTTACTAACCAGTTTTCTGTCATTTTGGTAAGAGCTGTGTGGCAGGAATGATTGGGTCTAAAGCCTGACTGACTGTCTATGAGTAAATTGTTCTCTTGCATGTGTCGTAGAGTTATTTTGTGTATGTGTTTTTCGAGTGGTTTTGATAATGACGATAATATGGATATTGGTATATAGTTGGTAAGATTGTTGGATGAGCCAGATTTAAAGCGAGGATACACCTTAGCAGTTTTAAAAGCCTCAGGAAAATAACATTTTGCAATGCACTGGTTGTAAATATATGTTAGTGTATGTGAAATGACAGGTGCAGCATAATGTAAGATCTTATTACTAATATCATCAAGCCCAGCTGTATTATTGTTTTTTAAAGTTAAGAGATAACTGTGAACTTCACTGACTGTTAAGAATGGAATGTGTAACTGTTTAAAATCAGTACATCTGCTGTCCATGAATGTTTGTAGTTCATGTAAGTCGCATACAGGAGCTGATATTGATGATTTAAGAACGTTGATTTCTTATCTGAAATGTGTACTGATATGTGCGCTAGTGTATGCACGATTGATGGCTTGAGATTGAAATTCTTTTCTTTTATGTGATAGGGTATTTATGGCTTTCCAAATTGATTTACTGTCTGGTTTATTCTGTATTAGACTCCTGAAGTAATATTTTTTCTCTTTGTCTTATTAAGTATTGAACTTTGTTTCTGAGTGAAAGGTAGGTCATAAAGTCCGTGTATTTGTGCGCCCGGTCACGTTCTCTCAGGGATTGTAGTATTTTAGGTGTTATCCAAGGTGACTTCGTCTGGTGTTTTACTCTCATCTCTTTCATGGGGACATGTTTGTCTAATATATCTCTGAAGATCTTTAGCCAATATTCTAATGCTTCATCAGGGTCAGTTAGTTGGTACACGTGTGTAAGTGAAGATTCTTGCAAATCATTAAGGAATAATTCTAGGTTAAATGTTCTGAAGCTCCTAAATTTCATACTGATGTTATTGTGTTTATGAAGTTTATACCCCTTTCTTGTCCACGTACAGCAGACTGGGCAATGATCACTTTACTAAGTATGAGGGATGTTACATTCAATGATGTTTTCTGGTTGGGCTACATATATATGATCTAATAATGTGGATGATACTTCTGTTACTCTGGTAGGTTTGGTGACAATTTGGCAAATATTATAGGATAATGTAATATTGCTCCAAGTTAGATTTGATTGTGTTAGATCTATGTTGAAATCTCCAAGAATGATAATATCTTTGAACCTAAAGGTTGAAACCTCATCCATCATAGTCGTGAAGTGATCGTACCACAGAGATGATGCATTTGGATTACGGTACAAAAGTCCAATAATTAATGGAGTCTGGTTTGGCATTTTAACTTCCACCCAAATACACTCTAACTCTGATGATTAGAGAAATTTGGCATTTTAACTTCCACCCAAATACACTCTAACTCTGATGATTCGAGGTCTTCTCTACGACTAAACTGGATAGTTGTGGAGACATACATTACTAGACCTGTTTCTAGTTTCCTGGTTGGGTCACGCCGGATCAGGTTAAAACTGTTAATTCTAATATCTTCATCGGTTATGATCCTATTTAAACGGCATTCAGAGAAGCCAAAAATGTGGAAATTTTGATGTAATATGTGTGTTACTTCAGGAATTTTACCTAATAGGTGATATACATTCAGATGGCTTAATCGAAGTCCTTCCTTATCTAACCATTTTTCGGTAGGTGGGGTCATTTTATTTTCCTGTCTCCTGTTACTGGTTTGAAAATAATTCCTATTATGATACTTAATACTGAGGTAAATAAACTTTTAAATACTACACAGAGACACACTCTGTATATTAAACTTTCAACTGGTACACAACTCACTAGCTGAAATAACTGGAAGCTGAAAGAGAGACGCGTCTAACTACTGAATAATTAAACGCTGAAATATGTGAATTCACTAACAAGTTGAGTAATTAAGTATATAGTTCACACACACACACAGATACAACTCATAAACTGCAAGGACCTATAGAAAGGTGACAAGAATTAGAAAAATAGATACAAAAGAAAAGGGGCAAGAAATAAAATGCAATAATAAAGTGTAAAAATTCTAAATAAACGTAAGAATGAAGATATCTGTCACTATGTCTTGCTGAGTAATAATTCTTTTTCGACACTGCGGGTTGAAGGTTTCAGTTTGTGATGGATTACGATGATACTGCCATCAGTTTAAGGCATGTGGTGTCTGTAAGGTACCATGCCATGTGAATTATGCAGAGATAACATATAGGCATGACTCAAGACTGCAGGGCTAAATTGCAACAAATACTGCAGCTCCAGATTTCTTTGAGGATGTTGCATGGGATGTGCTTGTGTGTTGAACTCTTCCAATGAGCTGTGCGACAGAGGAAGAACCCTGACGTTGCTGACGCTCGTATCAGCTGGTCTGACCGTCTGAGGCTGACGTGAGGGTAGGGGTGGAAACATTGTTTCATAGTCGGTGGTTTGCTGTGGAACAGGTGGTGCAGATTTGGAGGCCCCTCTGGCTTTAGTGCTCGGAGTAGAGCTGGCTTTATGGGGGTTTTTTGTTGGATGTGGGTGTTGTTTGTGGACATCCAACGGTACCACGTCTTTCTGTAGCGTACGTTCTGGAAACTTTAGATTTTTGGCAAGGATGCTGGTACCAAGTTTTTATGTATGTATGTGGTCCGTGCACATCCGTTTCTTCGGGGCACCAGAGGCTGAGATGAAGAACACAGTGTGGTCTATGAAGACAATGTTGTTAACACGACAGTATGACTGAAGTGCCTTGTTGTTGATGTCTACCAGGCGGCGTCCAGGACCGGAGCAGGGTGGAATGATGGAAGATAGGAAGATTGCTGCAGTCGGATACTTTTCCTTGATGGCGGAAGTCAAAGCCTGCATGTCGGAAAGTCTGATGTTCTGGCCATTCATGCTGTCATTTATGCCAACATGTACGGAGATTTTCCTCACGCCCTGGTCTGTATTAAAACGTCTCAGTGTTTGCGTTATTTTCGCAATACCAGCTCCCGGTACTGCAACTACTGAGACAATGTCTTCGTCTGCTATGGACATCCGCTCGCTATACACGCCCTTTAGCAGAGAATCCCCAATTATTAAATGTGTTGTGCTGTCCGTGATTTTGTGAATGGGAATTTGCTGCGTATTTCGTTCACGTTGTTTTTGGTTGGATTGTGACTGGAGGTGGGATGCGTTGTTTGACTGAGATGATTGTTGCGTCCTGCCTGTCTGCTGAGTATCTGGTACAGAGCTTTGTTGTAGAGCGTCGAATCTGTTGGTGATCTTGACCTCGATGGGGTACTCGTATTTTGTGATATGCTGGTCTTGCTCACCTGATAAAGAGTCACTGACTTCACTCTGTTTTTGTTGGTTGTTTTTCTTGTGGAGTTTGTTTACACCGGCTGGCGACGATGGCTGAGCCTTCGGCTTCATGTTGAGATTAGTTTGACTAGCAGCCACTGACTGACTGTGACTACCAGTTTCTGTCTGGATGTTTTTATGTAGTTTTCTACTACTGCGGTTTTCGCTGTTCGTTGATTCAATGAGCAGCTTCAGCTTGGTATTTTCTTCTCTCAGCTGTTCAACCTCCTTTATGATATTATCATTCTCCTCACTGAGTGACTTTACAACTTCGGACTTCATGTCACTGATGAGTATTTTCACGAAGTCTTTAATAACTTCTGTGAAGTCATGGCCACAGCAACAAGTAGGTAGTTTTGTTCCTGTGCAAACAGCTTGATGAGAACTAATAGTCTCACTAAGTCTTGGTACATTGCTATCCAAAGATTTTTCGGAGTTTGGTTCCGTTATTACATCATTTTTGCTAGAACTGTTAGCTGGGTTTTCTTTATGAGTGAAGGTGTCTGCAGACAGTGGAGTTTTCTCAGTAGAAGCTGTTGCTCCTTGTTCTCCAGCAGTATCTGTGATTATTGGTTCTTCTGCAGCAATTGTTGGTGGTAATTCATGTTTGCTGGAGGTTTCTTTGATGGTGATAACAGCAGCGTTTTCTGGCACAGACTCTTCTGCTGTCATGATTTCCATTTTGTCGTCGACTATGTCAATAGTCTTCTTTACAGGACTTGCAAAACTTTCGGCCATGTTTGTAAGTGATGTGTTTAGTTCATCTGAGTTATCTTCTAGAGGGAGCTGACTGGCCATCACTTCCTTGACTGTGTTTATGTCTCCTTCTTGCAGCTCCATCAACTGTTTTGTTAGCCAGGATTCAACGACCTCGGAGTCACCTTGTACCATCACTTTGTTCTTGGTGTGGTAAAGATGAACTGTGAGGAATGGGGTTTTGATGTCCTCAACATTAGCGCCTAGCTTGTCATACCTCTCCTCTCTTTCTGCTTGATAGATCTTCCTAAGGGCTTGCCTCAGGGACTCGTATTGAAGTGTGTTGTGACATGTCATAACGACACATTGTCCCTCGTTGGTGTATTTTATTGTTAAGCCTGGTGGGTTACTGCATTTCTTTAGCTTTGTTCCCACGGCTTTGTGTTTGTTTAGACTATAGTTCTTTGTTGAGGTAGACCGGAGACCATCCCGCCGGCTGGGCTTGTTCGTCACCTCACAGATTAAACCTTCTGTCCCGCATTCTATCATTGTTACATAACGTCTAGATTAAGCAAACAAAACATTCTGGCTGACACTGGGCAGACCGCGTGGCTTATCGAAAAATGGTGGTGAAAACTGGTGACCACTACGATCGTAGAGAAAGAATGTCTTACCGCAATTTTATGAAATAACTCCACAAATTCACATATTTTGAATAATTTTCATAACCCAGTGAAAACACAGTTTCTTCATAAATCCAACAATATAAGTATCATTGTCCAAGTATTTGAAATAATACACAAAATAATTGAAAAATCAGGAGCGAGAAACTACACGTCCTATCGTGAACAAAAGAGAGAGATTTATTTGTAATATTATGTAGTACTACTGCAATAAATGCTACAACACAAGTATACATTGATTTATTACACACTAACTGATATAAAACAGATGTTATCTAAAATTTACTGTACACAGAAAGTGAGTGTTATAGTTAAAGTAGTTGCAAACCTAGTAAGAAACGTCTCTTGTTACAAATAATTATTTGAAATGATATAAATTTTATAGGAAAACAGCCATAATCATTTCAGGGTTTAGGAATTTTTAGTTATCTTTTCGAATGATCCAAATGGTATCATTTTCAAGAACTGTCACATCTATTCTATGTAACAAAATAGTTGTATTAATTATGTTTGCAATTATCATTTATTTATATATGTTGGTTATTTCTAAGTAATATGTGGTGATATAAGGAAACGATGGATGGTAATATTCAAGCATGATATAAGCAGTATATACTAATCATATTCTGATGGTCTGTGAACAGTTTTATTATGAACATCTATTAACAATTTACATAAAAAACAAAGTATTTTAAATAAATGTTAATAATCTTACAGCTTTCAGATTTTATTTTTTTTATTTTAGAAATCTGACCTTCTTTATTTTTCAATATGTATAAATCTGACATTTTTTATTTTTCAAAGACTGTTTTTTACTTATGTCTGAGCTCGGTGTTGCTATGCCTTGCATTTTAATTTTCTCTGTTAAAAAAGATCTCGAAATACAGATGTATATTTTTATGTTTTATAGTTTACAACGTATAGAAATAAAGGTTTATTACATGACCATTCAAGTGTAGTTATTGCAGCAAAGTGTCCTGACATTTTCATTATGATGTGGTGTACCAGTGAAGTAATGAAGTCTAAATTAAATACCATGTAGATAACATATAGATAACATACAGATAACACATAGGTAACACATAGGCCTTGTCGTTAAATTTATATTAATCTATATCATGAGAATTAAAGAAAACAAACTGTATATATCATGAGAGAGAGAGAGAGGGAGAGAAAGAAAGATAGAGAGAGAGAGAGAGAGAGAGAGAGAGAGACTAACATCATCTATTTCATTTTGCAGATGTCACAGAGAGTAGTAATTCAAAATATTATATGTTGTAAAATTCATGACAAAGAACAACAGTGGTAATACGCTGTTTTGTTCCGTATCTGTCAGAAATTTTTTAAAAAAATACACCGCCTATTTTCTTATGAAAAAGACACACATGTCTAATTTTACTTGTAACCACGAGCTGTGAGATTAATCTTTTGCCCCAGGATATGTCAGTCATTTGCATGTCCCTTGCAGAATTTTGCCTCAATAACAGCTTTCTTGTAGGCCTCTCGGTCACAGATCATCAACGACGAAGACTGTCTTTTCTAAATTATCATGACGTTTCATATGTGGAAAATATTTAAATTTTCTCTATTTAATATTCCTTACTAGCCAACCGTCTTCAATATTAAGTTCTTGTAATATGTCTATATGCGTTCTTTTTTGTGTCCATGATATATGAATGATATACGACGATACCAAAATATTAAAGTCATTTATTTCTTACTGCTATAGTTTCTTCTTACATCAGAAATTGGTTATAACTGCTGGCGAGACTCTTCATATGCCGTGCGTGGAGTGAAGCTCCTCCCGGTTAAGGAAGTAAGTGCGGAAAAGAAATAAAGGTTGCTGTGCGGAGCCGATGGGAAAAGGTGGTGAAGCTTAACCGGTATGTCCAGTAGTATCGCTACGAGAGCTATACCACGGCACCTCTGCTCTAGAGGCCGCCCATGTCCGAAATACACCTACACTGGTGAAATATGCCTAAACCGGCACACACCAGGGGTGAAACTTGATGGCTAGACATGTCATGCCACCTCCACTCTAGAGGTCGGTAACGCCTGATAAACACCCATACTGGTGCTTTGCCTAAACCGGCTCATACCAGGGGTGAATCTTGAAGGCTATGCATGTCACAGTACCTCTGCTCTAGAGGTTGGTCCCGTCCCAAACACGCCCATACTGGGATAATGCCTAAACCGGCTCAACCCAGGGGTAGAAGTCACTAGTGGCGAGGATTCGTCCTCCTGGACAAAAGCTCCATCCTGGTCACAACTAGGAAGGGTAGCGGCCACGACCGCAAAATGCTGAAGTCGGAGACACTGGACCAGGGAAGTCTAGATAGGCAACCACCTCTCACCTGGCGGGGATGTTTGCGTATCCTAATCACGCTGAGGTTTTCCGGTGAGAAAGTCCAACCCTGGACTGGATGGGCAACCACCTCTCACCCGGCGGTGATACACGGGTATCTCAAAACACGTCGAGGTTTTCCGGTGAGAAAGTCCAACTCTGGCCTGGGTGGGCTACCGCCTCTCACCCAGCAGGGATGCACTGATATCCTAAACACGTCGAGGTCTTCCGGTGAGAAAGTCCAACCCTAGACTAAACTGGTGCAATGAAAACCACTGTGTCACGCAATCCCGCTTCCGAGACCCACCAAGAATACAGGCTAAAGCACTGTGACACTCTGAATCTCTTGTGGTCCTTTCGTGGATCTAATGTGGTCTATTTTGGACCACACAGGGGACCACGGGACCTAACGAGGACCACAGGCATGAATTCAGTAGGTTCACAGTGCGGTTTTTGGTGGTAGAAGTGAACGAAGAAGAAGAAGAAGAAGAAGAAATTGGTTAAATGTCTTTACAAGTTGCAATTTAGATGTGCAAATCTCTATTTTTTCTCAACAGAGAAGGTTGAAAGACAACACATAGCAATACCGAGCTCAGACATAAGAAAAAAACAATCTTTGAAAAATCAAAGTTTCCAGATTTACAAATGGAAAAAAAAAATTAACATCTGAAAGTTGTAAAATTGTTAAACTGGGTTTTCCATTATGGATACAAACATAAAATATCAGATTTATCGTTGAGACATTAAAACTGTTTTATACAATAAATAAAAGATGATTACAGATGTGGGCCTGTAACTATTTTGACAGGTCCCTGTCTTCATGTACTTAATTAACAACGAAACTATTTCCTTGAAATGAATCACCTCATCGAGGAATCTTCAACAAAGTCCTGAAGTGTTAAAATTGTTATATATTTTAAATAGGAATCTTTAGTTAAAAAAACCACCTTATGAATATATAAAAATATATTTAGAAAATGAGAACAAAGATTTATGATTTTGTTAGTAGATAAACTAGGTGAAGTATGATCTGAAAAAATGCATAAACCACAAATTAAAAAAGAGAAGTTCTAGTGTGAAGTTTAATCTTGTCTCGCATATGTTGTATGTTTCGAAGGTTGAAGAGAGATGAGCATGATTTCTGACGAAGCGCTGCGCATGAATGATTTTCTTTGCAAATAATGTTAAATGAGGAAATGTATTAATAGTGTTTCTTCATTCAGGAGAAGGATACCTAATCAGAGGATGGCTACTGCAAATTTAACTTTATTATGCTCACTCTACTGACTCTCACATTGACAGTCAATACCATGAGATCTTCTTTGAACGCGAATGAGAGATATAAACGGTAACGGTAAAAGTAAAGGTATGAGAGTGAACCAGCGTGATTGCACACTGTCAAACCGTCAGTGCTCTTTGACCGGAAACTGCCGACTAGTGTGGCTATCAGCACCAACTCCGTTGCTAGCGGCGACATTCTTCTAGCTTCACACGGCGCTAACATGGTTTTCTTTTTTGCTTGAAGCCGGGTCATAGTTTAACGTCGCTGTTGGGAGTGGAAATCGATACCGGCTCGCCTGGTCCGCGAGATAATGACTAATCTACTGCGCTAATGCGGCTCGTAAGATACAAGCACGCTGGTTTCATGGTTGTTATTTAAAATCGTTTATTATTGATCGGCATGTAACGTAGCATTGTCACTTATGCAAAATTTATTCATAACTTTTCTAGACATAGAAGCCTGAGAGAAATAAAAAGTTATAAAATTATATGTTGTGGATACAGAATAATATGTAACTATTAGAAAAGATGATGCCGAGGAAGAAAAGAAAGGGACAGGGGGAGCAGAATATTATAAACAACCTAGAGTTCTCTAAACGTCTCAATTTAGTTGAAAAAGATCAATGCTTTTCTTCTTGTTTTATCTTGCCTTTATGTGTGTTAAAAAGTCAATAGGGAATGGACAAAGAGAGATATGGTTTAACTTTTCAGAGAATGGACAAAGGGAGATATGGTTTAACTTTTTATGGAATTGACAAAGGGAGATATGGTTTAACTTTTTATGGAATTGACAAAGGGAGATATGGTTTAACTTTGTATGGAATGGACAAAGTGAGATATGGTTTAACTTTTAAGGGAATGAACAAAGAGAGATACGTTTTTAGGGAATGACAAAGACAGATATAGTTTAACTTTTTAGTGAATGGCAAAGAGAGATATGGTTTAACCTTTTTTTAGGAAATGGACAAAGGAAGGTACAGTTTAACTATGAAGACAGTCTGAGCTTCAGGTGCTCTGAAAATACTTCATACCACTGTTATTTTTGTCTAGTCTCCATTTACTGTAATTAAATAAAAGTAAACCAACAGCATTTTTTCTATCATTTCCTAAAGGAGTATATAAATGTGCGCTAAATGTTTTAACATTTTTTACATATTTCAGCAAACTTTAACCTAACACTTAACGCAAAATTGAACATATCAATCTTTCAGTCAAAGCGTGACAATTGAAAACATATCATCTATACAGGTTTCTCCGGCCCAAACCTCTGGCTTAAGTGATGAAACAGCTTTTATCTGTATATCCGTTATCTATGTCACATGTATGACGACAGCAACTGCCGGCATTGTCACAAACAGCATCAACATTGTGTGATTTTGTGAAACAGGCTTCATGGACCCAATCAATATATGTCTGTTGGGTAAGATGTTTGTCTCTTGCTTTGTTTTCGAATAATACGTTTTCTAAATAAGACTCTCACAGTGTATGGTTGAATAGAGTTCATGAAGTCTGATGTTTTTATCAGGTATTAATATAGTTAAACTAAATACGAAACACTTGAGACTTAAAAACAACAGAAAACATTCGTATTACAGTAATATTAAGTCCTATCAGGCTATGCTGTGTCCAGAAGTTCATATTGGTTATCAGTGATGGCGCAAGGCAAATAACGTGCAACGCTTTCAAATTTTAGGACTTGCAGTCTCTGATATGGGATGCCTTATAACACTCCTTTGGATCAGCATTTCCTTCATTCTGTCAGTCAGTGCCTCGCACCTGCCTTTCGATGTGACAGTAGTGGCTTACACTACAGCTGGAATTCCACATCTTAACTTCAGTAGAATAACCAGCTGGATCACGGCTGTAATAACACGATGTCTGTGTATCATAATGCCTTTGAAGGTAAAATGACTAATTGGCATCGCATTTTAGAGTTATTCGACAGAGCTAGTGTAAGTTTACAATCAATATTTAATTATATTTTGCAACGTTCTTCTGCGAAATGACGACTCTGAGAACGATGATAACGTATTATTGTATACACGAAATGCTATTATCAACAACATGTCGCAA
Organism: Achatina immaculata; assembly: GCA_009760885.1. Lineage (NCBI taxonomy): Eukaryota > Metazoa > Mollusca > Gastropoda > Stylommatophora > Achatinidae > Lissachatina > Lissachatina immaculata. The sequence continues at coordinate 65,839,183 of CM019702.1, forward strand.
GCTATGTCTCAGAGAAAATAAGACGGTAACCGTCCGTGAATAGTCGAATATTTTTAATTGGTCAGGAAGTAGCATTCTTCTATTCTGCTTTTCATCTCTCAGTTTTCACTATCGTAATGTTTAGCAAAAGTGTTAATGTAGATAGTTATATAAGCAGACAGACAGAGTGACAGACACGGACTGACTGATTGATTGATCGATTGATTGATTGATCTTTATTTCAAAAGGGTTAAGAATTAGGCATTCATGCCCGTCTGACATTTTGGCTTTTATTACACAAGTTAAGTTTCTCTGTTCCAGATATTCTACAAATACATTCCGCATATATTAACAACTAAAAAACTGAGAAATATGCACTCAGCACAGAAAGTGATTACATATATGTAAAAAAGGTATCCTCACAATCTCACAAAAATGAATATCTACCAAACTAATATTTCATTACTACTCATGAAAAAAATAATCAGTTAAATTCAGGGTCTGTAACGAGTTTAAAATAACATTTACACTTTTTTAATCATAAAGGCATGTAGTCCACATCAAGTAGGTAATGGAAAAGTTTGTAGTTAGAGGAAGGAGTATAGCTGATATTTTCCATGCAGGATGCCAGAGTATTCTAAAGATATGCAGTAGAATAAGCAAAGGTTTTCTTTAAAAAAAAGATCAAGTTTAGGTTCTGGAAAAATAATATTCTTCAAGCGTTGACTACATTTTGGGTTAGACAGACAGACAGAAAGACAGACAGACAGACAGATATTTCAGATGTTAAATGCTTTATCTTTTATTTCCTAATAGTATATACGGCATAAAACATTAATTAAACGCATATTAGATAATTTCACGTTCGTGAGTAGTATTTAGTTCATAACGACATGACATAAGAAACAGAACACGGCTGTTCACCCACAATAGAGGGTAGATAAAAAATCTGACTTCCTAAATAAATTTCTTCTTATTAATTTGTCTGTAACTAATTTATTACATGCATATATATGCATGCATATATATAATTTCCTTGAATAAACGCCCCGGGCGTTTACTCACAAATTTGTCGTTATGATTCAACGTGTATTAGAGGCGGGCGTTTATTCTCAATATGCAGCATAGATATTAGAGATCTGATGTTAACGATGCCACTAGCAGACACGTGTCTATGTTAAAATGAACGACCACTGAGTACAAAGACGACGCGGGAAATCCCCATTGGGCAGCGCCGAAGATAATGACACCAGTGAGGTGTTTCAAGAAGTTTTTACATTATCCTTTGACCTCTGCGTCTGTTTGAGATCCGGCGTTTAATTAAGGCATGCATTTATTCCAAAAACTACTTCTTAACCCGCCCCCCCCCCCCGGTTTCTAATTTAGGCATACGACTATGTCAGAGAAGGGATTTATTTAAGAAAATGCGATATTTTCTTTGTTCACATACATATAATTGTTTCCCTCCCTCCTTCTCTCTCTCTCTCTCATATATATATATATATATATATATATATATATATATTCAGTGCCAAAGAGACGAGGGATTGAATGTAGCGAAAATTTTCCACTTTTCTCCGCCCTTTTGGCTCTCCTTATGTTAGTCCTTTGTTTACCACAGAAAAGTGGGAGATTACAATAAAGTCAATTTGCAATCTAGACGAAGTACTTAAAGGTAATGACTGGTTACAGGCACAGGACCGACCTCACCTAACATCGGTTATTATACAGAAGGGTCGTGAATGTCGAGACTGGGCACAGGGGGCAGTTGAACTTTGTGTTCAAGATCTCATCCAATATCACTGTGGCTCTTCCAACACGATTATATATATATATATACAGATGGCTCAGTGACTCGGAGGATCAGAAGTGGTTTGAGTTTTGTTGCCTTCGGAAATGGAAGAGCTTTGGCACAGGGTTCGGGAGTCTTTGAAGTCAGCACATCAAGCATGCGAATGGAAACTGAGGCTGTGTCGGCAGCAATGGAATGGTTAGTTGCTCATGATGTGGTTAATGGTGTCATTGTGCCGTATTCGCAGAATATGCTCCGTAAGACCGAGAAGAATTTGCATCACAAAGAATGATTTCAACTGTTAAGCCAGTCAGCTGTTACGAGCCTAACGAGGTTTTGCTGTCCATGGCATACGGGAGTACTTGGCAATGATGTGGCCGACATCCTCTGCTGGACAGGCTAAAATAAAAGGCAGACTGTCAATGGACAAGGGGGACATTGCTAAGGATGTACTGGACAGAGTCAGGGAAAATGAAGAATGGGAATGGACGAACAATGTGGCTGTGAGGAGAGTGCTGGAGCTGGGACAAATTAAAGTTGCTGGCAGGAAATCCAAATTGTGTGGCAGAAAAAGCATCGTAAACAACCAACATTTGACAGGAACTATCAGCAAACATTCTCTTGGATGAAAGGTGCGGCTTTCGGTGGAGCATATACCAGGTTGACCCGAATGCAGTGAAGCAGGAGTCTGAACTGTGATCGTTGAACTTACCACAGTTTTCTCTGTTGTAAGTCTCCATATTTCGTCAGGTCCTGCCATGCTTCATTTACCCTGTGTGCGTTCCCTTCAAAGCTGTTCCTGATAAGGACTTGCCCATCATTCTCATAATGTTTCCATGGTAACCCCTCCTTTCAATCACTGTTGACAGTATGGTTACATCATAGGTTTGAAGTTCTAGAACTACACTTCTGTCAAATGGTTGTGTTAGACTGAAAGATGAGAGATGAAGGTTAGAATAATCAGACAGGTCAGTTCTTTGTGTGGACATCGTTTTTTAAACATAATGGAAATCATCTTGTAACGCCTTAGAGAAATGAAGTAGAAGTTAGAGCAACAATTTCTTTGATGCAAAATAAAAATTGACACCGTCTTGTAATTATTTCACACACGAAGGCATCTTTATCATCATCACAATCATCATTTGAAACTGAACTTTTTATAAATTTGGTTGTTGCATATTCAAGTTGTAAAATACATTTCGATAATGTCTTATATTTATTACAATAGTTTATGGGGCATATCTTCTGGAATTTTCCTATAACACAGTTGTGACGTTCATGAACATTAAGGACATAAATAAATATGTTTCTCCATTTTCCCCAGGTAGGCAACAAAGTCACCCCACAACGGATGACTGCAGGGATCATATCTTTGTTTATTATCACGGCAGCTTGTGACTCTCCAGCGTACGTTGTCAACAGATTGGGAATGAGATTCTTTCGACACAGAAACAGAACTCTTCTAACTCTTGTTCCTAGCTCAGACAGAATCGACGTTCAGAAGTTCTCATTCGCAATCAACAACTTTGCCATGCCTGTCTTAGCTCTTGTTGTGATCACTTTGTGCACGGTTATCTTCCTTATAAACTTGCTTAAGAACAAGAAATGGAGGGAGTCTACGACCGCGGGAAATTTTAATTTCTCCAACCGAGATCTGAAAGTTTCTAAAATGATTGTCTTGATTTCTTCACTTTTTATATCATCATTCATCCCCATGACTGTTTCAATGCTGGTGCTAACCTTTGAGCCTGCCTTTACTGTTGGAGGTGAATATCTGAATATAGCATTAGTACTCTCGGGTGCTGGGTTTCTCTTAGAATCTATAAATTCGTCTTCAGATATGTTTATCTACTGTAGTATGAGTACTAAATATAAAGAGGTATTTCTTTCTATTTTCTGCAAACAGAGAATTGGTTAGATGTTGCAATGTTTTTTTCTGTTTTTTTTTTGTGCGTGTTTGTTACGCAAATAGAATGTAGTTTCTGCCCTGGCTTTAATACAGTACAGTTTCCCTCACAAATTTTGCCACTTAACACCTTGTGCTTCATATATTTAAAGCTAAAGAAATCTGACACTTGTATTAGAATAAAATGCTCCTTCCTTCCTTCCTTCCTTCTTCTTCTTCTTCTCCTCCTCCTTATTCCAATTTAATATGATGTACTATCTCAAGAAAAATGCAATTTCCGGACCTGCACCAAGTTAGCAAATCAGGAGTTTGTGTATGTGGCTTACACTTTGAGTTACTAGATCTATGTAAACCAAATGTTCTGCAGTAAGAACAGTGGATTATTAGTGTAGGGTTGAGTTAAACATTCATATTTTCTGAATGCCACTTTATAAACATACATTTCCATTACTTATAGGTGCACTTCGTGCTGATGTTCATGGCATATAAACCATGATTAACTGCTTTCTAAAGCATGGATTGCATTTTTCCCCATTCCTGCATGCCAACGACATTATCAAAAAGTATAGAAGTATAAAACTGCATACAACTGATAGCAAAACGAATTAATAAATGCTTTCTATCAAGACTGTGTTGAATACTCACTACCTCGGGATGCCCTTCTCATTGATTACATTCAGTTCCTCACCTTCTATTTCTGAACTAATCGTATGTGGATAAATGCTAGTACTCTTTTATTTTGGAAGAGAATTGTATCAGCTTTTGAGCTTTTATTTTAGTATAAGATACAGAAATATAGTAAAACTAGGTTGGCTGGTAAACCTAGAGCATAGGAATGATGGTCAAAGAGCAGATAGTATTAAAAGTGAGGAGCTTTGGGAATCCCTTCCCCTGGCGTAGTATATAAAGAAGAGGCGAGAGAATTTCACCAGATCAGGTTTTATAAGCTGAGCACGTAGGAGCTAGCGGGTCGTAAGAAGGTCGTTTGTCGTGTACGCGTGAATGAGATGCTTATTGTCGGTGGATAACCATGTACATGTAAGTTAATAATCGGTTTATACTTTTGTGATGTGGTTGCGTACAAGCTGTGTCTATTCTGTGTTTCCTCCTCCTCCGACCAGACCCAACCTCACTTAGGTAATGTTTAGATAAATAGAAATAGACCTTGAATAATCAGAATTCCATATTAACGTAATTATTATATGTAAGATGTTCATGTTTAGCAACGTGCAAAATGTAGGTTTTGAATGTGCACATGATTATGTATTACTGTCCTCTATATATCTTAATCTTTTAAGTATGGTTATTTTGAGATTCTTGTGCAGAGAACGGTCTTTGTTGCAAATCAAACTAACATACATGTGTAAGATTGTTGTACTGATCTCTGTTAATTTATCGTTGATCTAATTTTGTAGGATTCCAAATACTGAAAGATATTGTTTTAATGATATTGTTGATAACACTATAAGCTGATGAATAACAACATATTAACTGATGATCATGTATTTGATTTTGCTGTGTAAACTGATGATTAATAGCAGTATAAGTTTATGATTATTTGAAGAAGTAGTATTGACTGTGTTTGTTTTCTTTCATTGTTGTAGTGTATGAATGTGTTACTCTACGCAATTTTAAATCCTCACGTACCTAATAATATAAGATAATAACATTAAAAATGCAATATGCATTCTTATAAATCATAATTATTATAATCCAATTAAAATAATAATTGCTACATAAGACCGCCTGTCATTATCTTGAAATTTCACAATTTTATAGATAAAGGTAATCAAGTTCCGAAAATGTTTGAATAAAAATGACACTATTTTCAACAAAAAAACACTGGTATCCGTACCTGCAATGGCCACCTTTGTTTTTATTATCACAGATAGAATACCATGTGGCATAATGTCGGTATGAATATGCAGTAGTCATATGATATGTCATTGCACCACACGTACTTTATCGCTTCAATCTAAGCTTGGGATTTTTTTTCTGGAACCTTATTCCTTAAAAGGATCCACAATTTCTGTATAGAGTTGAGGTCGGGATTGTTACCAGGCCAGTAGAGCACAGTAACTTTGGTCCTCGTCACAGCCTTGGATCTATGTCATGGGCCGCTATCATGCCTGATAATTGAGCATCTGTGCACTGACATATAAGTTACCATATTGTCTTGTGATATGTCCACATAATGGGGACCAGTCATGCTAGTTCTCCTCGGCAAAAAGTGTAATGAAACCGCAACTGACTTTGGCATTGCATCCCATATCATGAGGTTGTCTGACCATGAGGTCGTCTGACCATGAGGCTGTCTGACTATGAGGTTGTCTGACCATGAGGTTGTCTGACCATGAGGGTGTATGACTATGAGGTTGTCTGACCATGAATTTGTCTGAATATGAGGGTGTCTGACCATGAGGTTGTCTAACCATGAGGTTGTCTCACGGTGCTACCGATGTAGTTGTCATGAAATATTTTACCTTTTTATCATTGAACATGTGATACACACGAGGCAAATTGCCATAAAGTGATTCATCAGAAAAAAAGAACATGTCTCCATTTCTCAGCGGTCCCTAAGTGATAACGCTTAGTCTTCTTCTTCTTCGTTCGCACTGTCTGTCTATATCTGCAGTCCTGTCTCTTGGATAAATTTCACAGTTTTTTGTAACTCATGTATGGAACCATAGAGCTTATCTTCTTTAGTGGTTTCACTGGGCCAGTAATTATTTCTCAGTGACTCGTAGTTGATGCAGTTCTGGAGGATATGTTCCACAGTTTGGGGCACCTGGGCACATGTACACAGATTAGTAGTACCAACCTTAAACTTTGTATACATATGACTTCGGAGTCGGCTGTGTCCTGTTCGGAGACGGAAGATGATGACTTGTTCCTTTCTGTTTAGCATGTGATAGTCATCATGTGGTGGTGTTTGTGGCTTCCTGTAGGTTTTTATCATGCTTTTCTTCTGATTATAAGTGATTGGTATGTCTGGTTGCTCCATTTCAGTGCCCTCTTTGGCCACTTGGTCAGCTTTCTCATTGCCTGGTATCCCACAGTGGGAGGGAATCCATTGCAAAGTGACTCCATGTTGTAAGCCAATTTTTGACAAGGCATCCTTAAGGTCTGGTAGTTTGTTGCACTGAAGAGCCTCCAGTACTGATCTTGCATCTGTGAGAATTACTACAGGACATATATCAATTCTGGAGTCTGATAGTTTTTCAACTGCAGCAATAATTGCCCTAACATCTGCATCAAAGTTGTTGCAGTATTTACCAGTGGGTATGGAAATCTTGTCAATAGTGTTGTTTGGATATTCAATATATGCTCCTGCCCCTCCATTCTTTATGGCATTATGTGCAGATCCATCTGTATACACACGTATCCAGGTGTCACATGGATATTTGTCATCTAGAACACTAAGTGTGGCTGTTGATCTTACAAGACTACTCTGCATCTCACCATTCTGCACACCTTTCACTTCAGTCTGAATAGATATTTGTGTATAATCTGCTTCTTTCCATGGTGTATGCTCTGGTACAGATGATAATGGAGCGACTACAGTTGGAAGGTCAGGTATCAGCTTAAACATACGCTTGGCCTGATGAATGAAGCTGCTTCTTTTAAGCCGTCCTAATGCCAAGTTATTGAATCTCTCCTTCAGGGGATGGTTTACAGAGCTAAGGAATTTTTCTCCCATGGTCATGACCTTTGTGTCTCTACGTTCCTTTAGCGCTTGAACACCAACTATTTTCTGCATTTCTACTATTGGTGTGGACCTCATGGCACCTGTGATAATCCGTAGTGACTGATTTTGAACCTTGTCTAGATTATGCAGCGTAGTGTTTGATGCTGTGCACCAAGATGTTGAACCATATTCTAAATGTGGTAGAATACTTTGCTGATATACATTCTTCTTGAGGATTCTTTCACTAGCTCCCCATGTGGTTCCACTCAATTTTCTTAATATGGCTAGTTTTCTTCTGGCTTTTGCTTCTGCACTGTTGATGTGTTGCTTCCACATCAGTTTTGAGTCAAGAGTCACTCCTAAGTAAGTGGGTTGGTTGTCCATCCTTAAGGGTATTTCATTTACAAAGATCTTACCTGCTTTCTGTTTAGATGAGAGGGTGAACAGAGTGGTACTTGATTTCTCTGTGTTGATACTTACACACCATTTGTTTGTCCATGATGTCAAGATGTCTGCTGCTCTTTGGAGTCTCTGTGTAGCAACTGTCGCATATTCATCTGTACACCACATGACCAGATCATCTGCATACAGTGCCGCTTTGATTCCATAGGGAAGTTCCTTGACCAGGTCATTAATGAATACAAGGAATAGTGTAGGCGAAAGGACTCCTCCTAGTGGTACACCGTGTCGCAGAAGTACTTTCTGACTGTTGTGTCCATCCATTACTACTCTAGCTCTTCTATTGTGTAAATAGGACTTTATCCAGTTGTACAGTCTTCCATTCACATTGCAGTTTCTTAGTTTCCACAGCAGACCTTTTTTCCATACTTTATCAAAGGCTTTCTTCAGGTCTATCCACGCTGCTAGTACAAGGTTTTTCTCTTGGAATGCATCCTCAATCTCTTGAGAGAGATAGGTCACTTGATCTTCCGTACTGTAGTACTGCCTAAATCCTGCTTGTTGTGGAACGAGAAGGTTTTCACTTTCTAGGTACCATTTTAGCCTCAGGTCATTGATGCCTTCCATCGTTTTGCATAGGCAGCTAGTGAGACTGATTGGCCTGTAGCTGGAGGCAGTATCACTGTTTTTCCCTGGTTTTAGCAGTGGTACCATGCTTGCTTCCTTCCAGATTTGAGGTAACTTACCTGTGCTCCAGCACATATTGAAAATATCCAACAGCTTTCCCATTGCTGCCATTCCCAGGTTCTTGATCATTTCATTGGACACTCCATCTGGTCCTGGTGATTTCCTTGGTTTCAGTTTACTAACTGCTAGGTCTAACTCACTGCGTGTGATTGGTGCATCCATGACCTCCACTTTTCTGACTTGTTCCTCCTCTTTCTGTGGCTCGATGCGCACTGTACGCTCCTTCTCTGGATGGATATCAATGTTGCAGTCCTGTGCAAAAATGCGAGCAAAGTGATCTGCTACCTGCTTACCTGTAAGAGTTTTCCCACCCTCTATTAGTGTAACCTTTGTACTTCTTCCAGTACTCTCATCATTTAACTGTTTGATTAGTTTCCACAGTTTCCTTCCATCCTTTTCAAAGTTTAGGGACTCTGTTTTCTCTCTCCAACTTCCCGTCTGGCTTGCAGCTTTGCTCTCTGAAATTTGGCCTTAGAATGTTGGTAATTATTGTGGTGTTCTTGGCATGGTCTATTTTCTGCTTGCTTTCGAGCTGCTTCCACGTCATCATGGAGTTTTCCCAGCTCACTAGACCAGTATGGTTTATAGTCCCTGCGAGCTCCTCTGGGAATGGTTTCACGAGCAGCCTGAAGGATACATGCATTGAATTCCTTCACTATGCTGTTAATATCCTTACCTTCTATGGACAGCTGTCCCACCAGGGTACCTGTACGATGTCTGTACATTGTCCAGTTTGCTTTTTTATAGTTCCATCTGGGGAGAGGGTTACTGGTGTTAAGGAGTTCATTTTCTATTGTCAGGAAGACTGGTCGATGGTCGCTACCTCCAAGTTGTTTTCCAACTTCACGTGTAATGTTCCATTTCAGATCTGGAGAGTGGAATGCCAGATCTGGTGTTGATTTTGTATGCCAAGCCCTTGAGTAAAATGTTGGGGCATCCATTGGCTGGTTGATCAGGAGAAGTCCATTATCATCCTGCCAGCTCTCAACTTCCACTCCTCTCTTGTCTATGTGGTCATAGCCCCAGCTCTGGGAATGACTGTTAAAATCACCACAGACCATCAGTCTCTCTTTGTGTGGGATTGTTCCTAAAGCAAGTGGGCGGTCATTAGGACAGTAATAGTTAAGGAGGTGGAAATCTGTATTACTACTTTTTAGATGGATCATCTGGTATTCGGCTCCTTCCATGTACACTCCCACCTGACATGCGCTGATGTTATTCTTAACAAGTGTGAGTACTCCTCCTTTTCTTCTGTCCTGTCGGTCTGATATAAAGCACTGGTAGCCTCTGATTTTAAAGGCGGCATCTTTGGTTAGGTGTGTCTCCTGTATGCAGCATATACTTACCTGCTCTGCAAAAAGTATGTTCTCTAGTTCAACCTTTTTGCTATAGCCATCTCTAACACTGCTGACACCCTCAGCATTCCACTGCATTATTTTAAGTTCTTGCTTTTTGGCTATTTTCTTCTGTTGTATTTTTTGGCCAGTAGCTCTACTCTCATGTCTCCTGACTCCACAAGACGAACTGAGAGGACCTCCAGTAGCATTGGGTGGACCCTTTCGAGGCAGGGGGCCCGGCACTGCACCTGCCTGGTTAGTCTTCACAGGGCGAGCACCATGTTTGAAAACTGCAGATAGAGACATTTCATTAGCGATAATGCGTGTTACCCTGATTTTTGCGATGCGCCTTTTGGCTGGGTAACTCCGACTTCAGCACCTTTCCTTGCTAGGGCAGACTGTGGTCTTGCTCGGACTGCCATGAAGACAGTGTTGCTGGCCTGGCCAAAACTTTGTTTTCCAGCCTCTGATGGCTGTACTTAAGCGCCTTCTCCATGTCAGATGGTTTGAGACAGTTCCACAAAGACACTCTGACTTTGAGATGAGGAATCTGATGAGTGCTTCAACGATATCCATTCCCCGCCACCCATAGTCTACTGGCTCTGTTTTGTTTACATCATTCTGATAGCCATTGTTGTAAAGACCCATAGGCTTGTCACGTCCTGGATTCATTGGTTTCACACCAGACTTCCCTCATCCCCGCCAGAGATCTCCATGTCCCCATCCGTCCACTAACCTGACATTACATTTTACAAAAATAACATTTACAATTAGTGTTGATTGCTACAAGTTTCTGGGCTACAGAGGTAGGTCAGAGTTTTTAAGCAAACAGATCTATGTTCCCTGTCTCACAAACACTATGTTAAGATAAGTGTGCTCTTAACACAGTTGTTCCCAGGGGAAATAACGCTTAGTAAGCTCAAGTCTTTGTTTTTTTCATTATTGGGGTTAGCCTAGGTTATTTTTTTCAGACATAAGATTTTTATCTAAATTCTTCCCAGAGACGTAGGGAACTACTAGATATAGTAATATCTGTCCCTGCTGATTGTAGAAGGGCCTTGATTACCCTGCACAACTTGTGGTATTGTCATCACATGGGGTTTTTTTTCCCTAAGACGTTCATTTCTCCTTCGGTCCCCGAAATCTCCGGTATCTCGATATATATCCTGATCGTATTATGAACAGTAGTCTCTCTAACTCTCAGCTTTCTGCTTATTTCACGTTCGGAGTATCTTTCATGCCATAAAGTCGCTATTGCTGTCCTCTGACTTACGCTTAATTATGGCTTTTGCCCATTTTAAACCACACATAAAATATATACACAACCTCTTAGCATGAAAACCAGAAGTGTACTAATGCCCGAATGTTTGGCTCTACTCCACGTATAGTTGCTAATGTAATATGACGCAACATGGACACTTAGTTGCTCAAAATGGGGAAGATATGACGCATTCGGCTGAAATCTCATAAGAAACAATAGGTGGTCTTAAACTTTGCCAATGACTGTAAATGTCCAAACCGTCTTCTCCCGTAATGAGATTTGACGGTTATATATATTAGCTCTGGCAACCAGATATGTCTAATAGTAAGCAGAATTCACCGGGGAATTAAAGTTGTACTTTTCCCTTCATATTCTCTAGGTTTATGTGGTGTCAAATTGTAACTTTATATCTTAACTTTTTCCATCTGTTATATCTGTTTTCTTCTTAGTTTAAAATTTTGTTTTCGTTAAACACACTTTTCCTCAGCTTGTCTTCCTGCATTTTTTTTTGTTTTGTTTTATTTTTTTGTTTCCCCTCACGAAGACAGGGTCCGCTGTTGAGCTTTGACCTTTTTATTTTGGTCTCCCTGGAAGAGCAGGTTTGTAATGTGTATTTTTTAAATCTTTGAAAAGCAATAAGCGCTCTTCGTTAGAATCTATTTTGCTTTACAAACCGTTAATCGCCGTTTTAAAATTTTATCTCATTTAGCCGTGCTACATTTATCTGTTGTGCTTAGCTTTCTTATTATAATGGAATGATCTTTCTTTACACTTAATTTACTCTTTTACTCCCATGAATCAACGACAAGAGAACAGCTGTTGTTAAAAGAGCTTCTTCTGATGTCAAAATAAATAAACAAATAATCGTCTGGGGACATAAACACAGAGACGGTAAAGTACGAGAACACAGTTTTGTAGGCTTAGGCCTCGAAAAGGTCGTAGACAAAGCCCTTCAGTGAGACGTGAGAGCAAGAAAAATCACAAGAGAATTATCTGGGATTCGAAACCATCTAGCCACGAGAGAACAGCGTACTAGCGAACTGCGCGTTCTCGTACCTCCAGGAGGCTAGACGACTGCTCGTCCTACCAGATTCCGTGGTTCGAATCCCAGGTAATTCTCCTGTGATTTTTATTTCTCTCACGTCTCACTAAAGTGCTTTGTCCACGATTTTTTTCGAGCTCTAATCCTACAAAACTGTGTTCTCTTACGTTACCATACGAAAGCCTCGTTCTTTCATATATATATATATATATATATATATATATATATATATATATACATATATATATATATATATATATATATATATATATATATATTATTGAGGAAAGACGCTGGCGATGGTTGGGACATGTGCTCCGAATGACTGACAACTCACTACCAAAAATAGCACTAAGATGGACACCACAGGGGAACAGAAGTAAGGGTAGACCAAAAGAGACATGGAGAAGAACAACAGAAAGGATGTTGAGCAATAGAGGGCTCACATGGGCAAGAGCAGAAAAAAAGGCGAAGGACAGGCATTTGTGGAAAACCCTTGCGGAAGCCCCATGTGCACTGGCCACTTAAGGTTCAGATATATATATATATATATATATATATATATATATATATATATATATTTGTTGCATAAGTACAGAGACAGTTCTAGCAGCGATTCTGCTAATCCTAGCGGTAGCTGAAGATGTCTGTGGCAGCAGAAGATGTCTGCAGTAGCTGAACATGTCTGCGGTAGTTGACATTCACTATGTTGCTTATGTATTAATTATCAATGCTTTAAGCCTGAATACTGGATAATATGGACTGGAGATCATGTGTTGAATGAGTTAACCAGGAAACATTCTTAATATAGTAGCATGATGACTATTTAGGTTATATAACAAATGACCAGATGTACATTAAACTGATTCCTGGTGATGGTGCAGTAGAAGGAAAAATAAAAGATCCGTATTATGTTCAGATCTAGCACATTTTTATCTGGGATGGCTTACAACACTTCCGAGGATCAAGCGTTGTTCCCGAGGATCAAGCGTTGTTCCTGAGGATCAAGCGTTGTTCCTGAGGATCAAGCGTTGTTCATGAGGATCAAGCGTTGTTCCTGAGGATCAAGCGTTGTTCCTGAGGATCAAGCGTTGTTCCTGAGGATCAAGCGTTGTTCCTGAAGATCAAGCGTTGTTCCTGAGGATCAAGCGTTGTTCCTGAGGATCAAGCGTTGTTTTAACTCCCTTCATTGCGGCTGATCTGTCTTTCGACGTAACTGACATTGGCTACATTACAGCTGCCATTCCGCATCTTACTTTCATCTGAATAAACGGCTGGATAACCACTATATTAGTACTTGAAACAGGGTGTATCACGGTGGATTTGCATGAAACATAACTAACCCGAACTGCATTTGAAAGTAAACAATGTATTATGGTTAACCAACATTTCTAATCATCCTGTGATTTTATTTTGCAGACCTCATCTCTTAAATAGTGATAGTAAATTACTGATGAATGTTAAATTATCACTATAGCTGAATGTTTAAATATTGGTATAGATAAAAAAGATAAAGATAAAGGTAATCCTGTCATGCCTTAGAGGCACATAGGGATATGGTGTTAGTGCTCATATTTTCCTTGACCTGTCAGCACACTAGAGGGTGATATGGTCAGTATCACGCCTGGCCGCCTTTTCCTTCCCCAACTCCAGAAGAATTTCTACAGCTGGGTGACTTAATTATTGGTATAGCTGAATGATATTCCTTCTGGCGCAGGAATCAGCAATCTTCTTCTACTCAAGGACCTGATGCTTTGTCTATGAGAGGCTAGCGGGTCATACCTACCTCTGTAGCTAATACACGAGGCTAACAATACGAAACACAATAAAAACTTTGATTAATGTTTGTTTCCTTCAACTCAAGCACCTATAGTCTGTGGTCTGTATAAAGATGTCACATAAAGTAGTAAATCAAAATATTGTATGTTAAAATAATTTATGTTAAAATTCAGCAACAGAAAATAATGAAATGAGCAGCTAATGGTAGCTGTAGCTTCTAATAGTAGCATTAAAAAAAATAAAATTCAGTACTGTGTACTGAGAAAGGTAAAAATATATCATTTCAGTATTAACCATGAAATGTGTAATTCATTATATACTCAAGAAAATAAGAAAATAACAGTACATTAAAATAGTTTCTTAGTTGTAATTATATCCCTAAATCTAAAATAATTGTTACCTGGCTTTACAGAGTATTTGTTGTTTAGACTTATCATTTATTATGTAAATGGTTAAGCTAGGTGCTGTTACGGATATATAAAAAAAAAATAAATACCAGCATTTTTCTTAAGCAAAAGTTACCCAATTAAACCTTCATAATAAGGAATGAATTCTGACAATACTTTCTTGCTGAACTCTTTCCTACTTATTTTAAAACATAACTTGACAAATCCTGCTATACAATTACTGTTTTCTTCTTCTTTTTTTTTTTTTGGTAATTCCAGCTGTCAGCGTCTAATTATATTTGCACTAGATGTTACATTTTCACCTTCGAGGCATTTAGGTTGTTCTATGAAATAAATAGAAGATGGTATCAGATATCGAGCAATAACTGCCCCGAAAGAAACATGTTTCGTGTATATAATTAATAACAAGGAGAGTCATCTCTCTCAGGAATTTTCAACAAAATAGTAGACTGTCAAAATTTATTTGTATTTTAAATAAGTCTTTGACAACATTTGGTTTTAAAATAACCAATGTAGTTATTAAGAATAGGACATTTTTAAAAACAAAATGAAAATAAAGATTTATACATCTGTTCGTAGATAAAATAGCTGATATGTCTTCTGTATAAATGGGCATAATTCGGGAATAAATAGTTGTCGTTGTCTGAATTTTAATCTTGTCTAGCATATGTTTTGTGTGCTGAACATTTCTAATGAAGTGCCTAGCTTACGTTATTTTCTATGCCACATGTAATATCTGACCAAATATATTAACATTGTTTCTTGTTTTCAAAGTAAAGATATCTAACTCATAGGACCATCACCGCAATTTTAACGTCAATCTGTTGATTCCGGCTCTCATCCGAGAGCCACTTCCAAGAGATCTTTTTACAAACAAAATGGCAAATATGAACACCATGATTTAGTATTTGTTAATATGAATCAGTTATTATTGGTCAACATAAACTGTAGTGCTGGGATCGATGCAAAATAGATAACGAATTACAATACATAGAAGAGTGAATGAAATAAAATGTATAACATTATACTTCCTGAATAGAGAATAGTATATATAACTATTAATAAAGATGATTATACTTCCTGGATAGAGAATAGCATAGAAAACTATTAATAAAGATGATTTTGGAAGAGAGAAAAAGGGGGAAAGGTGAGCAGAATAGTATAAACAACCTGGACATATCATCTAACAATCTCAAGTTAGATGAAAAAGTAATCACATCTCCCCGCATTGTTTTATCCTGCCTTTAATTATGTCAAAATGGCATTAGAGAACGGGCAAAGAGAGATATGTTTTAACTGAGAAAATAAATCTGAGCTAAATTTCCAGGTCCTGTTCTAATATTTCCTATGTCTACTCTGTTTCAAAGAAAACAAAAATGAAGAAAACAAGATAGTTTTGTCATATAAAAAACATAACAACATAATGAAGACCATACTAGGAGAAAAGGTGCAAAGAAAAAGATCAAGAGGTAAACGGAGATGCGTATGGGAAGATAACGTACAAGAGCAGACAAGACTCAGCCTGGCTAGATGTAGCAACAAGGCGAAGGAACGAGGAAACTGAGATATTCATTACCGTCAACTTTACTTCTGAAGAAGGCGCATGATGATAATACTATTTCATTGTTATCATAATTTTTATCTAGCCTCCATTTACAGGAAGGTTATAGAGTACACACCGACCTGGCAAAACTTATTACACCTTTTCTCTCTGGTAGAAAACAAGTAGTTTGCTTCAGAAATAAAATATCTGACTCATCTATAGTTGATACTGGTATTCCTCAAGGTCCCATTCGTGGTCCTCTTCTCTTTGATATCTACATTTTACCACTAAATTTAAAGTACACTTCACATGATCTTTTTACCGATGGCTGCACCATTTACAGTAGTGACTATGATATCAATAACCTACAGGAAATGCTTCAAAATGATATAAACATTTTGACTGAATGGAGTAATAATAATAATTGTACGGTGATGAACACCGACAAAACAAACTCCATGCTGATCACTACAAGACAAAATCTATAGAATACAGCAATATTACACTACAGCTTGATGCTGGGGCTACGGAAATAGAAACAGTTCTAACATTAATCATTGATCACCATTTAATATGCAATTATCACGTACATAATCCAACACACTTGACAGCACAGAAAATTTACCAACTAGCCAAAAGTAATTCTTAATCGATCATGACGCAAGAAAAACATACTTCATATCCCATAAACAAACGCGCTTAGATTGCTATTCCACAATCTTGGGTAGATGCACAATTTCAAACACAAAAAGGCTCCACTCACTTCACAAACGAGCATTACATATGATCTGTGGTAAACACCCAGTACAGACTGTAGATCAGCAGAGAGAATTCTACCCCTCAGATACATAATGTTTTTTTAACAAACTCAAGTTTGTTCATAGAATTTTGTCGCGCAATGCTCCGCCTTACTTGTGGCCATTGTTAATATCAAACATTAAACATCGTCAGCGTTTAAACAAACTTTTCCCTAAATCCACACTTGATCTGAACTAGAAAAGCCCTCCATACTCTGCGCTACAACTCTGGAACTCCCTCCCATACCATCTAAAATCCAGTTGTAATACTTCATCTTGTAACTCAAACATTTTACTTGCTTGTAACTATATGCCTCCATATATATCTAATAGCCTCTCATCCCATGACTTGTCAGCCACCAAGTTCTGTTCTAGATGAAATGTGTTAGATCTTGCTAGAAGTTATATGAGTGAATGTGCAAGAGTATGATGTCAGAAGAACTACATTGAAAATGTACTTGCATATGTGTGTGTATGTGTGTGTGCTCGTTATCTTGTTAGATTAGTTACTTCTCATGTAGTTCATTATCTTACATTTGTGGACCGTAATTGTTTCATTTTGCATTCTTACATTTTTTTTTCATTTAATTTGTATTCTTTTATAAAATCGAACTTGTGAGAACAATGAAAGATGGAGTGATGAAGGGCAGAATGTAAGACGGGCCTGCGTACCCAATTCTTCATCATTTAAAAATAAAGATAATTAATTCATTGCTGTTTTCAAATAAAGGTAAAACAGCAGTGTTCAAGAAATACTCCTACAAGTGTATATAAATGTAAGCTAAAATGTTTAAAATATTTTTACACATTTCAGCAATTTTTAGTCTACATTTATTTCGAAAGTTTGAAAATATCAGCCCTTAAGTCAAAGCATGACAACTGAAAACATATCTGATATACACGTTTCTCTAGTCCAAACCTCTGACGTAAGTGATAAAGCAACTCTTATCTATGTATCAGTTGTCTATGTAATCTGTATGGCAATCGCAGTTGTTGGTATTGTCACCAACAGCATCAACATGGCATGTTTTTGTGAATCTGGCTTCAAGGACCCTATCAATATAAGTCTATTAGGTAAGAGGTTTTATATAGTGCATGGTATCACTGTCACATAAAAATATTCTAATCGAGAGTACTGCAGTATCTAAATAGATGGTTATGCCAAAACATTAGATTTCAATCAATAAGGTTCATGCATTCATTTGCATGTCCCTTGCCGAACTTTGCTTCCCAAACAGCACTCCTGTAGGCCTCTCGGTTGTGAGCAAGATGGCCTGCTACTGATGCATCCATTTGCAGGTCATCAACGATGTCTTGCAGCCATCTTCGCCTTGGTCTTCCTCTCTTTATTTTTTCCATTATGTACCCTTCCAAGATGGCCTTCTCTAGATTATCATGACGTTTAATGTGTCCAAAATATTTAACGTTTCTTTGTTTAATCCTCTTTCCTAGCCAGCCTTCTTCAATATTAAGTTCTTGTAGTATGGCTATATGTGTTCTTTTTGTGTCCATGATATTTGAAGAACTCTTCTGTAGCATTCACCTTCAAATGCATTTACATGTTTTCAGCTGTTTTGTTAAGTGTCCAGGTCTCATAGGCATATATTGCGATGGGAAAGATGCATGCCCTTAAAAATCTTATTTTTGTAGTTCTGTCTTTTCTCTGCACAGATTCTTTAGTTTTACTTTCTGAAGAGCGATAGATGTCCTCCTTTTAATTTCCCTCATTGTATCTCCATTATTAGTTAGTAGTGATCAAAGATATTCAAAATTCTCCACTTCTTCAAGTTTTCCCTCATTGATACATATTTCAGCTGCCTTGTTTGTTTTGTCAGTTGTCATTAATTTAGTTTTCTTTTCATTAAGATAGAGGTTTTGCTCTTCGCTGTTCTTACGAAATGACATAATTAGTTTTTCCATTCCTTTTGTGTGTGTGTGTGTGTGTTGTGGGCAGTAATACTGTGTCATCAGTGTATCTAATCTCTTGTATTTGATACCTTCCAATTGTTATGGCATCGTAATATTTATTGTCTACATCGTCTCTAACATTCCTCATTATATTTTCAGTATATAAGTTAAATAAGTAAGGCGACAATATGCACCCCTGATGGACCCCTTGTGTTATGTCAAACCAAGTTGTTGTTTCACCATTTATTCCTACTGCTGCCTGTTGGTCTAGATACAACAGTGATGTTAACTGTTCAAATGTGTTGGAAATCCCATTTTTACCATTATTTCCGGTGTTGTACACAATCAAATGCCTTTGAGTAGTCTATAAAGGATAAATATAGATTCACATTAAACTCTCTGCATTTCTCTATATAATAATTTATATTGAATATATGATCTCTTGATCCTCTTCCTTGCCTGAAACCAGCTTGGACCATATTGATTTCTTCTATTTTCCTACGAAGTCAAACCATTATGAATTTTAACAGAATTTTACTGGCATGACTAATCAGGGCAACAGTTCTGTAGTTTGTGCATAATTTCAGGTTGCCCCTTTAGTGGTATGAATACAGTTCTTTTCCATTCTTTTCGCCATATGCCTAAATGTCATATCTTTTTACATAATCAATTAGATAACTATGCTAAAAACGACAAGAACCTCATACAAGTGGACAACAGACAAACAAACAAATAAACAAGCACATAGTAATATTAGGACTACATAAACGAAGAGAGATAAATCGTTATATTTTCGACAGTTATAAAGTATGTTAGCAGATATCGCTTTCTCTTGTGTTTTAATATCTGAGAAAAAAACACTGCCCAATCTGACCTGGTTCAGTCACCACATCTGTCTCGGAGGCTGATATTTATATTCAGGTTTTTAATATAGTCAGGTCGAATACGTTTATATACAAGTTTTTAATATAGTGAAGTCGAATACCTTTATTAAAACCTTTAATATAGTCAGGTAGAATACGTTTATGTGCATGTACAAGGTTTTCCTATAGTCTGCTCGTATAGGTTTATCTAAAGCGTTTAATATAGTCAGGTCGAATACGTTTCTATACAGGCTTTTAATATAGTCAGGTCGAATACATTTACATACACGGTTTTAATATAGGCAGGTGAAATACGTTTATATACAGGCTTTTACTATAGTCAGGTCGAATACGTTTACATACAAGCTTGTAATATAGTCAGGTAGAATATTGAAAAGTGGGGACTGGTCAGCCTCTACAGTGAGAATTACAACACTAAAAACATTCTTAACACAGCAACACAGTGCTCTATCAGGCTATTTATCAATTTGATAAACTGTTCATAAGATTGATATTTAGTGATAGCCCAAGGGAAATAACACGTGGCTCTTTCAATTTACAGGCCTGACAATCTCTGATCTTGGATGCCTTGCAACACTCCTGTGGATGAGCATTTCTTTATCTCCATCAGTCATTGCTGCAGACCTGCCTTTCGATGTGACAGGAGTCGGCTACACTACAGCTGGAATTCCACATCTTACATTCAGTAGAATAAGCAGCTGGATCACTGCCATAATCACGCTGGAAAGATGTTTGTGCGTCATGATGCCGTTGAAGGTAGAGTGACTAATCCTCATTGCATTTTAAAGTAATTTGACAGAGCATGCGTAAGTTAGTTTCATTGTCTTTATTCTTGTTTCAAATAATAACAAATACGATTAAGATAAATTATTAATCTATTTTGTGGAAGTACGTCGCTGGGCCTGTGTGTCTACTGTTAAGATTCCTTAAGCCGGTGCTGTGCTTTGATGCGCACGATGGTTCTGATGTGTACATTATCTTGAAGCCGTATTTTCTGAGTGTTACTGGATTAGACATTCACTGTCTCCAGCCGTCAGCTTCACGTTTCTTGATTCGTTATTCATTGACTCCAGCCATTCTTCACTTCCTGTCTGTTTTAAACCTAAGGTTGGCAACACACTGATATGGAAGTCAAGCCCATCTTGCGTATCACTTGACATGAGGATTTATTGATGGAATTGATGATAATGATGATGGAGATGATAATAATCTGGCAGCCGGCAGGTTGCCCCTGCCATTGTGGAGAGTCCATTCGTGTTAACAAATATAACGTCCATATACTACACGGTGACATCACCCAAAGCGTCCACACATTCAGACCAAGACTAACTCGCTCAGGCTTTCTACCCTGTTCCCAGTCACGGGATTCTCAAACCAGGTGACCCTCTGGAAGGATCTCGACCCTTAACCGGCGTTCAAAATAAAGACTTACAAGGCGAGAAATGCCCTTTTCTCTGCAGGAAAAAAACCCAGGTATCGCCCACATACTACTACATTCTATCAATTGCTATTCAAACTATCGCTATAGTTCAGTACAGGTACTGAAAATAAATATATCAGATATGAGTAACGTTTCTATGTCAAATTATTTATTCTCAATTTCTTATCAGCAAATACAACATTAAAAAATAGTAAACACACACCATGTTCATGAACTTTACTTACTTTCAGCTAATGAAGCAAGAAATACACTTGTATGTACACAGCCAGAAAGCGCATGTCCACCATAAAGCGTGAAAAATGGGGTCTTTCTATGTAAATTTCTTGTTATTTAAACTGTATTTAATGCGTGAAGTATACAATTGTATCGAGCGTTATGAAAATAACTTTCACTTTTGTCAGTTCTTTGCTGTCCTTGGCTGTCTTGTACATCGGTCTCTCTGTTTACCGGCATTTTCTCTACGTCTCTATGCTTCTTTTACCCTGCCTTCTCCACATTAAAGCTGTTTGTTGTACGAATTCATCTGTTATTCTCGTAATATGACGAATCTATAGTCACTTTCTCATATCATTCACTGTCAACAATGATGTGTGTTCACAAAGTAGGAATCAGCTGTAAACATCAGAGATGGACAGAAGTTTATAACACACTTAACAGAAAGAGGAAAGAAGAGACGTTAGCAATAAGAAGTAAGAACAATGAATTGATTATTAAAAACAACACTAACAACAACCCAATATTTCGGCAAAGTTATCTTCATTCAAGGATAACAGAAAAGAAAGATATTCATATACATGAATACATACGAAAAACTGCCTGACTGTTTGAGGAGACGGCCCAGACTGCGGCCACAAACAGAAAGGGAAATATGGGCGATGAGTATAGTAGTCAAGTATGTATAACAGAAGAGGCTGAGATCATTAATGATCGAGTTTGTGCGTTACAAGGGAAGTAATCAATTGTAAAAGTTAGGGTTGTTTGTTCAGTCCCTTCGTTAAATATTGATTTTTGTTTGTTTACTCAGCTCACGTATCACGTGGGAAGAAAGTTTAGCATCAGCAGGGAGTCTGGTATGTAAAGTTTCTCCTGGGATTTGGAGTAGGCTGTCTGTTTGTTTAAACAGCAGACAAATAACAATCACAAACTGGTAGCTTCACGGGATTTTGTGTAAGGTAGCTTCAGCTCATAGAAATGAGGAATTCTCGGGATTTTACCTTTTTTAGGATATATTTTTAGGAAATGTGAGTGAAGATCAGGGGAAGTTTTAACCAGCTGATATTTGGTCAAAGGGTATTCGAGTGAGAGATTTGTATCAGTCAGTAGCAGTTTGAAGTGAGAACATTCATGTTTTAGTTCGGGTGTAGTAATGTATTTTTTTGGGTCCTTTTTAGGGCAAGGAATTTGTGTAATATTATGCAGGAATTATGTAGTAGCTTCCCTGTAAGGACCAGAGTGTACTGCTGTGCTTTCCCTACTCCTGGGAGATGAATTGTTATTCTAGAGATGTTACACAATCCATAAATTGTTAGTACAGTCGAACCCGCTTAATGCCACATCGTAGGGACCGTAAAAATATTCGATATTAGCGCAACTGACATTAAATGGTGTCCATTACAAGGGTTTTAACTGTGCCAGTGTGTATGTGTATGTGTGTGTGTCCGTCCCACTTTTCTACATTAAATACATAACAAAGAGCCAAAGCTATCATCATCGAACACATTTTGTAATAATCACAAAATATATTAATCGCAAAATGTAGTAACTCTTAATCTTACAGTATAGATAGCACTAAAATCAAGCAGCATCTGACTTGCCAGCATTAGTAGTAAAAAATGCGTGGTTTTGCGTTGTGTAGTGATAAATGGTCTATTAATCAGACATGTTAGATATGTTACACCACACGACATCTGTTAAGCGATCTTCAGTTCGTTTGTCACCATGGTATTTCTAATCACGAAAGCACTAAGATCTGTTCGGTAGCAGTTTATAAAATGCGCCTGTTTCATCCAGGTTAAAAATATCATCTGGGCTGTATGCATCCAACATTTTTGGCAAGCATGAAATCCAATCATTAACGATATCCATATAAACACGGACCATCTCATCTGAAGCGACATTAAATGTTATGTTGTATCCTTTTTTCTTTAAACGCTCAAGAAAGCGGTTAGAACACTTCCAGTCAGCCGTATCCATTTTTTCGCAAAACAATATGCGATTTCCACCAACATAGGACCGCACACAGGTAACTGTGCAGAACGTGTCTACTTCAACCATTTCAGCAGAGCATACTCAATATCCATATAAGAACTCACTCGCCTTCGCTTACAGTGTGACTTAAGTAAAGACGAGTGAAAGTCTCGTTAAATTTTGTTTTGGTTTTTGACAAATTTCGATAAGTTGAAACGTCAATTTCAAATTTATCCGCTGTGTCCTTTCTTGTAACTTTTTCATCAACTTGCATCAGAATATCCATTTTAGTGCTCAAATCAAGATCATCACGTTTGCCTTCAGTAGTCATTATCTATCACAACGAGAACTAGAGAGAAATCCCTGGCCAGTTGATTCGAGACTGACCAACTATCAACTCACGTTTCCAACTTAACGCCGCCCATATCTGGATAGAAGACAAACAATAACCCGAAAGAAGTCCGATTTTAATTAGGAAAGGGCGGCCGTGGTAAGCCTCTAATTCACACCACCTGAGTTTTGATTCCCACATGTTCAAAAGGTTAATGCGGCACATGCTCGGTGATTAAACGGCCGGCCCCGTCTTTGATGAGACACAAAGATGATAAAGCTTTCTGAGATATTTGTACCTTGTACTCCCCTAGTTGTTTATACAAGGCGGAGTCTTTAATTCCTCCAAGTGCACAAATACTGTGACAGTAACCGATTTGTGGGAATAAGCGGGCTGCTGTTAACGGGAGTAAAGCCCATTAAATACTTATGGATGTTGGCCGGAGATACAAATTTATGTGATAATATCCATGTCGTGATGTAAAACTGTGTGATACTAGATGGGTTCGACTGTACTTTCGTGTAAATTCCTTGTAGTAGAATGCTCTTTCTTATGGCACGGAATGCGTGCTCGGGAAGTTTTCATGTTACATGTTTTGTCACTCCCGCATCAGCAGTGTTTCCTCATCGTCATTTCCATCATCCTCATCTTCCGCATCAATACATTTCATGTCTGTAAGATTTGAACTACACTCTTGGCTGTTCCCTACGACTTGTGTTACTGCTGTGTAGTAAGCTTGCAAGGAACGATGTCTGTTTGTACTGTTATTGTCCTGCAGGAAGAAGGAGAGTCCTGGGTGTTATGTTCTCTGAGTAAACCGCAGAAAACAAACTGAAGACTTAGGTCAATCCGTTAAACGTGTTCCTGAGAGAGTTAACAACTACCAATTAGTTGTTTCCCCTGGACCATTTTGAGACAACAGTAGCTTCTAGCTGTGGTCCAGCCGTAGAGCAAGGATCTTCCTCTTCACTATAAGTTAAGTAAGAAAGAGGCATACATCTTTAGCTGGGGCCGTGTTGGCAAGTCAGTACACAGGTCCAGAATAGATATGTCTTTACGTGGTCTATGTCGGGTTGAAAACTAGAGCAGCAGAGATAGTGTGTGTGAGAGAGAGAGAGAGACAGACAGACAGACAGACAGACAGACAGAGAAGAACACAAAGAAACATAGCAAAAAGTAACAAAGTTGGGATAGAGAAAGGACATAAGGTGGGATATAATGAAGAAAAAGTTTGAAAACTCGAGAAAGTTCAGACCCGAAAAGTCATCGGGCTTCAAGCATCCGGCCATGAAAGTATTATTAGGAAAGTATTGAGTAGTAATATTAACCTTCCCTATATCAAGGAACAGAGCGAGTGAAAAACGACATGAAAAATGAATAAGAACGACATGAGAAATGAATAAGAACGACATGAGAAATGAATAAGTACACGGATATAGAAACACTTATAGTCAAGCAAAGAAAACTGTTCTTCAGAGAAAGCTGAACGTAGAATTCAGACCAACTGGATGTGGACGCCCAGCCTGGAGATAACTTGCTGTTCCAGTTATTTACGAACACGTAATTCCTTATGATGTTCATGAATAATAATCACAGAAATTAATATGTATCCATCTCCTGCAGGTAGGCGACATAGTCACCCCACAACGGATGTTTGCAGTGATCATCTCCGTGTTCATAATCACGGCAGCTTGTGAGTCTCCAGCGTACGTTGTCAACAGACTAGGAATGAGATTCTTTCCAGACAGAAACAGAACTCTTTTAACTCTCGTACCCAGCGCAGACAGAAACGACGTTCAAAAGATCTCGTTTCCATTCAACAATTTTGCCATGCCTGTCTTAGCTTTTATGGTCATCATTTTGTGCACGATCATCCTCGTTGTAAATTTGCACGCGAACACCAAGTGGAGGAAATCTACGACCGCAGGAGATTGTAATTTCTCAAACCGAAATATGAAAGTCTGTAAAATGGTTGTTATGATTTCTGCACTTTTTATATCATGCTTCATCCCTGTAACTGTCATAATGTTGGCCGTAACCTTTGACCCTAACCTTATTGTTGGAGGCAAAAATCTGAATATAGGATTAATAGCTACTGGTGCTGGATTTATCCTAGAATCCATAAATTCTTCTTCAAATATTTATATCTATTATAATATGAGTACCAGATACAGAGAGATATGTCGCTCTATTTTTTGCAAACATTAAATCAGTCATTAGTTGTTGGACTGGTTTTTTATATGTTTACTTGATAAATTTATTTGACAAGGTATACCTCGTAATAAATTATACTTTGCGCATTCTACCATCTATCTGATATGTTAGTGAAGTTCATTTTAAACTGAATATCTCTTCTTCTTTTTCTTCTTCTTTTTCTTCTTCTTCTTCCCTCATCGATAAAATTTCTTCATAGATTCTCAATCGTTTGGATAACTGAAATCGCTGTAGATGATGAGTATGGAATCCATAGACAAATCATTGAGCAAAAAAATGTTTTTAAATTATAATAATATATATTATTTTCCTTTCTTTCACATCAAAATGATTTCCTTATGATTGTTTCGAGGTCTAAACATACAATACTGTGTTTTATTTCTTTACCATTCGAAAGCATCGTTGTTTCTATGTGTAAATTTGTGTATATCAAGTGCCATTAGATAGTTCTTAACGATTTAGCAACGATCAATAAGGCACTTATCACAACAGGGTATAAGATGTTACACCGTAAAAATAAAATGTTAACTAATGCGTGATCCCCAGAAGGACTCATATACAAAGGGAGTCTTACAACACACACAACATATAAATCATGAAAGCACCGGACAGTATAAATCACATACAGTTTATTGGCATTGTCGACTTTACTTTTTTTATACAAATGTTCATGAAACCAATGCAGATATTCGCTTATAAATTCTGTTTTGAGTAGCCATGAAAATCAATCAATCATTCAAATGTCGTGCCGCGTGGCGTAGGCGATCATTTCTTTCCACAATTCCCTGTCTTTAGACTTGATTATGAGATCCGCCAGTGACTTTCTTCCAACCCACACTGACAACCCATACAGTAACTTCTCTCTTTGTCTTCCACTGTCTCTTCTTCCCTCAATGTTTTCCAGTTGCCACAGTAAAAATAGCAATTACTTTACACGATCTACCAGAAGACAACACTATAAAACTGCCAGGTTATATGTGAAATTTATAGATAGGTTATATATATGTACAAATACTGACTGCAACAGTGAACACGAGCCACTCTGCGGAAAAACTAGAATAAAGCTCAAGAAATGGAGAAAGATCAAACTGAATACAAAACTCCTTAAAATGACCAAGAACTGCGAGGACAATACAGAGTTATTATAACATATAGATACAATGCAAGAGCACAGATAAATAGTATAGATGAGCAATGGGCAATGTTAAGAGATTATATCCACCAAACTGTTAACTAGATAATACCACCGAAAAAAGAAGCCCCTAAAAATAAATGGATGACAGGTGACATCTTAGGACTGATGGGCAAGAGGAGGAGGAGTAAAAATAAACAAGAAAAATATAGCAAGATAAATAAAAAAATAAAACACATGCAGAGAAGCAAAAGAAGTGTGGTTAAATGAACAGTGAAAACAAATAGAGGACTTCCATAATAAAGAGAGAAAAAACATGCACAAACGAATTAGTGAACTCACAGGTAGGAAGACAAAATATACCACAGGATGCCTGAAATCGAAAGAAGATAAATTATTTATGAGAAAAGAAGATACTGGAGACAGAGTACATCGCTGAGCTATTTGGAGGAGAAAGACCAGAATTAACACCAGATACTGAAAACTGTGAAGGACCACCAATACTTGAAGATGAAATCATAGATGCCATCAAACACATGAAGAAAGGAAAAGCGACTAGGCCTGATAATATAACAATAGAAGTAATAGAGGCGCTAGAGGAGATAGGAATAAAAATAACAAACCAAGTAACTGAATGAGATTTACAACATTGGTTATATGCCCAGTGACTTGCTTAAATCCACGTTTATAGCGCTACCAAAGAAACCAGGTGCAAAGGAATGTGATGACCAGCGGACTATCAGCCTCTCATGTCACATAACGAAGCTACTTCTGAGAATTATTATGAGAAGAACAAGGAAAAAGATAAAAATGGAAATAACAGATGAACAGTTTGGATTTGTTGAAGGAAAGGGAACACACAATGCCATTTATGCTTTACGAACACTAGCAGAAAGAGCTTTAGAAGCACAGAAAGATCTCTACTTATGCTTCATTGATTACACCAAGACATTCGACAAGTTAAAATATAATGAAATTATTAAAATGTTTGAAGACATCAATATAGACGGTAAAAACCTGACTATTGTAAAACAACTATACTGGTAGCAAGAAGCAGCAATTCGAGTTGAAAATAGAACTGGAAAATATCAACCTATAAAACAAGGAGTGCGACAAGGATATGTACTATATCAAGATCGTTTTTCTCTGCCCAGCGAGAATGTTCTAAGACCGATCATCACAGAACCAGGCATAAAAATTGGATGATGCCTTCGGTATACTGACGACACATAATACTGATAGCTAAGAACCAACAAATCCTGCAAACTCTCTTGGATAAAGTCGCTGATGGAAGTGAACAGAAAGGCCTTACTTTAAGCATCAAAAAGACAGAGACTATGGTTGTATCTAAGAAACAGAATCCACCAACATGTAGTTGGAACTATTCTAAAGCAGGTGCAGAAATTCAAATACCTTGGAGCAGTAATATCTTCAGATGGGAAATGCATAACAGAAATTAGGAACAGAATAGGCCAAGTAAAGATTGCATTTCAGAGAATGAGACACATTTTATCCAACACATCCTAATCAATGAATGTTAGAAGACGAGTCCTAAAATGCTATATTGAACCTATCTTGTTATATGGAAGTGAATCATGGACAATAGGCAGGTCTAAACAAAAATCATTGGAAGCAGCAGAAATGTGGTTTATTAGAGGAATGTTGCGAATCACCTGGACAACAAAAATAACTAATGAAGAATGTATGAGAAGAGCTGGAGAGACTTCTTCTTCTTCTTCTTTTTCGTTCGCTTCTACCACCAAGACCGCCCCATGATCCTACTAAATTTACTCCTGAGGTCCTCCATTAATTCATGTGGTCCCCCGTGTGGTCACCGAGAGGACCACACGAGATCCGCGAGAGGACCACAAGAGGATCAGAGGGCTTGAACCTATATTTTTGGTGGGTCTCAGAAGAGAGATTGCGTGACACCGTTGATTTCGTTGCACCAGTTTAATCTAGAGTTGGACTTTATCACCGGAAAACCTCGGGGTGTTTTGGATATCAGTATATCCCCGCTGGGTTGGAGGTGGTTGTCCATCAAGTCCAGAGTTGGACTTTCTCACCGGAAAACCTCAGCGTGATTAGGATACGCATACATCCTCGCCGGTTGATTGATGGTTGCCTATCTAAACTGCCCTGGTCTAGTGTCTCCGACTTCACCATATTGTGGTCGTGGCCGCTACCCTTTCTAATTGTGACCAGGGCGGAGCTTTTGTCCGGGAGGACGAATCCTCGCCGCTAGTGACTTTCATCCCTGCGTTGGGCCGGCTTAGGCTTATTATCGGAATATGGGTGTGTTTAGGACGAGACCGACCTCTAAAGCGGAGGCTAAGTGACATGCGTAGCCATCAAGTTCCCCCCTGGGTTAAACCGGTTCAGGCAATTCGCCAGTTATGAGTGTACATGGGACGTGGCCAACCTCCAGAGCCAGAGGTGTCGTGATTCGAGCAGTCCTGACATCGAGAATACTGATTACTACAATTACTCCTTTCTTTCACCTTTTCCACTGTGCCGCACGTAATCGCACCTTTCTTCACTAGCCGGGAGGAGCCCCACTCCACGCACGCCAGCTTAAGTATCTCGCCAGCAGCGGTAGATGAGCTACCAAACAAGATTCTCATCTATCTGAAACGTCTGGTTTTCAGGCGCCAGATATTCGCCTTCGCCCCTTCTCCTGTCGGTTTGAACAATTCTGCCACGAGAAGGCCAGGAACTGGATTGTCAGAGGCTATTTGAGACTGACACCTGGGAGACATTTTATTGGAGTGGAGAGCGTATCCTCCACTCTACCTCAGGCTATGACAGTCCTGAGAACCAGCTGGAGAGACAAAATATTTTGTCAAAAAATAAGAGAGAGAAACAATGTACTTTCATATGACATGCAATGAGAAGAGGGGGCTTTGCAAATATTATAACAGGGAAAATCTGAAGGAAGAAGATCCAGAGGAAGACCAAGAGAAATGATACTGGACAGTCTGACGGGATGGTGTGAGAGGAGATCACCAACTGAGCTGATGGCCTGCAAGAAGGATCGGGTACTCTGGAGAAGCATAATATATATATATATATATCCAAGATTGCATAGCCATTGGAGGAACAACATTTCCAAACAAGGATATACATAAAACAACATGGATATCCCATATGATAGAACCAGAAACCAGATAGACCATTTTTGTATTAGAAAGCAATTCAGAACATCTCCGATATATTGATTGACTGATCTTTATTTCAAAAGGGTTAAGAATTGGGCACGCAGGCCCGTCTGACATTCTGTTCTTTATCATACATCTTTCACTCTATTGCAGACATTCTACAAATATGATGTTCATGTAACAAACATAATTAACATTGAAGCTGAGAGACATAAATAAAATATAACATTTACGTTTCGCTCATATCCATTCACTCAGTACAAAATAACTTCATACATATATCAACTATCTACTAAACACACATTTCAGAACTATTCAGAATAAACAATTACCTGTATTCGGTATCCGTAAGAGCAGTCTAAAATAACTTAGATGTAAGAGCATAAAAAGGTGCAGATGTCAACAGTGGTCACAATCTGTGATTAGGGAAAATAAGACTAAAAATGAAAAGCCAACACAAGAAATCAATACCCAGAAAGATAAACAGCCACAGCCTACAGGAAGAAAATACTAACAGGAATTTCAGTCTGGAACTTACCAGTCGTTCCGCAGCACTCAGTGAGATAAGTAGACAGATATACAAGTGGATGAATTATGGCATTCTTATAGCACATCCACATCCACAATCACATCACCAAAAACCAAAAACAAATAGAAAATCACGGATATCGGAAATCACACAGGAATAAATGATAGACGAGCAGCCAGATTAGCTATGTTGAATATAAAGAGAAGACTTGGAAAAGATTAACAAAAGCAACGTACAAAGAACAGGACAATGAAGTAATATGTTCAGCTAGAAGGGATAACATAGAATCCGTATATGGCGAAAGAAGCAGAGAAAGAAGCAATCATAGGATACAGCAAAATTCTATATAACATATAAAAAGACTAACGGATGCTACTGCTGTGCATCCAAAGAAAGACCACTCTTTAGCAAAACTGGAACCCTATTAACATCAAGTAAAGACCAAATCTTAATGTGAAGAAAACTAAATTGCTGACAACTGACAAAACAATCAAGGCAGCTGAAATATGTATCAATGAGGAAAAATTGGAAGAGGTTGAGAGTTTTTAATGTCTTGGATCGTTACTAACTAATAATGGAGATACAAAGAGGGAAATTAAAAGGAGAGCATCTCTCGCTCTTCAAAAAGTTAAACAAATAAAGAAGCTATGGAGAACAACAGACAGAACAACAAAAATAAGATTTTTAAGGGCATGCATCTTTCCCATCGCAACATATGCCTGTGAGACCTGGACACTTAACAGATAAGAAACACATACATGCCTTAGGATGTAAATGTTACAGAAGAGTTCTTCGAATATCATGGACACAAAAAAAGAACAAATATATCCATATACAAGAACCTAATATTGAAGAAGGCTGGCTAGTAAAGAGGATTAAAGAGGGAAAACTGAAATATTTTGGACACCTTAAACGTCATGATAATCTAGAGAAGACCGTCTTGTTAGAGTACATTATGGGAAAAAGCAAGAGAGGAAGATCGAGGCGAAGATGGCTGCAAGACATCGTTGATGATCTGCAAATGGCTGCATCAGCAGCAGGACATCTTGCTCACAACCGAGAGGCCTACAGGAGAGTTGTTAGGGAGGCAGTGTTCAGAAATGACATGCAAATAACTGACTGAAAGACCAAAAGTAGAAATGGGGTGAACAATTTCGAGAAATACTTAATCGACAACACCCAGAAGAAATGATAAACCAGTGCACAACTAAATGTCAACTTAGATGAAGTTACATTGAATGAAACTGAAACAATAATGAACATCTATGCTGACAATAAAGCTGCAGGTGAAGATTAAATAACAACTGAAATGTAAAAAGCTATTAACAGTGACAACATGAGCCAACTACAGAGAATGTTAAATAAAGTTTGGAAAGAAGAAAAGGTCCCTTCTAAATGTTTAAAAGGAATCATTGTAAAAATACCAAACACAAAAATGACTACCATAGGGAATGCAATAACTGAAAAGGAGTAACCTTCTATTAGTTGTGTCTAAAATATGTTGCAATGTCAATGTGAAAATAATTAAATAGATATAATGGATACTGCAATGAGAAAGGAACAAGCAGGATTTCGTAACGGGAGAAGCTGTCTCGATCAGATCTTTACTCTAAGAATAATATATTTGAAGAACATATTGAAAAGAAAAAAACAATTAATTCTGAACTTCATAGACTTTAAACATGAATTTGTTAACATACACAGAGATTCAAAGTGGGAAATTTTAAGACTGTATAGAATACCATCTAAAATTGTCAGCATCATTAAGGACTTCTACAATGGATATGTCTGTGCAGCTAACACAGAAGAAGGAGTGAATGAATGGTTCCGGATTGAAACAGGCGTGAAACAATGATGTATGCTATTGTCCTTGCTTTTTTGAATTGCCATAGACTTCATAATGAAAAATATATTGCGCAGTTAAAACGGGGATTGATTGGGTACATGGGACCCGACTAGAAGATCTTGATTTTGCTGGTGAAATAACTCTTATCAGTAACAATGCGAATTCCATGCAAGAAAAGAAAGATAGCCTGTCATCACTGGCTAGCAAAATAGGACTTAAAATTAACAAGGATAAAACAAAGATAATGAAACTTCCCATTAATCAAAATGCAAAAATATACGTAAAAGGGACAGATATGGAAGAAGTCAATCAATTTGCATACCTTGGCAGCTACAAAACCAGGATGGTGACAGCAGAAAGGAAGTTAGAATTAGAATTGCAAAACCATCAACCTTCAAGAATCTTGAGAACATATGGCACTCAAATGTTATAAGCCCAAATACCTAGGTAAGATTATTCACTTCAGATGTGATATCCACCTTCATTGATGTATGCGAAAGCTGGAAAACAACTAAATAAATAGACAACAAATAGACTCTTTTGAAAACAGATGCCCAAGGAAAATATTCGGTATAAAGTGGAACGAATTCAAGAACAACGTAGAGATAAGACAGACGAGCGAACAACAATCTTTCTCATAGATGATCAGAAAAAGAAGATGGGGATATATCCATAATATGATGAGAAGAGACAGTCAGAGAATTCCAAAACAAGCTATCAAGTGGAACACAGCAGGCCGCAGAAAAAAAGGTTAACCACTTGAAACTCTAAAGAGTTAAAAGAGGCCATTTTAGTGGGCATTACATCCCTTAATGAGGCTGAAAAGCTCGTCGAAAACAAGACAACTTGCCAACCCACCATGTGAGCCCTTACATTTAAACTTGAACTTGAAGAATGGACATGCTCTGCTGCTGACTTAGATATGAGCCTCCTTGCACTCAGGACAATCCCATACGAGCTCGGCCTTTATCCTCCGTGCTGTTCGTGTTGTGTGTTTGGTGATAGTGCCAATGACATACTGACTGAACATAGCGCAACATAGAAATTTTACATACATGAAAGAAATATACATATTCCATCGCTCTATAAAAAAATATATTTTATAATTTAGGTTAACATCTATAATGACAGTTTAGAGCGTACTATCCAGACACTTTATTAGATATTCTACACTGTATAATAAAATAAACCTTCCATCGAAATTTCTTGGCAACTATATTTTTATTCATAATGAGATACACTCAAATAAGGTGTGGTGTAAGAGACGTTCTGGAAATGATTAACTGTAATTTGCAACTCACTAATCATTATTTCTGGACATTTTAATACTAATCATTTATGTACATCTCATAGAAAAGACATGTTTAAACTCATGTCATGAAAATAATAACTACCGTCATAACACTATGTTATTGCTTGTCTGAGCTTTCGGTTGAAGTCCTAATAAATTAGTGGCAGGAGACAAAGAATAACAAAATGACCTCAGGTCTGAGCCATTATAGATTAAAATCATGTGAATATGGGTGGCCTTGTTATCTAAGTGGTTAAGAGTTTACTTTGTTAATCTGTGTAACAGGTTCAAGTTCTGGCAGTAGGGTCTTTTTCTAGCATTATGAAATACGCGTCAGGGTCCAGTCTGATATCCTAATGGTATAAAAAGTTATATATATATATATATATATATATGGATAGAGAGAGAGAGAGATAGAGAGAGATAGGAGGAGCGTTTCTTTGTTCTCGAGTGGTATAAATAGTATGCAAACATTTTAGGATACTAATAAATGGGAGAGAACGACGAGATCAAATAAGTTGTTATTGGAAGCTGAAGCTGTTAGATGCAGAAGTTCTTTGTAGTTATTGAAGCTGTTACTGATAACATAAGTTGCTAGCGGTAGGTGAACTATTAGAGGCAGCTAAAAATATTAGTGGTAGATGTAGGTGAAGATATTAGTGGAAGCTATATCTTTTACTGGTAGATGTAGTTGTTAGTGGTAGTTAAAGATATTAGTCATAACTGCAGCTGTTAGTGGTAGCTGAAGATATTAATGGCACTTGTAGCGGTTAGTGTTATAAAAATGTACTCGTTATGATTGTGTAAAATATTTTTATATCTCTTATGCTTACTTTCCACATGTTAATTATATGTCTTTACCTTATAACTGACAATTACTGTGGCGTGTCTATTTCATTCATTAATTCCTTACTTGTATCTCTATAACGAGAATTTATTCGTCTGGTAATGCCGTTAATCTCCCTGTTCTTTAGTACGAACAGTACAAACTTGACTTCACTTCCTTTTATGGTCTTTTCCAGATTCTGGCGTACTGTATATATCCATTCATTCATTCATTTGCATGTACCTTGCGGAACTTTTCCTATCTAACAGCTCTAATGTAGGCCTCTCGGTTGTGAGCAAGATGCCCTGCTGCTGATGCATCCATTTGCAGATCGTCAACGATGTCTTGCTGCCATCTTCGCCTTGGTCTTCCTCTCTTTCTTTTTCCCTTTATGTACCCTTCCAAAACGGTCTTCGCTAGAATATCATGACGTTTAATATGTTAAAAATATTTAAGTCTTCATGGTTTAATCCACTTTACTAGCCAGCCTTCTTCAATATTAATTTCTTGTAGTATGGATATATTTGTTCTTTTTTTGTGTCCATGATATTTGAATACTCTTCATTAGCATTTACATTAAAAGGCATTTATGAGTTTTTCAGCTGTTTTGTTAAGTGTCCAGGTCTCACAGGCATATGTTGCGATGGGATAGTTGTATGCCATCTCATTTTTGTAGTTCTGTCTGCTTCTCTCCACAGATTCTTTAGTTGTTTTACTTTCTGAAGAGCGATAGATGTATAATCTTATTTTTGTAGTTCTGTCTGCTTCTCTCCACAGATTCTTTAGTTGTTTTACTTTCTGAAGAGCGATAGATGTATAATCTTATTTTTGTAGTTCTGTCAGCTTCTCTCCACAGGTTATTTAATTGTTTTACTTTCTGAGGAGCGATAGATGTCCTCCTTTTGTTGTATGTCAAACCAAGTTGTTGTTTCAATATTTATTATTACTGCTGCCTGTTGTCTAGATACAGCAGTGATGTTAATTGCATCAAATATGCATTTTTTCCCTATTATTTCCAAATTTTATGGTGCTGTACACAATCAAATGCCTTTGAGTAGTCTATAAAAGATTCACACATCAAACTTTGCATTTCTCAAGTATTAATATTATATTGAATATATGATCTCTTGATCCTCTTACTTGCCTGAAACTAGCTTGGACCATATTGACTTCTTCTATTTTCTTACAAAGTCTACCCATTATGATTTTTAACAGAATTTTACTGGCATGACTAACCAGGGCAACTGTTCTGTAGTTTGTGCATGATTTCAGGTTACCCTTTTTTTGGCAGTGTTATGAATACAATTCTTTTCCATTCTTTTGGCGACATACCTGAATGCCATATCTTTTTACATCGTGCATGATAGATTGTTGCACATTCATTTCCTCCTGCTTTAATAAGTCCAGCTATTATCTCATCACATCCTGGTGATTTACCTTTTCTTAAGATTCTTTATTGCCCGTAACACTTCTTATATTGTCGGTTCGGGCTCTTTCTCTTCTAATAATATGTACATACATACTGAATTCCTACCCCGGGCTATCCACACACTTAAACCTGTGCCAACAACACTAAATGCAAGCTTATCATCAACAGACCCTAACTTTGGATGGCACGGGGTAGACTTACATCAAGAACGTATCACGAACAGTCTCTACAATAACATTCCAGCATAGCGCAGAACAGCCCCCGGCCGTACCAGTCTACAATAGAAATTATTTGTGGTAATTAAAGCTGAAGGTAGTTTGTGAAGCTGTTAGTAGTAGTTAAACTGTTAATGGCAGATGAAGCTATTAGTGGTAGTTAAAGTGTTAACGGTAATTGAAGCTGATAGACGTAGTTAAACTGTTAAACGGTATTTAAAGTTGTTCAGCCAGTTATTTGCATGTCACTTGCTGAACTTTGCCTACCTAACAGCTCTACTATAGTCTCTCGGTTATAAGCAAGATGCCCTGCTGCTGATCATCAACGATGTGTTGCAGCCATCTTCGAATCGGTCTTCCTGTCTTTCTTTTTCCCATTATGTACCCTTCCAAGACGGTCTTCTCTAGATTATTATGACATTTAGTGTGTCCAAAATATTTATATTTTCTCTGTTTAACCCTCTTTACTAGCCAGCCTTCTTCAATATTAAGTTATTGTAGTATGGGTGTATTTGTTCTTAATATATGTATATATCTATCTATCTATATGTATATATATATGTGTGTGTGTGTGTATATATATATATATATATATATATAAAGTAATTAGTGGTACATAGAACTATTAGTGGTAGATAATTGTATGAGTTGTAACTGACGCTGAAAGTCTTAGTTTAATCTATACTTGGTAGCAGAAAATGATGCCGGTAGTAGGTTCTAAATATTCAATTCACTAAGTGCTATTAAGTAACGAGAACAACAGTTGCCAAATAAAATCATGTCCAAGTACGTATTCATTTTTAGAATTATGTTTTAAAGTAGTTATTTTTTTCCTTGAATCTCCAACAGGTAACATTTCCCTGAAACTCGTCAATATGCATCTCTTAGCTATAGATTGAATGTTTTAATGAGGTAAAAAAGATAAAGGTTATATTCCCGTTGCCATGCCATTAAAGCATATTGGGGAGTACAGTGTTAGGCCCATTTTTTCCTTGACTTTCGGCACATGAGAGTGTGATGTGGTCAGTATCAAGCCTGGTCGCTTTTCCTTCCCAGATTTCTCTGGTACCGATTTTAAGAGGCTTAATTCAATGAGGATTATTTTAAAGGAGCTTAAATGTAAATTTCTCTTTCAATTAAAAACTGTTCATTATACCCTTCATGAACAACTTTGGAAGAAGACTAAATATATTCTTGTTTAACTTTCTAGTAATCCTTTTAACATCGATGCAGTAAATTTATGTTTTAGAGTCCTTTTTTTTTCTTACTCACCGAAGCTACTTAAAAGTGAAGTTATTTGTTAACCTTCTTTGCATTAAAGATTCTGTAGGAAATAGATGGACGATTATATAATGAGTGGATTATAAATACTTATTTAAATGTTGTAATTAATTTTTGTCGCCATGTGTATATGTAATAAAAAATATGTGCCCTTTTCTTGGGCACTTTAAAACAGTATCAGAACGTTATAACTGCTTTATAAGCAAATATATCTTTGATAATCTTTGCTTTAAACACACACAATGTATGTGGGAACAAACACTTTTTAACAGTTTTTTTAACATGAAAATGTATATAAAGTTGTTATAAATATGTTTGTAGGTATAGTAACGGAGGTTTGTAGTTGGAATAAATGTGCACGAGTACATAAACTCATGTCCGAAGTTTGATCTTGTCCACAGCCTATGCTATGTGTGGAAGATTTAGATATGTGCAGTTTTCTAACTCTATGAGTATTGTGCGTATAATGGTATTCTCTAGAAAAAAAAAGGTTGCTAAAATGGTATTCTCTAGAAAAAAAAAAGGTTGCGTAAAATGGTATTCTCTAGAAAAAAAAGGTTGAGTAATGTGGTATTCTCTATGAAAAAAAAAGGTTGCGTAAAATGGTATTCTCTAGAAAAAAAAGGTTGCGTAAAATGGTATTCTCTAGAAAAAAAAGGTTGCGTAAAATGGTATTCTCTAGAAAAAAAAGGTGGGGGTTAGGGCGTTTGTATAAAATCATTGAGAAAGCCCCATGAGCCTTGGGTACCCAAAGGTACAGAGAGAGAGAGAGAAAGGGAGAGAGAGGGACAGGGACAGAGAGAGAAAAAGAGAGAAAATGATATTATTTTCCTGTCTCTATCAAACGTTTTAGAAAAAAAAAAGTTAGTAATATTTATTTCCACATAAAGGTCAGAAATTTGGATTAGTATTTCTGTAGAAATCGTGCCATAGCAACATTTCTGAACTCATAATGATAGTTCTGATTTTAAAGGTATTTGTTCAAATCATTGACTATTTGATAATTTATATTTTGGTGGTATGTCCTTAAATATGTTTACCAGATCTCAACAATAGAAACAACTGAATCTAAGCTAACGTATTATAAAGAAATGTGCATAATGGGCTAATTTTTACTTCTCAGTCATTACGGCGAGTTTGATAATATCAAGTCCTCCCGTGAAATTATGATACCTGAAAACGTGACAGTTCCACGTGTCCCTCCCTCTGATTTGGGCGATCAAGTAACTCTTACGTGTATATGGGTTGTCTATGTAACTTGCATGACAACAAGTACTGCTGGCATTGTTACGAACACTATCAACATTGTATGTTTTAGTAAAACAGGCTTCAAGGACCCAGTCGACATAAGTCTACTAGGTAAGATGGTTCTTTTTTTTTTTTGGTTTTCCAAAGTAAACGTTTTCTCATGAAGATTGTCTGAAGAGAGACGCGTGTTAAGAGATTAGATTTTATTTAATGGACGCATGTGGAAGGAAAATTATACTTGCCAGGAAAAATAAAGTTGAATACGAAATATGGTTGCTTTTTAATACCTGTTGTCTGGGAATTTTGGAAGATCTAGTCACCTGGCTTTGTTTTAACACTGGCCTTGTTGTAAAATGGGGCGGTAACTGTCATGTGACTGCGAAATGATCTTTGAGGCTATCTGAATTTTCCAATCGTGGACTTGTCATATGAGTGGACGGCTGTATATATCTAGTCGGGGACGTGTCATCTGACTGAACGGCTGCAAATATTTAGTTGCGGACATGTAATCTGACAGGTCGCTGCAAATATCTAGTCGCCCAGATGTAGCCGGCAAATTTTCCCGCGTGGTTAAGTAAAGCTTTCCGAGCGGTCTGCTAAAGTGTCCGAGTGGTTAAATAAAGTGTCAGAGTGGTTAAATAAAGTGTCAGAG
This sequence comes from Achatina immaculata, assembly GCA_009760885.1. Lineage (NCBI taxonomy): Eukaryota > Metazoa > Mollusca > Gastropoda > Stylommatophora > Achatinidae > Lissachatina > Lissachatina immaculata. The sequence goes on from CM019702.1 coordinate 65,878,432, forward strand.
TGGTTAAATAAAGTGTCCGATTGGTTAGGTAAAGTGTCCGAGCGGTCAGGTAATTTTAATGCCGCCTTTTAAACACATTTAATAACACAGAAATACTAACTCGGCTGTATGTTGGTACACTATGTGAGTTCTGTTGTAACACAAGGGAAGAATGTGTGCGTTTCTTTATGTCTGGCGGACACACGGCGCTGGAAGCGGAAGATTTGATTGGTAGTCTTTGTGATGTGAAAATGATTGAACCAGTGGTGCAGCTACTATGACGATTATTGCAAATAAAACACAAATTAATTGTCATTTTATTAGATTTTATGAAATCATGATCAGATACCAGGAGTCGCGCCATACCTTGTGATGTTGTCTTTTATGTAATGTAGATCTATTGCTGGAAGAGGAGATGATAGTTAACCTTCTCATAGCTGTCATTTTTATGCATTTTATGCTATTTATTATGCAGTTTCGTTGCTGCTGATGTTATGTATGTTGCATATTATGTTTAATATTGTTGCAAGTTAGGTAGTGCTACTAACCGTATGTTTCAGTGGAGTCGAAGTAGTCAGAGGTGCGCATATTTTCCCAGGCTGAATGTGTGCGAGAAAGATAGGCACGTTTAGCTGGCATGAGACTAGCATGGTGAGCATGTTAAACTCACACTGAGAATGTGCTAAGTTATGATACTGGAGTGTGAGAGAGCGAAGAAAGACTTAGTTTCTGATAGTGGTATTCTGCTTTCAGAATAAGAACATGGAAGGGGGATATAGGAGAGGTGACGCAGCACAGCGCGTAGTTTACAAAGAGAGACATCGTTGTGGTTGCTCACCGATACATAAAAAAAGCCGCACACACACAAACACTCACACACCCACCCACCCACCCTACAAAGTGGACCCAGCTGAAATGCTCTCATCTAGCTATAAATGTAACTAGACAGATGACTCACCAGTCGCCATGTGAGATTAACTATTGTATAACTTAAACGTGTGGCTACTATATTAACACTGTAACAAGATTTCCTAGTAGGCTATTTAGCGAAGGACTTTGTGTTCACTAAAGTGGTTTCTAATGGTGACTCAAGACAAGCAACTGGTGATTTTTAATTTCTAGGTCTAGCACTTTCTGATCTGGCGTGCCTCACAACTCTCCTGTGGATGAGCATTGGTTTCATTCCATCAGTCAATACAGCTGATCTGCCTTTCGGCGTAACTGAAATTGTCTACACTACAGGGGCCATTCCACATCTTACTTTCAGTAGAATAACCAGCTGGATCACCGCTGTTATAACACTGGAAAGATGTTTGTGTATCATACTGCCTTTGCAGGTAAAAGAACTAATCCGTTTTCCATTGCAGAGTAAACAAGTTGATAGAACGAAAGTCTGTGGTCATTTTGTAATGTTATTTCTTCTAGCTGGTCCATAAAGGTAAATAAATTACGCTATGGCGTCACCTGGGCGATAATGTCCATAATTTGCATCACCTGTCAGCACATTAGAGGGTGATGTGGTCAGCGTCACCTCGGGTTATCTTTCCTAATCTAGCTCCAAAAGAAGCCTGGTATCGATTTCTACAGCTGGGTGCCTGGGACACTTTCGGTCGGATTTTCCACAAAATGATGATGGAAAATGACAACTATAGCTGAATTTTATTGTTATTACCACCATAGAGCTCCAAGTCAGAGTTTACATAAAATTACATGACATCTCATCACTTTCATGCTTCGCTAGTCTTCAGCTGACCATATTCCACGCTTGGCTGAATCTCTAACTTCTCATGTTTACTCTCCCGCCTGCAGCCATAGTATGGCTAACTTCCTCAGAGAGCGGATCGCAGATGCGTTTCTTTACGTGTTTTTATTCGTTTTGTTTTCTCTTTTCTGTTCTTCATAAAGACAAATTATGCCACAATGTTAGTGTGTTACTGATTATCATAATGAAGTATTTCATTGCCCCTACTAGTTCCTTCCTTTCTTCCTTCCGTCTTCCTTTCTTCCTTCAGTCATTCCCTTCTTTCTTACGCATTTCCTTTCTTCCTTCCGTCCTTCCATTATTCTTTCTGTCCTTCCTTTCTTTCTTCCGTCTTTCCTTCCTTCCTTCCTTTCTTCCGTCCTTCCATCCTTCCTTCATTTCTTCCTCCCTTTCTTCTTTCCGTCCTTCCTTCCCTCCTTTCTTCCTTCCGTCCTTCCATCCTTCCTTCCTTTCTTCCTCCCTTTCTTCCTTCCGTCCTTCCTTTCTTCATTCCGATCTTCATGTTTTCCTTCCGTTCTTCCTTTCTTTCCTCTGACCTTCCTTTCTTCCTTCCGTTTTTCCTTTCTTCATTCCGTCCTTCCTTTTTTCTTCCTTTCTTCCTTCCGTCCTCAGTATTCACTCTGTCACAAACAGTCAACATTAGTTCAACACAAGTATAATACATATTTAACAAACATGAATCAAATTTAAAATGGATAAAACCTTTAGCTTCAAATTCTTATCCAGTCATCTAGTTACTTTCACTTTCAAGAAAGTTAATTACAATCAGATCATGAAACCATCTGATACAAGAAATCTACAGTTACATAGTCAAAAAGCGTATGCCCAACACAAGTCATCTGGGGCAGACAGTAATGTACACCAAAGTGGGATCATGTGTGAGATCATTCGGGAAATATAGTAGGATTTTGGCCTAAAATGTCTATCATGGAAATTGTCATAGTCTTTTTCATATTGACATCATCATCATCATCATCATCATCATCATCATCATCTATTTTATGTGAAATTTAAAGGTTTACTATAATTTGGAAGTCACATTTCAGAACAAGGGAAACAAGTTATAATTTCTATGAGAGAAAAGACTGCCAAAATGTCATGATCAAGTCATAAGAAGACAGACGTCAGAAAACTAAGTCATAACTGAAAAAAATGCAAGGGAGGACAGACGGCAAACATAAAAGTATCTAAGAAGACTGGCAAATTGGCCTGGGAAAGAAATAGCTTTTGAGGTGATCGAAAACATAAAAAATGATACACGATAGAGAAGCACATGATAGTGCCAACAATATCCAGTAAGGCAAGTGATAATAACAACAGCAATAATGGCAATATTACATTTCTTTGTTTTAGAATTCATCTTAGATGTGTCTTTTGTTTATTGAAATTATTCATAAATAATGTTTTCATGCATGTCCTTCACACAGTTCTGCAGTTAACTAAAGATTAATGACAGAAACGAATCTGTTTCTTCCAGGTGAGCAACATTGTCACCTCACGACGAATGGCTGCAGTGATCGTTTGTGTTTTCATGATCACAGCAGCTTGTGAATCCCCGGTGTACGTTGTCAACAGACTGGGCATGAGATTCCTTCCAACAAGAAACAGAACTCTTCTAACTCTAATTCCCTGCCTTGATAGAACTAACGTTCAGAAGATCTCATTTGCAATCAACAACTTCGCCATGCCAGTTGTTGCGTTTGTTGTTATTACTTTGTGCACTATTATCCTCGTTGTAAACCTGGACAAGAACGTCAAATGGAGGAAGTCTACGACTGTGGGAAATTCTAACTTCTCAAATAGAAATCTCAAAGTTTCTAAAATGATTTTGATGATTTCTGCACTTTTTATATCCTGCTTCGTCCCTGTGACAATTATAATGCTGGCTTTAACTTTTGAGCCTGATCTTACTGTGGGAGGTAAAAATCTGGATTTAGGGTTAGTGGCTGGTGGTGTTGGCTTTCTCTTGGAGGCCATAAATTCGTCATCGAATATTTATATCTACTATAACATGAGTACTAAATATAGAGAGGCATTTCGATCTCTTCTTTGCACACGCAGAAACAATTAGTATCCTTTTTTATTTCTTTTTTTTTAAATTTTGCATATCTTTGAGATCGATTTTTTTCTTTGATTGGATAGTTCTGTAAATTAAACTTTTTGTTATACATTTTATCATTTGTTATTCTGCCATATGTTCGTTTCTTCCTTGCAAAAGGAAACTCCAACTTGTAAATAGAATGTCGCCTTCTTTGCCTTCCCTCATCTGTTTAGGTATGGAGATGAAAACATCATCAGAAGAATCTTTTCGTGCATGCTTCAGAGTATGTGCTTTATAGTATCTGCAGATAACACATTTCTAAATAAGATAATAATATTCTAAAGCAGGTGCAGAAATTCAAATACCTTGGAGCAGTAATAACTTCACATGGGAAATGCAGAACAGAAATTAGGAACAGAATAGGCCAAGCAAAGACTGCATTTCAGAGAATGAGAAATATATTATCCAAAACATCCTTATCAATGAATGTTATAAAACGAGTCCTAAAATGCTATATTGAACCTATCTTGTTATATGGAAGTGAATCATGGACAAATAGGCAGGTCTGCACAAAATCCATTGGAAGCAGCAGAAATGTGGTTTATTAGAAGAATGTTGCGAATCCACTGGACAGCAAAAATAACTAATGAAGAATGTATGAAAAGAGCTGGTGAGACAAAAAATCTTGCCAAAAAAATAAGAGAGAGAGACAATGTACTTTCATAAGACATGCAATGAGAAGAGAGGACATTGAAAATATTATAACAACAGGAAAATAAAAGCAAGAAGATCAAGAGGAAGATCAAGAGAAATGATACTGGACAGTCTGACGGGATGGTGTGAGAGGAAATCACCAACTTAGCTGATGGCTTCCATGAAGGATCGTGTAATCTAGAGAAGCATAACGCCAGTCAGCACGGCACCTGATGATGATGATGATGATGATGAGATAACACACTGGCCTATACTGAAGTGATGAAGGGGTATAGACCAAGAAACTGAAATCTGTGCCGAAACAACTTAAAGTAAGATATACGCGATCTTGGATTAGACAACTGGCACGAAAAGATGCAGAACAGAGTGGGATACGAAGTCTTGTCTGCAGCAGTGAAACTCAATGGCTCGGAATGCTGAGTTCTCCAGCTGCTAAAAGACGAGGAAGAGAAGAAGAGAAACGTGTTGGAGAGTATGGATACCCCTTTTGTCAGGAAAAGGGTTGAATTTAAACTGAACAACGTTTTACTGCGCTGTTTATAAGCGCGCTATGTAACGGTTTTCTTCAAATGTAAATCAAGCTTTACTGTTTATAAAATTCTGGACTGTTTGCTTGGGTCGTACAGTAAATGACAGTGATTATTTAATATGTAGCGGTATGGGAGATAATTAGTTGTTTTTTCTCTCTACACATTTCTCTCCTTATGAGGCTTTATTGTGAACTAGAAGGTCACGTGGTTTGAGTCTCATGACTGAGAATTGTGGGAGAAAGCCTGAGCGATTTTAGTCTGAGTGTGAACTGGTCTGGACGCTTCGTGTGATGTCTCCGTGGAGGATATGGACGTTATATCTGTTTTTGATTTTTGAAGTATGAACAGACTCGCCACATGGCAGGGGTAACCTGCCGGCAGACGGATTATTGTCATTTCCATCAACATTATCATCATTTCCATGAATAAAATCCTCATGGCAAGATTACCCAGGACTTGGTTGATGTCTCTACCAGTTTGTTGCTAACGTGAGGTTTTGTACGAGCCTGGAAGTGAAGCATGGCTGGAGGTAGTGTTCAGCTAATCCAGAAAAGTGTAGCTGACGGCTGGAATTCTGTGTGTAACAAATCCAGCAACATGGTTTCAAGATGAATGTACAACTTGGTATCCACGTGCGCAGAGGCAGCACAACAACACGACACGGCCCTAGTATGTAGTGCCCGAATGACACGACACGGCCCTAGTATGTAGTGCCCGAATGACACGACACGGCCCTAGTATGTAGTGCCCTCCCCATCACAGAACACACGCAGGAGAAAGATAGTCGGCCATCTTACGTCTTCAAATGGAATATGAAAATGAACAACCCACACCTTTCTGTCTATCGTTTGCTCCACGTAGAACACATTTTCTTCATAAACATAGTTCATGAAAAAGAAATACATGATTTTATTATGCTTTTTTCCGTTTTTCATTTATAGATAATAAAATCTAACTAAACAATTGTTTGTAGTTAATACACATTTTTCAAATACTACAGCACAGTCTATATATCGTGTCAACACTCTGACACATGTGTTGTCTCAGTATTGCTTCAGCATGATCACAGTGTTATTCCTGAGTGAGGCAGATAAAGTGAAAAAGTTAAACAATTTACAAATCTAAATCTTCTTTTTAAACACTTTTTGAAATTGTAATATATTTTCTTCTCATATCTTATATCCTTCCCGTGCCGTTAAACGTCATATAGGGCTCGCAAAATAGTTCGCCAGTTTTTCCTGTCTTCGGCGAGTCTTTCAACCTCATCAAAGGATTTTATGCCTTTTAATTTGGCCTCTCAAAACAATATCCTCTTCAGAGTTTCACGCGTTCTGCCTCTTTTTCTTTGGCCTGTTGTGTTCCACGTGATAACTAGTTTTGGGATTCTCTGATCATTTCTTCTCATCAAGTGACCAACATATGTCTATCTCATCAAGTGACCAATATATGTCCATCTCCTTTTACTGATCACCCGGGAGACTGGTTGTTGTTCAGTCATCTGTCTTATCTCTGCATTGTTCTTGAATTCGTTCCACTTAATGCCGAGTATTTTCCTTAGGCATTTGTTTTCAAAAGAGTCTAATTCTTTTATATTTCTTTAGTTGTTTTCCAGCTTTCACATGCATAAATGAGAGTGGATATTACATTTGAATTGAATAGTCTTAACTTGGTTGTTGTGCTTATAACTTTTGAGTGGCATATGTTTCAAGATTCTTGAAGATTCATGCTGCTTTTGCAATTTTGATCCTAACTTCCTTTCTAGTATCACCATCCTGGTCTCTGTAGCTGCTAAGGTATGCAAATTGATTGAATACTTCAATATATGTCCCTTCTATATGATGTGTATTTTTCAATTTTGATTAATTGGAATTTTCATTATTTTTGTTTTGTCCTTGTTAATTTCAAGTCCTATTTTGCTAGCCAGTGAAGACAGGCTATCTGTTTTTTCTTGCATGGAATTCATATTATTACTGATAAAAGTTATGCCATCAGCAAAATCAAGATCTTCTAGTTGGGTCCCATGTATCCAATCAATACCTGTGTTACCTGTGCAGCATTTTTTTCATTATGAAGTCTATTGTAATCCCAAAACGTAAAGGAGACACTATACATCCTTGTTTCACACCTGTTTCAATCTGGAACCATTCACTCATCCCCCCCCCCTATTTCTGTCTTCACTGCACAAACATATCCATTGTATAAGTCCGTGATGATGTTGACAATTTTAGATGGTATTCCATATAGACTTAAAATTATCCATAATGAATCTCTGTGTATGCTATCAAATGCCTTTTTAAAATCTATGAAGTTCAGTATTAATGGTTTCTGCTTTTCAATATGTTCTTCAAGTATTATTCTGAGAGTAAAGATCTGGTCGAGACAGCTTCTCCCTTTTCGAAATACTGCTTGTTCTTCTCTCATTGCAGTATCCACTATATCTTCAAGTCTATTAAAAAGGACCTTGCAAAATACTTTTGACACAACTGATACTAAGGTTACTCCTCTCCAATTGTTACAGTCACTAAGATTACCTTTTTTTGGTATTTTAACAATGATTCCTTTTTTCCAATTAGAAGGGACCTTCTCTTCTTTCCAAAGCTTATTAAACATTCTCTGTAGTTGTCTCATATTGTCACTATTGGTAGTTTTTAGCATTTCGGCTTTTATTTCATCTTCACCTGCAGCTTTGTTGTTAGCCATTAAATTCAGTTTCATGCAATTTAATTTCATCTAGGTTGACATTTAGTTGTGGGGCTGGTAAGTCAGTTTCAAGGTTTAACAATTCTTTAGGGTGTGGTTGTTTAAGTATTTCTTGGAAGTGTTCAGCCCATCTTTGCTTTTGGTCTTTAGCTGATGTTAATAGTGTTCCAGTTTTGCTAAGGATTGGTCTTTTTTTAGATCTAATAGTACCTGTTAGCCTCTTTTATATGTTATATAAAGTTTTACTGTCTCCTGTTTTTGCTGCCTCTTTCGCCACATTGTCTATGCATTCTCTTGTATCCCTTCTAGCTGAAATATATATATATATATATATATATATATATATATATATATTATATATATATATATTACAGAGATAAAAAATAACCATTTCAGCAAAACTATACGAAAACTATACGTCTTAGGTTAACATTTGAAATTTTTTAAAAAACAGAGAAGTGATACATTTTTCTGAACCTGTATTATATTTCCCACTCTATACAATAAAGTAAATTTTTTTTCTTTCTAATTATTATCGACTTATGTATGAAAAACGTTATAGATAATTAGAAAGATGAACCAGAAAGGACGAGCTGTAATCTGCAAAACCAGTAATCACATTGTGATGGTCTCTGGATAATTTCACCGCGAAATTTGTATTTACCGTTTACAGTAAAGATAAACCATCACCCCCCCCCCCTCCCCAACAAAATAATCTCAGCATAGTTAACAAGACAACAGCAGACTTACTAGAGCAAACCAGGCTTTTGCAATGCTGCAGAATATATGGAAATCAAAAAAAAAACTAAGCATAAATATGAAAATCAGGATATTTAAGAGTAATGTTCTAAGTGTACTACTCTATGGAAGTGAATGCTTAAAAATCACCAAAACCATAGAAAACAAGTTGAATTCTTTCCAGACGAAATGTTTACGAAGAATTAGAAAAATATTTTGGCCAAACACCATAAGAAATAACATCTTATTGGTAGAAATGCAGATGAAGCCACTGACAACAAATAATGAGGAATGACGTTGGCGATGGTTGTGACATGTGCTCCGAATGACTGACAACTCACTACCAAAAATAGCACTAAGATGGACACCACAGGGGAACAGAAGTAAGGGTAGACCATAAGAGACATGGAGAAGAACAACAGAAAGGATGTTGAGCAATAGAGGGCTCACCTGGGCAAGAGCAGAAAAAAAGGCGAAAGACAGGCATTTGTGGAAAACCCTTGCGGAAGTCCCATATGCCCTGGGCACTTAAGGTTCAGAGAGAGAGAGAGAGAGAGAGAGAGAGTTAACAAGCAGCAAATATATCTTTTCTTCTACAGCAATGTTACATTTCTATTTCTTTAATCCTTATCCCTGTTCATGGTTTGGTTCGATGCCGTCTCGTGTTGTCTTCTAAGCATCTCTCTGTAAAAAGCATGCCCATATATATTATATAAAGTTTAGCTCTACTGCACAGCATATGCTGGCGGAAGAATGATGTGCCAAAATATGTTATGTGTTATGTGTCATACATAACCAGAAACATCTGTTCTTTAGAAGCGACGGCATTGATATCTCACGTGATGCTTTTACCAATCTTTCTTTCCGTGGATCTCATCCTCCGTGCTGGATGGAACTAAAGCTAGTGGGATTCTAGATTAAACAGCAAAGGAACCTTTTGATGAAGGTGAGCCTATTTCTGCACATCGCCAGCTTCCTTAATGTCATTGGGAGTTTTCTTACATCATCACTTCATCCCTTGAGAGCCTAATATCTGTCTGCCATACTGGAACTAGTCTTACGCAGGTTATATAATTTTTCTATAATGAATCTGTATTGTAATGACTTTGATATGGAGTCGATGTCGATGAGAGAGTGTAAGGTTACTTTTCTTCAGCGATTTTATTCTTCACTTGCAGCCATCAGAAAATACCATCTAAATATTCTTAAGATAGAGGGCAATAGTGCCTTTGCTTGAACTTTGACTCAGTCTTTGAGCACCATGTTAACACTAAATGTAGAGCTACTTCCCAGTTGCTATGTGTGTCATATCAATATTAGAAATCGCATTTGGTATATGAACAATTTATCACTTATATAGGCTCTGACATGGTACACATGCCTTGTCAAGTCAAACAAAATATTAATAGAATCTATCTAGAATTCAAATTTTTATTTAGAAAAGCAAATCTAAAGCTGTCTTCTAATACAAAAGGTGCAGTTCCAAGTATTATTAAATAGCTATTACGTTACAAGAGAGACTGATCTTAAAGATGCATTTGTTTAGACACATGGTAACTATAATTTTAGCTTATGTTTTCACATCGGGAGTACGTTAAAAATGGCAGACGGGAAATATTTCAACATTTATGTCTACAATATCCAAACATTTTCTTCAATTCAAGAAAAGGAAAGAAAAGAAAAAAAAAAAAAAAGAAAAGATATATTTTTCGTTTTCTCTGCAATCAATGAATTTTGGAATATGGTATTTAAACATCTTCTCAAACTTTCCCTGCACGTTTTCATACGATCGTGATTCTTGAAACAATATGATAGCAATTACTCTATCTATAAAACAAACTAGTCTGTTTCAGATAAAAGTTAAAGTACATGGAGGTATGTTTACTCTGACACTTGCTCCATTGCGCACAAGAAAATGAGCTACAATTATAGCTAAATCCGACACTGATTTATTGTATGAGACACAATGACATAATGTGACATAATAACAACTGTATGTGACATACATTATGTGCGTCCTGTACAAAGTCAAGTTTATTAAATTTCAAACCAGCAAAAAATGTTGGATAATGTGGAGAAAGTCTTGTCTTGTCTTGTCTAGTCTTGTCTCCTACCTCATATACCTTTCGGTGTTGAGGAGACAAATAGACGTCTTATAGGGCCCGACGATTTGTTTCATAAAACGAGGTATTTAATGCTGCTGTAATTTCCTCTCTCTCCATCTCCTGCGTGGGCGGCCTCTTCCTCTGTTACCTACAAATCTTAGTGTGAATGTTGTCTGTGCTATA
>CM019702.1:65889283-65915507 GCA_009760885.1 Achatina immaculata
AGAAGAAGAAGAGAAGACGAGAAGAAGAAGAAGAAGACGAAAGAGAGAAGAAGAAGAAGAAGAAGAAGAAGAAGAAGAAGATACACAGGACTGAGACAGTTTTCTTTGGCGTGAAACAATCCCCCCCCCCCCCCCCCACAAAAAATCTTTGTCTTTTAGTGTCCCATAAAACTGAGCCTTACGGGCTTAAGATTATTCAAATGATGAATATCCTCTTATCCTGTAGCTGGTGATGTATGTGTGACATCCAGATACAGACATAAACTAAGTAGGTCTCGGTTCCAGGATGCGCTATAAAAGATGAGCTTATCTTGGATACAGACAACATATTCAAACGTAACACTCGTCTGGAACATAACAAATATGTTAAATAGAAAAGAATTGTTTTGAAACACACACATAGACCACCCAGACCAGATCAAACCAGACCAGACCAGACCAGACCAGACCGTGAAAACATATTTCAGTGCACTGAGATAAGGGGACAAATTAATTGGAACCATCAACAATATTATGGTCGCAGGACACAAAAACGTGGTTTCTTAAAGGAATGTTTAGACCATCATGACGAACAGAGATGAAACATGAAGAATGTTTAGAGCATAGTGGCCAGCAGAGATGAAACACGAGGAATGTTTAGAGTATCGAAGCCAGCTGAGATGAAACACGAGGAATGTTTAGAGTATCATGGACAGCTGAAATGACAAACGAAGAATGTTTAGAGTATCATGGACAGCTGAGATTGAAACACGAAGAATTTTAAAGCATCATGGACCGCTGAGATGATAAAAAAGTCAATTTCTAAAAGAAAAAAAACCCCAGGAATCAGCTCTCAACTATAAAAAAAAATGCAGTTTTTTTCCCATTAGATATATTATAGCATATATAATGCGATATATAATGGGATATATAATGTGATATATAATGGGATACATAACAAGAAGATAGACTTCCGAGTCTCTCATTATAATGATGGATGATGAAATAATGTGTAGGGTAGAGGGAGGACGAGAGAGAAGATAGTTGGCAGTTTAATGAAAAATTTGAAAGTCACAAAATGTGTAGATATAAAACATCGAGGTCTGAGGAACAATTATCGGCAAGGAACATGATGATAATGCTATGCTCTGACTCCCCACTGAACTGTCACATCACTTCCTGACTTCCTGCATTCTTGTCAAACTTCCCTGCAGTTAAAACTGTGTCCGTCTGTGGCTGACGTCGTGGTTTTGTTGAAGTTGAGTGCTGAGAAGGTGTCTTGTCTGCTCAGCAAGAGCACACAGCAGTATAAGACTTCCGTGGAGATTCTGTCAACATGGCAGTCCTGTCGTGCCCCTCTCTAGGCATCAGGCTGAGTGAGAGCAGTGATCTGCGGCACAGCAAGGAGCACCAGGAGGATGTGGGCTAGAGCTTAGCCGCCTTCGAATGGCTCCTGTTATGTGAGTAAGGGTCAGTCAGTCATTCGCATGTCCCTTGCGGAACTTTGCCTCCCAAACAGCACTCCCGTAGGTCTCTCGGTTGTGAGAAAGATGCCCTGCTGCTGCGGCATCCATTTGCAGATCGTCAACGATGTCTTGCTGCCATCTTCGCTTTGGTCTTCCTCTCTTTCTTTTTCCTATTATATATCCTTCCAAGACGGTCTTCTCTGAATTCTCATGACGTTTAATGTGTCCAAAATATTTAAGTTTTCTTTGTTTAATCCTCTTTACTAGCCAGCCTTCTTTAATATGAAGTTCTTGTAGTATAGATATATTTGTTCTTTTTTGTGTCCACGATATTTGGAGAACTCTTCTGTAGCATTTACATTCAAAGGCATTTATGTGTTTCTCAGCTGTTTTGTTAAGTATCCAGGTCTCACGTGCATATGTTGCGATATGAGTTAGTGTATGTGCGTGAACATATGTATATGTGAGCGTATATGATTAAGGAAAACATTAATTATTGATTTTGAATGTACAAGACCAAACTTGTATGTAATGTGTAAGTTACGCGTGTTAAATATACTCGTACATCTATGTGTAAACACTGACACACCCTCTATCATGGTAGGAGGCCCTATCTATCATGCCTTCATACAATAGGGGCACCCTCTATCATGGTAGGAGGCCCTATCTATCATGTCTACATACAATAGGGGCACCCTCTATCATGGTAGGAGCCCTATCTATCATGTCTTCATACAATAGGGGGACCCTCTATCATGGTAGGAGGCCCTATCTATCATGTCTTCATACAGTAAGGGCACCATCCATCATGGTAGGAGGCCCTATTTATCATGTCTTCATACAATAGGGGGACCCTTTATCACGAAATTAATACAGAAAAGGGCCCTGCCTATCACTACCCCTATATCTTTTCCATTAGGAAGTGGCCCTCTCTATCATTGCCTTAAATCCTGGTAAAGCCCTGGTCACATCTAGTCCCCTTCCTCAAGCTACCTGGGGACACTTCCTGCTATGTGGTCTTCAAGAGCCATTACATCTCGCGATTCTCGCTCTTCACTGCAGCATAAATCCAGGACACATGCTGATTATGGACATAAACACACGTGCTCGAAATCTTGACAGCTTGTCCATCTCTCACATATATGACCTTGGAAACGTGGAGAGAGTTTCGATCACAGCCGCGTAAGAGGCATATATACAGGTACGGGAACTCGCAAATATGTTTACAGACATGACCTCAGTTCCAGAGCTAGGCATTCTTAACTCCTTCCACCGATGTAATGGCTTCCAAAACCATTATAAACACAAAAGCGTTCGTTGAAGTAAATTGTTTACGCCTAAACGACAGCCAGGCGCATCTCTTTCTCACAGAAACTAATTCCACTGTTTGCATTTAGCCAGGCTTCTATCAAAACTGCAAAAATTGTGCTAGTTTCAAGATTTTTAAAACGCTTTCTATCCTCTCAAGAAGCGAAACAAATCACGTTTAGAAACTCTGTCCTCCCTCAACTGGCAACTATCACATTGTAAGATCTAGTGAAGGCTTGAAAATGATAGTTTCTGTGGTAATTTTTGTAAATGTTGTGGACATATGTTTGTCTACGTTTTAGTGTCTATAATTCTCGTCAGAATCTGTCGACTTCCCAGACGAAACAAAAGTCAACTTCCCAGACGAAACAAAAGTCGACTTCCCAGAAGAAACAAAAGTCCATTGTTTGTAATGTACGTCTTAATGTAAGTTTCTTATGTGCATGCCTTAATGTAAGTTTGCTATGTGTATTCCTTAATGTAGGTTTCTTATGTGTAAGTGTTAATGTAAATTTGTTATGTGTATATCTCAATGTAAATTTGTTATGTGTATATCTTAATGTAAATTTGTTATGTGTATATCTTAATGTAAATTTGTTATGTGTATATCTTAATGTAAATTTGTTATGTGTATATCTTAATGTAAATTTGTTATGTGTATATCTTAATGTAAATTTGTTATGTGTATATCTTAATGTAAATTTGTTATGTGTATATCTTAATGTAAATTTGTTATGTGTATATCTCAATGTAAATTTGTTATGTGTATATCTTAATGTAAATTTGCTATGTGTATATCTTAATATAAATTTGTTATGTGTGCGGTTTAATGTAAGTGTGTTATGTGTACAGTTTAATGTAAATTTGTTATGTGTATATCTTAATGTAAATTTGTTATGTGTATATCTTAATGTAAATTTGTTATGTGTATATCTTAATGTAAATTTGTTATGAGTATATCTTAATGTAAATTTGTTATGTGTATATCTTAATGTAAATTTGTTATGTGTATATCTTAATGTAAATTTGTTATGTGTATATCTTAATGTAAATTTGTTATGTGTATATCTCAATGTAAATTTGTTATGTGTATATCTTAATGTAAATTTGCTATGTGTATATCTTAATATAAATTTGTTATGCGTGCGGTTTAATGTAAGTGTGTTATGTGTACAGTTTAATGTAAATTTGTTATGTGTATATCTTAATGTAAATTTGTTATGTGTATATCTTAATGTAAATTTGTTATGTGTATATCTTAATGTAAATTTGTTATGTGTATATCTTAATGTAAATTTGTTATGTGTATATCTTAATGTAAATTTGTTATGTGTATATCTCAATGTAAATTTGTTATGTGTATATCTTAATGTAAATTTGCTATGTGTATATCTTAATATAAATTTGTTATGTGTGCGGTTTAATGTAAGTGTGTTATGTGTACAGTTTAATGTAAATTTGTTATGTGTATATCTTAATGTAAATTTGTTATGTGTTATCTTAATGTAAATTTGTTATGTGTATATCTTAATGTAAATTTGTTATGTGTATATCTTAATGTAAATTTGTTATGTGTATATCTTAATGTAAATTTGTTATGTGTATATCTTAATGTAAATTTGTTATGTGTATATCTCAATGTAAATTTGTTATGTGTATATCTTAATGTAAATTTGCTATGTGTATATCTTAATATAAATTTGTTATGCGTGCGGTTTAATGTAAGTGTGTTATGTGTACAGTTTAATGTAAATTTGTTATGTGTATATCTTAATGTAAATTTGTTATGTGTATATCTTAATGTAAATTTGTTATGTGTATATCTTAATGTAAATTTGTTATGTGTATATCTCAATGTAAATTTGTTATGTGTATATCTTAATGTAAATTTGCTATGTGTATATCTTAATATAAATTTGTTATGTGTGCGGTTTAATGTAAGTGTGTTATGTGTACAGTTTAATGTAAATTTGTTATGTATATCTTAATGTAAATTTGTTATGTGTATATCTTAATGTAAATTTGTTATGTGTATATCTTAATGTAAATTTGTTATGTGTATATCTTAATGTAAATTTGTTATGTGTATATCTTAATGTAAATTTGTTATGTATATATCTTAATGTAAATTTGTTATGTGTATATCTTAATGTAAATTTGTTATGTGTATATCTTAATGTAAATTTGTTATGTGTATATCTCAATGTGAGATATAGGAAGTTAGGATCAGAACTGCAAAAGCAGCATCAATCTTCAAGAATCTTGAGAACATATGGAATTCAAAAGTTATAAGCACAAAAACCAAGTTAAGACTATTCAATTCAAATGTAATATCCACCCTCATTTATGCATGCGAAAGCTGGAAAACAACTAAAGAAATAGAAAAGAAATTAGACTCTTTTGAAAACAAATGCCTAAGGAAAATACTCGGCATCAAGTGGAATGAATTCAAGAACAATGCAGAGATAAGACAGATGACTGAACAACAACCAGTCTCACGGGTGATCAGGAAAAGGAGATGGACATATGTTGGTCACTTGATGAGAAGAAATGATCAGAGAATCCCAAAACAAGCTATCAAGTGGAACACAACAGGCCGAAGAAAAAGGGGCAGACCGCGTGAAACTCTGAAGAGGAAATTATTAAGAGAGGCGAAGTTAACAGGCATAAAATCCTTTGTTGAGGTTGAAAGACTCGCCGAAGACAGGAAAAATTGGCGAACTACTTTGCGAGCCCTATGTGACGTCTAACGGCACGGGAAGGATATAAGATATAAGATAAGATATCTCAATGTAAATTTGTTATGTGTACTGTTTAATGTAAATTTGTTATGTGTACGGTTTAATGTGTGTTATGTGTACTGTTTAATGTAAATTTGTTATGTGTGCGGTTTAATGTGTGTTATGTGTACAGTTTAATGTAAGCGTGTTATTTGTATAATTTAATGTAAATTTGTTATGTGTGCGGTTTAATGTAAATTTATTATGTGTACAGTTAATGCAAATTTGTTATTTGTACGGTTTAATGTGTGTTATGTGTATAATTTAATGTAAATTTGTTATGTGTACGGCTTAATGTAAATTTATTATGTCTGCGGTATAATGTAAATTTGTTATGTGTACAGTTTAATTTAAGTGTGTTATGTGTATAATTTAATGTAAATTTGTTATGTGTACGGCTTCATGTAAATTTGTTATATGTACGGTATAATGTAAATTTGTTATGTACGGTTTAATGTACATTTATTAGTGTACAGTTTAATGTAAATTTGTTATGTGTACGGTATGATGTAAATTTGTTATGTGTACGGTATGATGTAAATTTGTTATGTGTACGGTATGATGTAAATTTGTTATGTGTATGGTTTAATGTGTGTTATGTGCACGGTTTAATGTAAATTTGTTATGTGTATGGTTTAATGTAAATTTGGTACGTATACAGCTGACAACAATAAAAACAGGGCTGTATGACAGATGTGTACAGTCAGATAAAATTATATACGAAAATCTGAAAAGAAAACAATAACAAAGTGTTCATTATGCGCATAGAACCACACAGCTGCTGTTCATTATGCGCATAGAACCACACAGCTGCTGTTCATTATGCGCATAGAACCACACAGCTGCTGTTCATTGCGCATAGAACCACACAGCTGCTGTTCATTATGCGCATAGAACCCACAGCTGCTGTTCATTATGCGCATAGAATCACACAGCTGCTGTTCATTATGCGCATAGAATCACACAGCTGCTGTTCATTATGCGCATAGAACCACACAGCTGCTGTTCATTATGCGCATAGAACCACACAGCTGCTGTTCATTATGCGCATAGAACCACACAGCTGCTGTTCATTATGCGCATAGAACCACACAGCTGCTGTTCATTATGCGCATAGAACCACACAGCTGCTGTTCATTATGCGCATAGAACCACACAGCTGCTGGAAAATGGGATCAGGCTATGATATGTCCTCCTCTTGTGTGAAGACGCACTGTGGCTTGACTAGGTTTCTTCGGCTGGAAGGGATGATGATGTACCACATTCTGCAGTCTCACTACAAGAGATGACGATGTACCACATTCTGCAGTCTCACTACAAGAGATGACGATGTACCACATTCTGCAGTCTCACTACAAGAGATGACGATGTACCACATTCTGCAGTCTCACTACAAGAGATGACGATGTACCACATTCTGCAGTCTCACTACAAAAGATGACGATGTACCACATTCTGCAGTCTCACTACAAGAGATGACGATGTGCCACATTCTGCAGTCTCATTACAAGAGATGACGATGTACCACATTCTGCAGTCTCACTGCAAGAGATGACGATGTACCACATTCTGCTGTCTCATTACAAGAGATGACGATGTACCACATTCTGCTGTCTCATTACAAGAGATGACGATGTACCACATTCTGCTGTCTCATTACAAGAGATGACGATGTACCACATTCTGCTGTCTCATTACAACAGATGACGATGTACCACATTCTGTTGTCTCACTACAAGAGATGACGATGTACCACATTCTGCTGTCTCACTACAAGAGATGACGATGTACCACTTTCTGGTGTCATCATAGAAAAATTTCAAAGTAGACAAAGCCTGTGGTAGATCTTATAGAAGCAATTTTTCTTCTTCTTTTAAAAAAAAAAAATCTGACGAATCAAATGTTCCCACATTATTATGCATTCAAACTTTGGCACAGAGCTGGAGATAATTTAGTAGAGCTTTGAGAACAATCAAAATCAGAAGACAGAGAAACAAGCGAAATGTTTACTGACCTTTCTCAGAATGTATAGTCTTGGAGGCACATTTTCAATACAAGAACTATACCAGGGAACATTTTTTAATAGGGAAATCAGACCGAGGGACATTTTCAACAAGAGAACTAGATCTGGGGACATTTTCAACACGAGAATTAGATCTGAGGACATTTTCAACAAGAGAACTAGATCTGGGGATATTTTCAACAAGAGAACAAGATGTGGGGATATTTTCAACAAGAGAACAAGATCTGGTGACATGTTCAACAAGAGAACTAGATTTGGGGACATTTTCAACACGAGAACTAGATCTGAGGACATTTTCAACAAGAGAACTAGATTTGGGGACATTTTCAACAAGAGAACTAGATCTGAGGACATTTTTGACAAGGGAATCAGACCGGGGGACATTTTGGACAGGATAACAAACTAATGAATATTTATAAGTTTTCAGGCAGGCTATCAGAACCCACTGAAATGGATGTCCCGTTCTTGTTTCACGCTAACTGCGCATGACCTACTTAATCCTTTAAGTGATATGCCAGCACGTGTAGAGAGCGTGCGTGCATGTCAAGTAGGAAGTCCCGCCCAGGTGTAAGCGCGACTCCCCCTAGTGACATCCACTTTTTGCAACCCCAGGAAAAGCACCCAGGAGCAGTACAACAAAGCCTAGCTGCGCTATTTGGCTTGTCAAACCATCTTAAAGCAGAATAAAACACAAGGCCGACACGTTCCAGGTCTCCACGCACGTGAAGGTAACCAAATTTGTGCGCCAGGCATTTGGAAGCTAAATATCCTTGGGTGATCTGCGTTTGAGCAGAGTTTGTTACAACAATAAACAAACACTGACATGCCAGATTTACGATCCATAATTAATGTATAAGTTTCTGCTCACTTGTTCTTGGTCTTTCCACCCTCCTCCCACCCCCCAAGAACTCCGAGAACATTGTTCTTGACAGCCGGTGCAGTGAAGATGTTGACACACAACAAACATGGCGTCCTAGATGGTGGGGGGGGGGGGGGGGGTGGGGTCAGTTTACGGCGGTTATTTTACAGACTGGGCGTGAAGCCAAAAACCAGGAGACGATGCAAGGCTTATTTAGCAGACTCCACCACCATGGATATTATAACAGTTACTACCGTGGATACTATAACAATCACCACCACTGATATTATAACAATCCCCACTCATCATCATCATCAAGTGCCGTGCCGACTGGCGTTGGCTATTATGCTTCTTCAAAGTACACGATCCTTCATGCTGGCCATCAGTTCAGTTGGTGATCTCCTCTCACACCATCCCGTCAGACTGTCCAGTATCATTTCTCTTGGTCTTCCTCTTGATCTTCTTCCTTCTATTTTTCCTTTTGTTATAATATTTTCTATGCCCCCCTCTTCTCATTGCATGTCCTATGAAAGTAGATTGTCTCTCTCTCTCTCTCTTATCTTTTTGACAAGGTTTTTTTGTCTCTCCAGCTCTTCTCCTACATTCTTCATTAGTTATTTTTGCTGTCCAGGAGATTCGCAACATTCTTCTAATAAATCACATTTCTGCTGCTTCCAATGATTTTTGTGCAGATTTGCCTATTGTCCATAATTCACTTCCATATAACAAGATAGGTTCAATATAGTATCCCCACTATGAATACTATAACAATCACCATCACAGAGGTTCTAAGGACTGTTATTGCCGGAGGTCGGGTGGAGGATACGCTCTCCACTCCAGCGGCGTGTGTTTCAAACAGCCTCAGACAGTCAAGTCCAGCTCCTGGCCTTCTCGTGGCAGAACTGTTCAAACTGACAGAAGAAGGGGCGAAGGCGAATAACTGGCGCCTGAAAACCAGACGCTTCGGGTAGATGAGAGTCATGTTTGGTAGCTCATCTACCGCTACTGGCGAGATTCTTCAGCTGCCGTGCATGGAGTGGGCTCCTCCCGGCCAATGAAGAAAGGAGCAAATGGGGTTGCCGTGCGACACCACTGTGGAAAAGGCGAAAGAAAGGAATAAGCGAAGTAAACAGTAGTTGAATCACGGCACCTCTGGTCTAAGGGTCGGCCACGTCTTAAGTGCACTCATATCGGGCGAAATGCCTGAACTGTCTTAACCCAGATGTTAAGACACCGCTGGCGAGATTCTTCGGATGCAGAGCGTGGAGTGAAGCTCCTCCCAGCCAAGGAAGAAAATGAGGAAAAGCAATCAGGGTTGCTGTCTGGCGCCGATGTAAAAAGGTGATAGAAAGGATAAAGCGAAGCTTAATCGGTATGTCCAGTAGTGTCGCGTCGAGAGCTACTCATACCACGGCGCCTCTGCTCTAGAGGCCGGCCACGTCCGAAATACACCCATACTGATGAAATATGCCTAAACCGGCTTACAGCAGGGGTGAAACTTGATGGCTACGCATGTCACAGTATCTCTGCTCTAGAGGTCGGTCATGTTCTAAAGATGCCCATACTGGGATAAAATGCCTAAACCGTCTCAACCCAGGGGTGGAAGTCACTAGTGGCGAGGATTCATCTTCCTGGACAAAAGCTCCGTCCTGGTCACAACTAGGAAAGGTAGCGGCCACGACCACAAAATGCTGAAGTCAAAGACACTGGACCAGGACATTCTAGATAAGCAACCACCTCTCACCCGGCGGGGATGTATGCGTATCCTACTCACGCTGAGGTTTTCCGGTGAGAAAGTTCAACGCTGGACTGGATGGGCAACCACCTCTCACCCGGCGGTGATATATAGGTATCTCCAAAGACGTCGAAGTTTTCCGGTGAGAAAGTCCAACTCTAGACTAAACTGGTGCAACAAAAACCACGGTGTCACACAATCCCGCTTCTGAGACCCACCAAGAATACAGGCCCAAGCCCCGCAATACTCTGAACCTCTTGGGATCCTCTCGGGGACCTCGTAATGGTGTCGTCAAGACAAGAAATGTCATTAAGTAATAGTGTTGTCAGGACAAGAAGTGTCATTAAGTATAGTGTCGTCAGGACAAGAAGTGTCATTACATAATAGTGTTGTCAGGACAAGAAGTATCATTACATAATAGTGTTGTCAGGACAAGAAGTATCATTACATAATAGTGTTGTCAGGACAAGAAGTGTCATTACATAATAGTGTTGTCAGGACAAGAAGTGTCATTAAGTATAGTGTCGTCAGGACAAGAAGTGTCATTACATAATAGTGTTGTCAGGACAAGAAGTGTCATTACATAATAGTGTTGTCAGGACAAGAAGTGTCATTACATAATAGTGTTGTCAGGACAAGAAGTGTCGTTAAGTATAGTGTTGTCAGGACAAGAAGTGTCATTACGTGGTACAGGTTATTTTGTGAATGACAAGAGAAAACAACAGTATCTGTCTCCACGTGCTGTCTTATATTATCTGTCTACACGCGTTGTCTTATATTATCTGTCTACACGCATTGTCTTATATTATCTGTCTACACGCGTTGTCTTATATTATCTGTCTACACGTGTTGTCTTATATTATCTGTCTCCACGTGTTGTCTTATCAATGTGCACATGTTATTTATCTGTCTCCACATGTTGTCTTATCAATGTGCACATGTTATTCAAGTGTATAGAATTTATGGATGCGAGAGATGGAGAGTCACTAATGAAGTGCAAGGCCAGCTGGAAACCACTGAAATGTGGTTCCTTAGAAGGATGCTGAGAGTACCACGGACAGCAAAGAAATCAAACGAGGAGGAGGCTCTAAGAGAGGCTGGAGAGACGAGACAAACTATAACAAAAGTCAGGAAAAGACAATCCAGATTCTTAAGACGCGTTCTACTGCGAGGCAAGCCGGAATACATTGTAACAACATGAATGATAGAAGACAAAAGAGACAAAGGTAGACAGAGAAAATGCTGGACGTATTAACAAGATGGCATGGACAAGGAACACCATCACAATTTATAATCAGCACTCGGAGTATGGAATTGTGGGAAAGCGTGGTAGCCAACGCCAGCCGACAGATAGACAGACAGACAGACAGACAGACAGACAGACAGATAGATAGATAGATAGATAGATAGATAGATAGACAGACAGACAGACAGACAGACAGACAGACAGATAGATAGATAGATAGATAGATAGACAGACAGACAGACAGACAGACAGACAGACAGATAAATAGATAGATAGATAGATAGATAGATAGATAGATAGATAGATAGATAGATAGATAGATAGATAGATAGACAGACAGACAGACAGACAGACAGATAGATAGATAGATAGATAGATAGATAGATAGATAGATAGATAGATAGATAGATAGATAGATAGATAGATAGATAGATAGATAGATTTCACTGGGAGACAGTTCTGTTTTAGTGCTTTGAGCTCGTTCGATGTTTGGAAATATCAGATACGTTTCTTTTGTTCTGGAGGCAAAAGTTATTTAACAAATAATCTGTAAGTTCTTTTGTCTTTGTTTTTCTAAGAGAGAACCATATAAATGGAATCTTTCTTCCTTTCTTTCTCTCTCTATAGTCCACTCACCAGCAATTAGACAAAATACACGCTTATAAGCCCATCTCGTTAACGGTTTGTATAACTAGAATTTGGATGGCTATGATGTCATGAACGAGTAAACTTTAGACTCACATCCATAAAAATCTATCCTTCAAACCCGGACAAAATGTAATTCAGCGACGCGTAAACTGTACGTAAACTGTGCGTACATTGTACGTAAACTGCACGCAGACAACCTTTTTGTGCATGACAAAAAAAAAACAAAAACGAATAAACAATCATTACTGTTTACATTAATTGAAAATGCTGACATGATCAATCTAAACAACAGAACAGCCCCAAAACAGATAAAAGGAACAAACATTACGTTCTATCTACTAAATTATGTCCCACACATAATTACCAACTTGTACAGGTATGTCCATATACACACAAAGACAATCAACACATACGACACTTGTATTCAATGTCAGCACAAGGATATTATACACAGATAATTACAGCTTATCTTCTGCGAAGCTGAAGAACTTACCTGTGACGTGGGAACCTGCAGGTACAGGTGATCAATCTTTAGATCAAAGATACAGGTAAGCTGCAGTTCGTTACAAACAGTGATACATTTACCTTGTTGTTTTATCTACAGGTACCATGGCAGGTTGGCAGGTGAGAAACTGTTCAGAAGAAATATGGGAATTAAGAAAAGAATGAGAAAAGAAACATCACCAGTTTTAAAAGACGAGCACAGAGAGAATGGACAGATCTGATCAGGAGAGATATTTCTCTCCCGGGTGTCATATACATCAAGGCCATTATTAAGTCAGCACTTGGTGCAAACTGTCCCATGTCGCAAACTGAGCTGTCTTATGCTGTGCTGTGGTGTGTTGTGTGTTGTACAGTGTGATGTGATGTGTTGTGTTATGTGTTGTACAGTGTGATGTGGGATATCATTTGTTGCATCGTATGATGTGTTTTGTGTTATGTCTATATGTTATATATTGAATATCTTGGATCATTACTAACTAATAATGGAGATACAATGAGGGAAATGAAAAACATATATCGCTGTTCAGAAACTAAAACAACTAAAGATTCTTTGGAGAGGAACAGACAGAACTACAAAAATAAGATTTTTAAAGGTATGCATCTTTCCCATCGCAACATATGCCTGTGAGACCTGGACACTTAACAAAACAGCTGAGAAACACATAAATGCCTTTGAATGTAAATGCTACAGAAGAGTCCTTCTGATATCATGGACACAAAAGAGAACAAATATATTCATACTACAAAAAGGCTGGTTAGTAAAGAGGATTAAACAAAGAAAACTTAAATATTTTGGACACATTAAACGTCATGACAATCTAGAGAAAACCGTCTTGGAAGAGTACATAATAGGAAAAAGAGAGGAAAACCAAGGCAAAGCTGGCTGCAAGACATCGTTGATAATCTGCAAATGGATGCATCAGCAGCAGGCCATCTTGCTCACAACCGAGAGGCCTACAGGAGAGCTGTTAGGGAGGCAAAGTTCCGCAAGGACATGGAAATGACTGACTACATGTTATGTGATGTTTGTTGTTATGCCTTGATATCATGTGATGTGTTTGCTGTTATGTCTTGATATCCTGTGATGTGTTTGTTATGTCTTGATATCATGTGCTATGTTTGTTGTTATGTCTAGACATCATGTGATGTTTTGTTGCTATATCTAATGCCATGTGATGTTTGTGTGTAGTTATGTAGACCACGTGGTGTGTTTTGTCTTATAATTAGGATTTCTTAAACTGAAGATTTCTCTTCATTGTCATTATGTTATCTAATCTTTTTATAATTAATTCTTCCCCTTCTCTCCCTCTCCTTATCTCTCCTTCCCCTTCTTTCTCCTTCCCCTCTCTCTCTCTCTCCTTCCCCTTCTCTCTCTCCTTCCTCTTCTCTCTCTCCTTCCCCTTCTCTCTCTCCTTCCACTTCTCTCTCTCTGTCACCTTCTGTCTCTCTTTCCCTTCTCTCCCTCCACTGATTTCTCCTTCCCCTTCTCTCCTTCCACTTATCTTTCCTTAACCTTCTCTCTCTCCTTCCCCTTCTCTCTCTCCTTCGCCTTCTCTCTCTCTCTTCTTCCCCTTCTCTCTCTCTCCTTCCCCTCCTCTCCCTCCACTTATCTCTTCTTCCCCTTCACTCCCTCCACTTATCTCTCCTGCCCCTTCTCTCTCTCTTTCCCATTCTCTCTCTCCTTCCCATTCTCTCTCTTTCCACTTCTCTCTATCCTTCCCCTCTCTCCTTCCACTTCTCTCTCTCCTTCCACCCATCTCTTTCTCCTTCCCCTTCTCTCACTCCACTTATCTCTCCTTTCCCTTCTCTCTCTCTCCTTCCATTTTCTCTCTCTTTCCACTTCTCTCTCTCTTTCCCCTTCTCTCCCTTCACTTATGTCTCCTTCCACTTTTCTCTCTCTATCCCCTTCTCTCTCTTCTTCCCCTTCTCTCCGTCCACTTCTCTCTCCTTCCACTTCTCTCTCTCTATCCCCTTCTCTCTTTCCCTACTACCTCCTTTCTCTTCTCTCTCCTCCTCTTCTCCCTCCTTTCTCTTTTATTTCTTCCCCTTCTCCCTTCTCTCTCCCCTTTCCCCTCTCTGACAGTTCTGTGTGCTTGTGTGGGCGCGTCTGTCTGTCCCTCTTTCTCCTGATCTTTCGAGTCTAGTTGTGTAATGTCCTGGCTGTATTCTAGCGCTCATTAACCTGAGTTGTGTGCCACAGAGCCAGAGCCGGAAGTCCTGAAGATATCAAATATCAGGACAGTTTCAATGACATTCTTATCTAACCTAAGATCAATCTTTGAAGAAACTTTCTCAATGGCTTCACCATTTTAAGCAGCATGGCAGCCTTGGAACAGATGAAGTAATGAAAGTCTGTGTTGGCCGTTCACAAGAAAAGTAAGGTCATCTTTGTTCACAAGACCTTCAAGACCTAAAAGACCTACAAGACCTACAAGACCTAAAAGACCTACAAGACCTAAAAGACCTATAAGGCCTACAAGACCTACAAGACCTATAAGACCTACAAGATCTAAAAGACCTACAAGACCTAAAAGACCTATAAGACCTACAAAACCTACAAGACATAAAAGACCTGCAAGTCAATGTAAATTTTCTCATACATACTTTGTAAACCCAGAATGAAACCTACTTTCATGTCTCCGCTGAACAAGAGTTACACAGGCTACAATATAACAGGTTTCTTGTCAAAATGTTTCCTACCAGCAGGGAGAGGTGCACCATCCATCTGTCACTGGTACTTCTGTTTACAAGATGGCGAGGTTGTTCACTCTGACAAGTGGGGTCAAGTTCAGCAGATTCCTAGTGGTTGTAATTTCCGTCAATAAATCTAATTATTAGATCCACACTAAAAAATACACAAGGCAAGCCACTAAAACCCACTCCGTGTCCGACACGATATGATGCAAAAGAAAACCATAACGATGATGTAGGAGAGAAAAAACATCATTCATTTTCAACTTTCCGGTGTAAAATCTCAAGTCATATCCGAAAGCTGTAAACAAGAAAGTAAATGTTTCTCTGCTGCGAAGGCTCCATCTCACGGGTATGTGTCAACCAGAGGGCGCTGTGGTTCTTACATGTAATGACTGGACATAAAACAAATGCCCTTTCTAGTTGCCAAAACCTTAACCCAGCTCAGATAACAGAAAATAATAGCCTCAGAACAGAAATGGAAGAGAACTTTAACCGGAAACAGAAAGGCCTTGAGAAAAACAGGTCATCTCAGCCACGAAGGTCACCAGCTTGTGCTCACCCTCACTAATGAAACAGAGCGTTGGGTTACATGTCCGCTGGCACTTTCTCGGTGACTTGCTGGACGTCGTTCAGTATCTGGTTCAGGCTCTGGAGGTGACAGACTGGGAACTGTGTTGTGGCAGCATCATCATCAATTATCACTGAGTTTTCGTGTCTTCGTGAAACTAGGGTTAGAAAATTAGTTACAACACAGCACGTGTAGATTTTGCATGGCAGCTTCGGGTATAGCTACCTCACTTGTCTACCATAGGTTCCATTTGTACGAGACTCGACTTTCTTTAATTTGATTAATTTTTTTTTAAATTTGATGATTTTCTAAAAAAAATGTCTTTTAAATCATATTTGTTGAAGTTTTCCTGTTGTAATATCTAAGTGCCTTCTCTCTATCTTGCTCTGATATCTGAGTGTCTGTTTTCTATCTTGCTCTGATATCTGAGTGTCTGTTTTCTATCTTGCTCTGATATCTGAGTGCCTGTTTTCTATCTTGCTCTGATATCTAAGTGCCTGTTTTCTATAATGCTGTGATATCTGAGTGCCTGTTTTCTATCTTGCTCTGATATCTAAGTGCCTGTTTTCTATAATGCTGTGATATCTAAGTGCCTGCTTTCTATCTTGCTCCGATATCTGAGTGCCTGCTTTCTATCTTGCTCTGATATTTAAGTGGTTGTTTTCTATAACGTTGTGATATCTGAGTGCCTGTTTTCTATAATGCTGTGATATCTGAGTGCCTGTTTTCTATAATGCTGTGATATCTAAGTGTCTGCTTTCTATCTTGCTCTGTTGTCTGAGTGCCTGTTTTCTATAATGCTGTGATATCTGAGTGCCTGTTTTCTATCTTGCTCTGAAATCTGAGTGGCTGCTTTCTATAATGCTGTGATATCTGAGTGCCTGTTTTCTATCTTGCTCTGATGTCAGCGTGCCTGTTTTCTATAATGCTGTGATACCTGAGTGCCTGTTTTCTATAATGCTGTGATATCTAAGTGTCTGCTTTCTATCTTGCTCTGTTGTCTGAATGCCTGTTTTCTATAATGCTGTGATATCTGAGTTCCTGTTTTCTATAATGCTTTGAAATCTGAGTGCATGCTTTGTATCATGTTGTTATATCTGAGTGACTGCTGTCTTGTCGTGATATCTGAGTCCCTTCTTTCTTGATGTTATATCTTAGTCCCTTCCATCTTGGTGTTACGTGTCCCTTCTATTTTGGTGTTATATGAGTCCTTTCTATCTTGCTGCTATATCTGAGTCCCTTCTGTCTTGCTGATATATCTGAGTCCCTCTATCTTGCTGCTATATCTGAGCCCTATCTATCTTGCTGTTATATCTGAGTCCCTTCTATCTTGCTGCTATATTTGAATCCCTTCTATCTTGCTGCCATATATGAGTCTCTTCTATCATGCTGTTATATCTGATTGACTGCTATTTGTCGTGATATCTGAGTTGCTTCTATCTTGGTGTTATATGAGTCCATTCTATGTTGCTGTTATATCTAAGTCCCTTCATTCTTGATGTGATATCTGAGTCTCTTCTGTCTTGCTGTGATATTCAGTCCCTTCTATCATGCTGTTATATCTGAGAATCTTCTATCATGCAGTTATACAAGAGCCCCTTCTATCATGCTGTTATATCGCGAGTCCCTTCTATCTTGCTGTGATATCTTGAGTTCCTTGTATCTTGCTGTGATATCTTGAGTTGTTTCTATCTTGTTGTGATATCTGAGTCCCTTCTATATTTTTTACTAGGACAACAAAGGCAGCGAGAACAGGTACTGGTTTTCCTGTCTTAAATGTTGTAGTGACCTGGAAATGTGAAGGCACTAACACTTCATACCTCGCTACAGTATGCCCATATACCCCGGGACATAGACTAAGACAAAGGCATCATTATAGATATACTACTACAATTACTACTACTATTAGTACTATTATAATTATTATTACTACTATTATTACTATTATACATATTAGTACTACTACTATTATTATTATAGCTGTTACTACTACTATTATTAATATTATAACTATTACTACTACTATTATTATAACTATTACTTCTATTATTATTATAACTATTACTATTACTATTATTACTATTGTAACTATTACTACTACTATTATTACTATTATAACTATTACTACTACTATTATTACTATTGTAACTATTACTACTACTATTATTACTATTATAACTATTACTACTACTATTATTACTATTGTAACTATTACTACTACTATTATTACTATTGTAACTATTACTACTACTATTACTTTTATTAGGGGGCGAAGACCCTAGTCTTGTGTGGCACTCAGTGACCCATAGAAGATATTTCAAAGTCAGGGTTGGCGAACCATAGCTGATCAAGACCCTGTCCCACCTCTCCGTTGGTGCCCCCAGTTACAGGGTTAGCCTGGCTAACGGGACAAGGATCGCTATAGCTCCCATGGTGGTGGAGTCTGCTAAAGAAGTACTGCATACCTTCTGCTTTTTGATTCCGTTCAGGGACGGAAAAAATAACTGTCATAACCTGCTCCCAATCCGACACGATCTGTACCTCAACCTCTTCACGGCATCGCCTGTAAAGGGCACCAGCTCGTAGTTCCAGGGCCACTGAAGAAGAAGAGGAAGAAGATTACTTTTACAGGAACAACAACTACTACTACTATCACTACTAACTACTACTGCTGCTGCTATTATTACTACTACTGCTACTACTATTATTACTGCTACTACTAGTATTACTACTACTACTACTACTACTAGTATTACTACTACTACTACTATTACTATTACTACTACTACTACTACTACTACTACTACTACTACTACTACTACGACTACTACCATTACTTCTACGACTACGACTATTACTAGTACTGTCTCTACTGCCACCAATGAAAATATTTTTTAAAAAAACGTTTCGTTCCCATCTACCACTGTCCCTTATATTTATGTTTTATTGCACAAAATAGAGAAAGAAGGAAAGAAAAAAAAAGCAAGAAATTAAAGAATAAACTATTATTTCAAAATTCTGTGTAATTTTTCCCATTTTGTTGTCTGTTTTTTTTTTTTTGACGTTAGAACTTTTATATGAAATATACAAGGCAAAAGTCTGAAGTATACAACAGTTAAGTCTCCAAAAGTCTGAAGTATACAACAACAAAGTCTCCAAAAGTCTGAAGTATACAACAACAAAGTCTCCAAAAGTCTGAAGTATACACTAGCGAAGTCTCCGAAATATTTGAAACGGGTAAAAGCAAACTGATCATTTTTATTTTCACTTGCTCTAATTTCCCTGTTATCTTATAAGACAAGTTATTGTTTCATCATGTGTTATCTTTATAAGACAAGTTATTGTTTCGTCATGTGTTATCTTTATAAGACAAGTTATTGTTTCGTGATGTGTTATCTTTATAAGACAAGTTATTGTTTCGTCATGTGTTATCTTTATAAGACAAGTTATTGTTTCGTCATGTGTTATCTTTATAAGACAAGTTATTGTTTCGTCATGTGGTCTGAACGTTTAACACCCGTATTCAAGCGTAAGACAGCAGTGGATAGGTCAGCACAGTCTTCAGACAACAGTACCATGTCACGCTAACAGGATGAGAAGCGGAACACTCTCTGTAGGACAGTCCTGTCAGACCATTTACTTCATACCGGTCATTTTCTGCAACAGCCAGCCCTAGATGAGATCCGTGCACGCACAATGCGCTGGCAGTACTCACGCGAAACCTTTCTCAGTCAACAACTGGCAGTAATAAGAGCTGTCACGTCGGGTATATGACAGGCTAGACAAGTGCCATGTAGCCACACACTGGTTATTTGTCTAAGTCTTTCCAGACATTGCAGTTGTGGCGAAAGAATTTGAAGTGAAAGGAAAATCCGATCTACAGGTACAACATCGATTTTCCGGCAATCATGGTTTCCTATCCTTACCGGAGTCATTTTTTTCCGGACTAAAAGAGGCATACAATAATAGTAGCTAAAATGACGCGTAGAATTTGTAAAATAATTATCATCAACATGATGTAAAGCGCAGATAACTACACAATATAGGTACCATCACAAATAAATGGGGCATGAGTGGCGAAATATTGCACTAGTCTCTCATAGCGAAGGTCTGGGGTTCGAATCCGGTGGGAGGCGCCCCAGGTGTAACATTTTTCCGGTTATCGAGGTGGGACGTGCAAGGTAGGATCCTGGAAGTCTCAGAATAGTTTAATCTCAGTCTGATATACATACCTACCACAGACAGTGGCTACTTGAACAAGTCCGTTTATAATCCAGCAGCTACCTGGATTTAATCCGATTGGACAACGGATCTCTTTGATCTCGACCACCGATTGTAAGGAAGACGTTACTTTTGCTCAGAAAACGTACTTGAAGAATTGGTAGAACTCGAGTTCATTCCACTACCGGACAGCCAAGTGAGGTCACTGATGTATATATGCGAAAGTAACAAGTGTTTATGGGAAAGTAACAAGTGTTTATGGGAAAGTAGCAAGTGTTTATGGGAAAGTAGCAAGTATTTATGGGAAAGTAACAAGTATTTATGGGAAAGTAACAAGTGTTTATGGGAAAGTAACAAGTGTTTATGGGAAAGTAACAAGTGTTTATGGGAAAGTAACAAGTGTTTAGTTAAAAAATCTGTATTTATCAGACAGTCAGGTCTTTGAGGTCAAGCTGAGTTCATGTCATCTTGTTCTGGCTTCAGTTTTCGAACATTCTCTACAAGTACTGGAATAACCTCCTGGATGTTATGGCTGTTGGGCTGAATGTTAGACTATCGTTCACAAGATGATTGTAACGTCTTACCAGCTGGCTTTGATATCACGAAGTGAATTTGTTGTCTCACCAGATGACTTTGATATCAAGAATTAAATTTGATGTCTCACCAGCTGGCTTTGATATCACGAAGTGAATTTGTTGTCTCACCAGCTGACTTTGATATCGCGACGTGGATCTGATGTCTTACCAGCTGACTTGGCAGCTGACTTTGATATGACGAAGTGAATGACTTGACAGAGAGAGAGAACTAAACAAAATTATACGTACTCAAAGGAACGTCAGGGGTGAAATGAGATGAGCAAACAAGAAAATAAATGACGTAAGTAAGAATTATCA
The DNA here is from genome assembly GCA_009760885.1 of Achatina immaculata. Taxonomy (NCBI): domain Eukaryota; kingdom Metazoa; phylum Mollusca; class Gastropoda; order Stylommatophora; family Achatinidae; genus Lissachatina; species Lissachatina immaculata. The sequence continues at coordinate 65,910,208 of CM019702.1, forward strand.
AGAATTATTTCACGATAGAAGTGTTACGGTCAACTATAAATCAACACTGGATATAACTATAAATCAACACTGGATATAACTATAAATCAGTATTGAATATGACTATAGATCAACATTGGATATAACTATAAATCAACACTGGATATAACTATAAATCAGTATTGAATATGACTATAGATCAACATTAGATATAACTATAAATCAGCATTGGATATAACTATAACTCAGTATTGAATATGACTATAGATCAACATTGGATATAACTATAAATCAGTATTGAATATGACTATAGATCAACATTGGATATAACTATAAATCAGTATTGAATATGACTATAGATCAACATTGGATATAACTATAAATCAGTATTGAATATGACTATAGATCAACATTGGATATAACTATAAATCAGTATTGAATATGACTATAGATCAACATTGGATATAACTAGAAATCAGTATTGAATATGACTATAGATCAACATTGGATATAACTATAAATCAGTATTGAATATGACTATAGATCAACATTGGATATAACTATAAATCAGTATTGAATATGACTATAGATCAACATTGGATATAACTAGAAATCAGTATTGAATATGACTATAGATCAACATTAGATATAACTATAAATCAGTATTGAATATGACTATAGATCAACATTGGATATAACTAGAAATCAGTATTGAATATGACTATAGATCAACATTGGATATAACTATAAATCAGTATTGAATATGACTATAGATCAACATTGGATATAACTATAAATCAGTATTGAATATGACTATAGATCAACATTGGATATAACTATAAATCAGTATTGAATATGACTATAGATCAACATTGGATATAACTATAAATCAGCATTGGATACAACTCCACACTGGATAGCTTATAATATTACCTTACACATTCAGCCAGCGACATACAAATGGGTACCTGGCTCCTTCTGTTGTTGGAAAAAGGAAGGCGAGCTAGGTTGTGTGTCGACAGGTCAAGGAAAATATGGACACTAACACTATATCCCTTAGTGCATCCATTTTAAAACAGGACCACATTTAAATTACAAAAGTTTTCACCTCTCATAAACAGAAACAACATGTAGGCAGATAAAGCGGCGATGTTTATAACATTAACAGCCCCACATCAGAAAGCACTTCACACCACTCACACATCCTAAAACAGTATCACAACAGAAAGCACTTCACACATCTTAAACGTTCTCACAACAGAAAGCACTTCACACATCTTAAACGTTCTCACAACAGAAAGCACTTCACACACTTCACACATCTTAAACGTTCTCACAACAGAAAGCACTTCACACACTTCACACATCTTAAACGTTCTCACAACAGAAAGCACTTCATACAACTCACACATCCTAAAACAGTCTCACAACAGAAAGCACTTCACACACTTCACACATCTTAAACGTTCTCACAACAGAAAGCAATTCACACAACTCACACATCCTAAAACAGTCTCACAACAGAAAGCACTTCACACAACTCACACATCCTAAAACAGTCTCACAACAGAAAGCACTTCACACAACTCACACATCCTAAAACAGTCTCACAACAGAAAGCAGTTCACACAACTCACACATCCTAAAACAGTCTCACAACAGAAAGCACTTCACACACTTCACACATCTTAAACGTTCTCACAACAGAAAGCACTTCACGAATCCTAAAACAGTCTCACAACAGAAAGCACTTCACACACTTCACACATCCTAAAACAGACAGATAACGTAGATAAAAGACAGATAACGTAGATAAATGACAAATGACTTAGATAAGGAAATTTCACCCAGATTATGAGTTTATCAGACCATCATTAGAAACTTGATCTGTTTTCTCAGTTACCAAGAAGCACAGCTAATACCTGTACAAGATCACACAGTACAAGATCACACAGTACAAGATCACACAGTACAAGATCACACAGTACAAGAATACATAGAACCTTCCCTGGTTTCTTACTATCATGTGGCTGTTCTGTCTGGAGGGATTACTTTCTGAAACATCACTCGTCATCTACAATGCAAACAATTTCGGCCACTTCTTCTTCTTCTTCTTCTTATTATTATTATTATTATTTTCTGTGTTTTGCCCATATTTAGAATCTAAACTTCCACCTTTGGTTTACTTTTTCTATGCATGATCGTAAACAAAACGCATCTCATGAAACTCAGTCTGCACAATCTTGTCTTGTCTTGTCTTGTCCTTCCTTGTCCTTTACTGCTAGATGTAGAGGTGAAGTGCAGTTATCTCCCAATGGGTCGCCTGTTGGCTTCGTACATTGAGATGTTCAGGGACTCTGCTATACCATCGGTCCATCGTTTGCATGGGCGGCCCCTTCCTCTGCCTTTGTGTGGTCTGTAAAACATTGGTCTCTGTGCTACACGTTCTGTTGGTAGGCGTGATACATGACCCAACCATTTTATTTGCTGTTTTTGTATATAGTTCAGAACGGGTTCAACTCCTACTTTATTTCTAATGACATCATTTCTGATTCTGTCCATTCTTGATATTCCAAGAATTCTTCTCAAGAATCTCATTTCAGTTGTTGTAATTTTCCTCTTGTCTTTTGCTGTCAGCGTCCATGCCTGGCATTGGTAGCACAAAGTTGGTATGAAGATTATCTTATAGACAGATCTTTTAGTTTCCAGTGAGACATGCTTGTTGTTTAGTATGGGAGCCATTTGCCCGATAAGTTGGTTCGCTTTGTTATATCTGTTTTCGATCTCTATGTCTATTTTTTCCTGTTGTTGAGAAAATGCTTCCGAGGTATTTGAAATGCGTTACTTGCTTCATAGTATGGTTCTCCAGTGTAATGTTTATTGGTGTGTCTACTCTTGCGATGGTCATGATTTCTGTTTTGCCTAGGCTAATTTTCATATTGTGTTCTTTGCATGCATCATTCAGTCTATTCATGTGATCTTGCTAGCACAATCTTGTCTCCACAATCATTTCATGAAAATATCTGAAACACTGTGAACTTCAGCAACAACATCATACAGCAGATTTTTCTGATCATTGTCCACCTGCACATCTCGTTAACAGAGTTTTGTCAGTCTGAGGGTGTACGTGTGGAGATGGGTTGGTGTAGGTGTGGAGATGGGCGGGTAGAGGCGTGGAGATGGGTTGGTGTAGGTGTGGAGATGGGTTGGTGTAGGTGTGGAGATGGGTTGGTGTAGGTGTGGAGATGGGTTGGTGTAGGTGTGGAGATGGGTTGGTGTAGGTGTGGAGATGGGCGGGTAGAGGCGTGGAGATGGACGTACCTGGGCGGTGAGTGCACTACAACACTGCCACGACTTGCATGTAATCGTAGAAAAGTGGTCATTTTATCCCATGTTAATAATTTGGTTTGCGGCATTCATCAGATCTTGCCTACATTTTTCACTTTATCAGGATTGTCAACTGGGCTACATTCTTCATTCTATCAGGATTATCAACGTGGCTACATTCTTCACTCTATCAGGATTATCAACGTGGCTACATTCTTCATTCTATCAGGATTATCAACGTGGCTACATTCTTCATTCTATCAGGATTATCAACGTGGCTACATTCTTCACTCTATCAGGATTATAAACGTGGCTACATTCTTCATTCTATCAGGATTATCAACGTGGTTACATTCTTCATTCTATCAGGATTATCAACGTGGCTACATTCTTCACTCTATCAGGATTGTCAACGTGGCTACATTCTTCAAACCATCAGGATTGCCAACGTGGCTGCATTCAATATTAAATGAGGATTGTTAGCTGTACCAATGAGTGACGAATCCCTCTTTACATGCCTGTCACTTTTCGGCACCGAAACCATCATCATGTGAAAATGTCACATCAGCTTTCCTTACATGTGATGTATATATTTCTTCCATTCTCGACATTTCTTATCCCCAAAATTTATTTTTAGAACTTTTATTTTTCAGATTGTTTCCTTACTTCGTGTTTTTTTTTTCTTTTAAAGTTCTCTCTCTCTGCTCTCATCGGGCAAGTTCATCTGATTTGTTGCAGAGTTAGAGTGAGATGAGTGCTAACTTGATTTGTTGTAGAGTTAGAGGGAGATGAGTGCTAACTTGATTTGTTGTAGAGTTAGAGGGAGATGAGTGCTAACTTGATTTGTTGTAGAGTTAGAGGGAGATGAGTGCTAACTTGATTTGTTGTAGAGTTAGAGGGAGGTGAATGCTAACTTGATTTGTTGTAGAGTTAGAGGGAGATGAGTGCTAACTTGATTTGTTGTAGAGTTAGAGGGAGATGAGTGCTAACTTGATTTGTTGTAGAGTTAGAGAGAGATGAGTGCTAACTTGATTTCTTGTAGAGTTAGAGGGAGATGAATGCTAACTTGATTTGTTGTAGAGTTAGAGGGAGATGAATGCTAACTTGATTTGTTGTAGAGTTAGAGGGAGGTGAATGCTAACTTGATTTGTTGTAGAGTTAGAGGGAGGTGAATGCTAACTTGATTTGTTGTAGAGTTAGAGGGAGCTGCTTGCTAACTTGATTTGTTGTAGAGTTAGAGGGAGCTGCTTGCTAACTTCACTTGTTGTAGAGGTAGGGGGAGCTGCTTGCTAACTTGATTTGTTGTAGAGTTAGAGGGAGCTGCTTGCTAACTTCACTTGTTGTAGAGGTAGGGGGAGGTGTGTACTAACTTGATTTGTTGTAAAGGTAGGGGGAGGTGTGTACTAACTTGATTTGTTGTAGAGGTAGGCGGAGGTGCGTACTAACTTGATTTGTTGTAGAGGTAGGGGGAGGTGTGTACTAACTTGATTTGTTTAATAAATCAGTGTTAGACATATCTTAAAATGAAACACACATGATAACTTGGTCTGTTGTAGGACTATCGCCAAGAACACAATAAACAAAGAAGATGGAGCAGACAGAAATCAACAGAAACGTAAATGTGGAGAAGGATCTGGAGGTCACAAACAGATGTAGAAAACCAAATGAAGCTCTCGGTGACACTTCGCAGCCTCTAAAACAAATAAGTGCTCAAATTACTTTCAATCTCCCTCATTTTCTTTTTCCTTGAGATTTTATGTGATTGTTGACTTCTCTTAAGTCCTGCGACAAACGGGGCAAAAATAATTTCGCTAGTTACCGGAAGTATGGCCGTTTCTTCTCTGTCATCTTCCATTGGTTTCTCTACTATCTTCTCAGCTATGAAGAAAATTATTTTGAGCATTCTGAGCTATAAAGAAGATTCTAGTGCATCTTCAAAGTTATAAAGAAGATTCTAGTGCATCTTCAAAGCTATAAAGAAGATTCTAGTGCAT
>CM019702.1:65915607-65935777 GCA_009760885.1 Achatina immaculata
GAAACAAAAGAAAAGAAAGAAAGAAAGAAAGAAAGAAAAAAAGAAAGAAAGAAAGAAAGAAACAAAAGAAACAAAAGAAAAGAAAGAAAGAAAGATGGTAAAAAAATATTCAACTGTGCATCAGCAATGCATCCTGAACAGGTTCACTGATCTACGTGAAAGGAGTATATGAGCACAGGTGCAGGAACTCCTTAGCGCCAGCAAGAATGAAAGGACATATAATGCAACGTTTTAAATGCTTTAAAATACAAATTTATCCCCAAAATCAAAAGTCAGCTTCAGAATTTCCGTCTCGTCGCTATAAGAATCATTGATACGTTAACTGTCAATATAGGAATCACTGATATGTTACCTGACACTTATCTTATATCTTATATGCTTCCCGTGCCGTTAAACGTCACATAGGGCTCGCAAGGTAGTTCGCCAATTTCTCTTGTCTTCGGCGAGTCTTTCAACCTCATCAAAGGATTTTATGCCTGTTAATTTTTACCTGACAATGTCAATATAGAAATCATTAATACGTTACATGACCCTGTCAATATCTTATATCTTATATCCTTCCCGTGCCGTTAAACGTCACATAGGGCTCGCAAAGTAGTTCGCCAATTTTTCCTGTCTTCGGCGAGTCTTTCAACCTCATCAAAGGATTTTATGCCTGTTAACTTGGCCTCTCTTAATAATGTCCACTTCAGAGTTTCACGCGGTCTGCCTCTTTTTCTTCGGCCTGTTGTGTTCCACTTGATAGCTTGTTTTGGGATTCTCTGATCATTTCTTCTCATCAAGTGACCAACATATGTCCATCTTTTCCTGATCACCCATGATACTGGTTGTTGTTCAGTCATTTGTCTTATCTCTGCATTGTTCTTGAATTCATTCCACTTGATGCCGAGTATTTTCCTTAGGCATTTGTTTTCAAAAGAGTTTAATTTCTTTTCTATTTCTTTAGTTGTTTTCCAGCTTTCGCACCCATAAATGAGGGTGGATATTACATTTGAATTGAGTAGTCTTAACTTGGTTTTTGTGCTTATAACTTTTGAATTCCATGTGTTCTCAAGATTCTTGAAGATTGATGCTGCTTTTGCAATTCTGACCCTAACTTCCTTTCTAGTGTCACCATCCTGGTCTATGTAGCTGACAAGGTATGCAAATTGATTGACTTCTTCAATATCTGTCCCTTCTATGTGTATTTTTCCATTCTGATTGATGGGAATTTTAATAATTTTTGTTTTGTCCTTGTTAATTTCAAGTCCTATTTTGCTAGCCAGTGAAGACAGGCTATCTGTTTTTTCTTGCATGGAATTCACATTATTACTGATAAGAGTTATGTCATCAGCAAAATCAAGGTCTTCTAGTTGGGTCCCATGTACCCAGTCAATACCTGTGTTACCTGTGCAGCATTTTTTCATTATGAAGTCTATTGTAATCCCAAAAAGTAAAGGAGACAGTATACATCCTTGTTTCATACCTGTTTCAATCTGGAACCATTCACTCATCCCTTCTTCTGTCTTGACTGCACAAACATATCCATTGTATAAGTCCTTAATGATGTTGACAATTTTAGATGGTATTCCATATAGACATAAAATTCTCCATAATGAATCTCTGTGTATGCTATCAAATGCCTTTTTAAAGTCTATGAAGTTCAGTATTAATGGTTTCTGCTTTTCAATATGTTCTTCAAGTATTATTCTGAGAGTAAATATCTGGTTGAGACAGCTTCTCCCTTTTCTAAATCCTGCTTGTTCTTCTCTCATTGCAGTATCCACCATATCTTTGAGTCTATTCAAAATGACCTTGCAAAATACTTTTGACACAACTGATATTAAGGTTAATATAGAAATGTCAATATAGAAATCATTAATACGTTACCTGACCCTGTCAATATAGAAATCATTGATACGTTACCTGACACTGTCAATATAGAAATCATTGATACGTTACCTGACCCTGTCAATATAGAAATCATTGATACGTTACCTGACCCTGTCAATATAGAAATCATTGATACGTTACCTGACCCTGTCAAAAAAGAAAAGTGTAAGATAACTTACATAGGGGAGACTGGTGTCAGATTAGGTCACTGTATGGGGAAACATCTTTATGACATCTTCCTGCATGCTTAGAAGCCAGTTTCTGAACATTACAACGGCCCTTACCACAGACGTAAATCCGATTTTCTATTAGCTATTTTCAGCCACCAAGCAATGTCACTCTGATAAAAGAGCCATCTAGCGCTTTGTAACAGAATGTTAATCTGTTACAGATTTTTTGTGAGAAACCCTGTTGTTGTGGTCAAACAATTATAGAGTACAACTCACCTGTTTATGCTAGCAGGGAGCAAGTATCTTCGTGTTCCGAGGGAGAACTCTGTCACGTGGATCTGATGGGCGGGATGTAGGAATGAGTTAGTTTTCGTCTGAATGTTGTAGAGACAGGTCGTGTGTGTTTTTATCTCTGAAAAGAGTGTTTGTTAGAGCTTGGTTAGTCATGTAAGTTTGTAGTTGATTGTCCTTTTTATGACAAATGTGTAGTTAAGTTAGAATGTAGTTTTGATAGTTGATTGTCCTTTCTAGGACAAATGTGTAGTTAAGTTAGAATGTAGTTTTGTTAGTTGATTGCCCTTTTTAGGACAAAAGGTTGTAAAGTTTATTATGTAGTGGTGCAAGTTTGATTGTCGTTTTTAGAACAGAATGTGATTTTTTTGTCGGAAGTGTATTTGGAGTTTTTCAGTATATATGAGGTTAGTATGTTGTTTTTGATGTTGTATGCTAGTGAGGGTCCCATGGCGATGTTAATCGCCCTGACCACTTTTCTATCCTCATGGTAATTGTTTCCATCAGTTTACACAGCACATCCATTTACAACACGCATTTAACAAATGGGAGTTCATCATTAAACTTTTGTGATTTCTGTACCTGTTGAATCCTGTGATAAGTGGATTTACGAGGATCAAACCGAAAGTCGTGAGCAAAGTTTTTTTAAAAATCAGAATTTATAGACTGAAAAAATATAAATGTATCACCTTACTTTTCGTTCTTTGCACTTCATATAGAGGTCACATGACGTCACCATCATGTGTCACGTGGCCACGCGGAGCAGAAACAAAATGGCGGGTGCTGAAGTTTCGTTTCATCATCGTGTTGTTATGGAGTTCCTAGTTAAAGAGGAAATCCCTGCTGCTGAAATTCACCAAAGACTTGAACTTGCTTATGGAGGTGTGTGTATGGGTGCTAGCAGTGTTAGAAGGTGGGTAAAATATTTCAAAGATAGAAACTCGAGCATCCAAGATTTGCCTCGCAGCGGTCGCCCTCGAACTGCCTCCATTGAACGCAACGTGGAAAGGGTTGACGACATCATTAAACAAGACAGACGTGTCATGGTATCTGAAATCGCTGTAAATCTTGGAAAAGTCACAATGCAGTACAGGAAATGATTGAAACTCTAGGCTATAGAAAAAGTTATGCCCGCTGGGTCCCCCGTTTGTTAACTGAAGATCACAAAGCTGTGAGAAAAACTCTGCTCGCCGGACAACTGAGGACATTCAGAAAATAGATTGGGAAATTCTTCCACACCCTGCCTATATCCCCGACCTGGCACCCAGTGATTACCATCTTTTCGAAGATAAGGGCGATGGATACAGAACAGATCTGAAGATAAGGGCGATGGATATAGAACAGATCTGAAGATAAGGGCGATGGATATAGAACAGATCTGAAGATAAGGGCGATGGATATAGAACAGATCTGAAGATAAGGGCGATGGATACAGAAGAGATCTGAAGATAAGGGCGATGGATACAGAAGAGATCTGAAGATAAGGGCGATGGATACAGAAGAGATCTGAAGATAAGGGCGATGGATACAGAAGAGATCTGAAGATAAGGGCGATGGATACAGAAGAGATCTGAAGATAAGGGCAATGGATACAGAAGAGATCTGAAGATAAGGGCAATGGATACAGAAGAGATCTGAAGATAAGGGCGATGGATACATCTCTCTGAAGTGTGAGCCTGGCCAGAAGTGGGCGTGGCAGCCATGTTTACCGTGCGTGGGTCGGGGAGTTACCCTGAAAATCTCTCCGCAGGTGTCAAGATTTGTTAAACACTGAGAAATATAAACACTGTCACCCGGCATTCCACCACACTCACTAGCAGATACAACTGTTTGCCCTCTGGAGGTCAAGGTCAGCCACAGAACTGAACTGCGTCGCCCAGGTAAGTGACGAGGGCTCTCGCATGAACCAGCACTGATGCCCATTTTTTATAAAGAACTTATTTTTAACAATTTTTTTTATAAAATAGGAAACTACGAGGCTTTGGTACGGTAAAGTAAGAGAACAAGTTTTGTAGGATTATACCTGGAAAAAATCGTAGACAAAGCACTTTAGTGAGACGTGAGAGAAAGAAAAATCACAAGAGAATTACCTGGGATTCGAACCACGGACTCTGGTAGGACGAGCTGCCGTCTAGCCACGAGAGAACAGTACGCTTTAGTAGTAGTAGTAGTAGTAGTAGTAGTAGTAGTAGTAGTAGTAGTAGTAGTAGTACGCTGTTCTCTCGTGGCTAGACGGCAGCTCGTCCTACCGGAGTCCGTGGTTCGAATCCCAGGTAATTCTCTTGTGATTTTTCTTTCTCTCACGTCTCACTAAAGTTCTTTGTCTACGATTTTTTCCAGGTCTAATCATACAAAACTTGTTCTCTTACTTTATTTTTAACAAATCTTTTCTCCCACAGTAAAACAGAAAAATAGTTCCGTTAAAATGGAGCTAATTTTACATCATCCTATATAAAAAATATAAATTATACTCCTTCCTACAACTACAAGCTTTCCCAATATCTATTTGATGTTGACTACATGCCTCCATGAATTATAAAACTTAAAAGTTATCTTAAGCTGCTCTTACAGACACCGAATACAATTAATTGTTTTCTGAATAGTCCCGAAAATGTTGTTTAGTAGATAGTCATTTATAATGTATGTAGTTACTTCTGTACTGAGTGAATGTTTAAGAGCGAAACGTAAATGTTATATTTTATTTTATGTCTCTCAGCTTCAATGTTAGTTATGTTTGTTATATGAACAGCATATTTGTAGAATGTCTGGAATAGAGTGAAAGATGTATGATAAAGGGCAGAATGTCAGACGGGCCTGCGTGCCCAATTCTTAACCCTTTTGAAATAAGGATCAATCAATCAATCAATCAATCAGATTCTATTTCTCTTCATGCGTCGACTTGGAGTAATCTGGTGTGCCTCACGCTGCAGGAAAATATTGTGTATTTTTAGAGACACTTTTCTCCAAAATAACTGCGCCAGGAACTCATTTTCCACACTTAGAATTGACTGTGTAGTTCTTGATAATGTTGATGATAGTGTCTATGTAGCCGAAGCTGTGATGATGTTGATGTTAGTGTCTATACAGCCTAAGCTGTGATGATGATGTTGATGATTATAGTTTATATATCCGAAGCTGCGATGATGTTGATGATAGTGTCTATATAACCGAAGCTGTGATGATGTTGATGATAGTGTCTATATAACCGAAGCTGTGATGATGTTGATGACAGTGTCTAAATAACCGAAGCTGTGATGATGTTGATGATAATGTTTATACAAAACTTCACAAAACTGTGATGATGTTGATGATATTGTCTAAATAACCGAAGCTGTGATGATGTTGATGATAATGTTTATATAAAACATCACAAAGCTGTGATGATGTTGATGATAGTGTCTAAATAACTGAAGCTGTGATGATGTTGATGATAATGTTTATACAAAACATCACAAAGCTGTGATGATGTTGATGATAATGTTTATACAAAACATCACAAAGCTGTGATGATGTTGATGATAATGTTTATACAAAACATCACAAAGCTGTGATGATGGTGTAGCACAGGCACTCCGGGTCCGGCTGAAAGAAGATGATGTGAAGATGATGTGAAGATGATGTGAAGATGATGTGCTTGAGTACTTTAAGGAGACCTAATTAAAAAAAAACAGCTTCTCAAGAACTCCACCACCTTGGGGGATAGGCTGGTATACTGAGGTCTGTCCTGTTAGCCAAGTTGAAAGATGTCCGTAGCGTGCAAGCAGGAACACCAGCCAGAGAAAGGATCAAATATTCGACATTTCTGGTTTGCCAGTCTGATAACCAGCTCTACATTCAGCCATCTTCCCTTTCATCAACCACTGCTTTGTCTCTTACATGTTTGATGACGAGTGTTTTCAACCAGTAGATGAAGTTAGTAAGATAGAATAGACGACCAACGAAAGAACGAACAGACTTCATTTTCAAAGGGTTAAGAACTGGGCACGCAGGCCCGTCTAACATTCTGTCCTCCATCATACAGCTTTCACTCAGTTACAATCATTCATCATTTGTTGATGGGCATAATAGTAGTAGCAGTCAGTTAACTAGAACAATATGTAACATTTATTCTATTGATCTAGGGTCAGTGATTTCAAACAGATAATGACATTTGATATTATGCGTGCATAGATCTGATAGTTTTGTAAATACTCTGTCGAGGTACACGATTTTCTCTACATCAGAAGTCCCGCAGAGTTGGATTCCACGCCAATCTGATCTCATCTATTGGGCTAATGTGCCATAGTGGCGAATCTAAGATAGCACAATAAACCCAGAAATTCGTGACAATGTTGTGTTGTGTAAAATTTGTTGAGAGCTTTGCTAGAAGACATGGCTAAAATATTGACAGACTACGGACTCTCCCCCAGGTGAGAATGGAGAACACCGGAAGTTCAAGGAGGGGAGGTAATGGGTCTAATGTTTCAGGTACAAGTCTAGATTTGAAGCTTGGATTGGTCTGCGCTGTGATCAGAATTGACAGGACGCTGTGATCAAGATTAACAGGGACGACAAGACACGAGGATGAGACCAGGGGAGCAGGATGAGGGGTGGGACACAAGGCTTTTGATACTGGCTTCAATATACATTACCACCGTTAGCGAGAGGCGCACTGGTTAGTTCAAGCTGGCCATGCTGGAGACAGTAAACAAGGCTGATTGAACTGGGAAGTTAATCGCTGTAGAACAGAACAACAGAATGTTGGAACAGTGCATAGTGAGCAATATGCAACAGTGCAGGCAGGAATATTTAGATAAAAGTATACCATGTACTGTTTTTTTTTAAACAGAATTGCACTAAACAGTGCAGAGAACGAGGTGATGAGACAGCACTAGAGGTTACACACACAAACTCAGAGAGAGAGAGAGAGACAGACAGACAGATAGAGACAGACAGAGAGACAGAGAGGGAGAGAGACAGAGAGAGAGAACTTGGACATAAATAAATTACATTTCTGATTGCAGTTGCACTTTCTGATGAATCTCTAACACTTAAGATATTTCTCACTAATTTATCACTGATATAGCTAACACTTAAGATATTTGTTAGTAATTTATCACAGATATTTTGTTAACTGGATGCATCAACAGAAGGCCATCTTGCTCACAACCGAGAGGCCTACAAAGTTCCGCAAGAGACAAGCAAAAGACTGACTGACTTTGTTAACAGTGAGAGCTGCAAGAAGAAAACAAAAAGATGGTTTATCTCACAATAAGAAGACAAAAAGACGTGATTTAGTCTCACAATAAGAAAACAGAAAGACGTGGTTTATCTCACAATAAGAAGACTAAAAGACGTGATTTAATCTCACAATAAGAAGGCAAAAAGACGTGATTTAATCTCACAATAAGAAGGCAAAAAGACGTGATTTAATCTCACAATAAGAAGGCAAAAAGACGTGATTTAATCTCACAATAAGAAGGCAAAAAGACGTGATTTAATCTCACAATAAAGGATAAACGGACGTTGCTTAATCTCACAAGAAGAAGACAAAAAATATGTGGTTTAACGTCACAGAAGAAGACAGAAAGACGTGGTTTAATCTCAAAATAAGAAAACAAAAAGACACACCATACAAGGTCAAAGCATCTGTTAGACTTTCCCACCATGGACAGCAGAATAGAAGGGCACAATTTAATCTCAAAGTAAGTGCAGACAAGACACACCCACTCCACAGCGGTCTGGTAAGAACACAAGGGAACAGACTCAAGAGAGGCAAAAGATGGATGTGCCGTGCTGAAGATGTGGTGTGCTTTCCTGGGGCCGTAGATCTTGGCCAGGTGTGGAGTCTCACACCACCAAACTTCAGGCTGACCCATATTACACTCGACAGATTGATTAACTGATTGATTGATTGATCTTTATTTCAAAAGGGTTAAGAATTGGGCACGCAGGCCCGTATGACATTCTCCCCTTTACCATACAACTTTCACTCTGTTCTAGGCATTCTACAAATATGCTGTTCATGTAACCAGCATAAGTAACATTGGAAACTAAATTGATGACAACTGACAAAACAAACAAGGCAGCTGAAATATGTATCACTGAGGAAAAATTGGAAGAAGTGGAGAGTTTTGAATATCTTGGATCACTGCTAATAATGGAGATACAATGAGGGAAATTAAAAGGAGGACATCTATCACTCTTCAGAAAGTAAAACAAATAAAGAATCTGTGGAGAGGAGCAGACAGAACCACAAAAATAAGATTTTTAAGGGCATGCATCATATGCCTGTGAGACGTGGACACTTAACAAAACAGCTGAGAAACACATAAATGCCTTTGAATGTAAATGCTACAGAAGAGTTCTCCAAATATCGTGGACACAAAAAAGAACAAATATATCTATACTACAAGAGCTTAATATTGAAGAAGGCTGGCTAGTAAAGAGGATTAAAGAGAGAAAACTTAAATATTTCGGACACATTAAACGTCATGATAATTTAGAGAAGACCATATTGGAAGGATACATAATGGGAAAAGAAAAAGAGGAAGACCAAAACGAAGATGGCTGCAAGAAATCGTTGACGATCTGCAAATGGACGCAGCAGCAGCAGGCCATCTTGCTCACAACCGAGAGGCCTACAGGAGAGCTGTTTGGGAGGCAAACTTCCGCAAGGGACATGCAAATGAATGAATGAATGAAACTAACATTGGAAAGCTGAGAGACATAAAATAAAATTAAAGTGTAACATTCACATATCACTCTTATCTGTGCACTCAATACACATATATAACATATGTAACTTCATACATATATAAATGACTACAGAAAGTAACTACATACCTATATAAATGACTACAGAAAGTAACTAAATACATATATAAACGACTATAGAAAGTAATACATACATGTATAAATGACTACAGAATGTAACTTCATACATATATAAATGACTACAGAAAGTAACTAAATACATATATAAACGACTACAGAAAGTAATACATACATGTATAAATGACTACAGAAAGTAACTAAATACATATATAAACGACTACAGAAAGTAATACATACATGTATAAATGACTACAGAATGTAACTTCATACATATATAAATGACTACAGAAAGTAACTAAATACGTATATAAATGACTACAGAAAGTAACTTCATACAAATATAAATAACTACAGAAACTAACTACTTATATATATAAATGACTACAGAAAGTAACTTCATACATATATAAATGACTACAGAGAGTAACTTCATACATATATAAATGACTACAGAAAGTAACTACATACAAATATAAATAACTACAGAAAGTAACTACATACATATATAAATGACTACAGAAAGTAACTTCATACATATATAAATGACTACAGAAAGTACCTACATACAAATATAAATAACTACAGAAAGTAACTACATCCACATATAAATGACTACAGAAAGTAACTTCATACATATATAAATGACTACAGAAAGTAACTAAATACAAATATAAATAACGACCGATATTAGTGTCAAATCCATAGTTTTCGGTGTTGCTGAGATGAGTAGTCGCACTTCCAATACTGTTTACTTCCAAATTCAGCTTCCATCGGCATTGGGGGTGGGGGGGGCGCTTGTGGTGGGATGGGGGTGACATGTAAAAGTAATCGAAAACGACCGATATTAGTGTCGAATCCATAGTTTTCGGTGTCGCTGAGATGGGTAGTGACAATCTCCCATGCCGTTTACATCCAGGTTCAGCCCCCATCAGCATTAGCGTTGAGAGGGGGTGAAAATTAGGGTGGGCTCTCCATTTATTTTTCTACGGAACCTTGAGCTGCCAAAACTTTGCAACGGCACAAGGCTGTGTAAAGAGGATGCTGGGCAATTTAGTTGAAACGACTATCTTAACACGACAGGGTGAGGGTAAAGCAGTTTTTATGTCACGGATACCACTCATTCCGATCTATCTCCCATTTAACTTTAAGAGATTGTAATGTCCAGTGAGACTTGAGTTCTCGATCACGATCAACAAGTCACATTTTAGAGTAAAGTCTTTTACAAATAACTACATACATATATAAATGACTACAGAAAATAACTTCATACGTATATAAATGACTACAGAAAGTAACTTCATACATATATAAATGACTACAGAAAGTAACTACATACAAATATAAATAACTACAGAAACTAACTACTTACATATATAAGTGTCTACAGAATGTACCTACATACATATATAAGTGACTACAGAAAGTAACTACATACATATGTAAATGACTATCTACCAAACAGAATTGTGGTACTATTCATAATAAACAATAGAACGAGTTCGTTGTCTGTAAGAGCAGTTTAGAATAACTTTTGTTAATCATGGAGGCATGTAATCGACATCAAATAGATATTGGAAGAGTTTGTAGTTGTAGGAAGGAGTATAGTTTATACTTTTTTTATGTAGGATACGGAGAAGATACAGAGAGCAAGTTCTTGCTGCAGTAGATGCTCAGATCAAAGCACTAAGTTAAAACACCAGAGATGGCGACGCCTTATACAGACAGGCCTGTGGTTCGGGGCACGGATTTTGCCTGGGCATGGACAGACAACTCAGTGGGCAGAACAGTGAAAGAAGTCAGCGGTGTTTTTACTGCAAGAACATGCAGCATCGGAGTGGAGCCCATGGCCGTGTCCAAAGCTGGGATGTGGCACAAGTCATGAAACTCACAGCAAACATGGATCTAGAGTGACTTGATGAACACGCTGAAGAAATGTAGGCTGTTTCTCAGAGAGAACACTGGCTCGAATCTCTGCAGATGTCACAGATCCACCAACTGACATTTCATTTTTGTACCATCTCACGCAGGTGTCAGGGACAATGAAAGAACAGATCAGCTGGTCAACTCTGCGGTCACGGAGGAAGGGCAGATCGTGGATCTTGCTGACATCGTCAGTACTATAAGAGAAGCTGGTCAAAATAAGGACTTCCCTGACAACTGTCAATCATCATCGTTGTCAAGAAGCTGGGTGTGAACTTGAAATGAGGAAACTGAATGATTGGTCAAGTTCTCCAGAACTGACTGACTGACTAACTAACTAACTAACTAACTAACTTAACTAACTAACTAACTGACTGACTGACTGACTGACTGACTAACTAACTAACTAACTAACTAACTAACTGATTAACTAACTAACTAACTGACTGACTAACTAACTAACTAACTAAATAGCTAACTAATTAACTAACTAACTAACTAACTAACTAACTAACTAACTAATAACTAACTAATTAACTAACTAACTAACTAACACACTCAGACGCACATATCACCACCACGAAAAGAAGGTTAAGCAGCGAAGAGAGTCTTTGATGTAAAAACTGTGACACAGACATCATTTTTAAGAATATCAAGATCTTATGACTACCAAACTGTGACTCGTAAGCTGTGGCTAACAGACTGTGGCGGGTAAGCTGTGGCTAACAGACTGTGGCGGGTAAGCTGTGGCTAACAGACTGTGGCGGGTAAGCTGTGGCTAACAGACTGTGGCGGTAAGCTGTGGCTAACAGACTGTGGCGGGTAAGCTGTGGCTAACAGACTGTGGCGGGTAAGCTGTGGCTAACAGACTGTGGCGGGTAAGCTGTGGCTAACAGACTGTGGCGGGTAAGCTGTGGCTAACAGACTGTGGCGGGTAAGCTGTGGCTAACAGACTGTGGCGGGTAAGCTGTGGCTAACAGACTGTGGCGGATGGGCCATGACTAACAAATTATGACGATTAGGCTGTGACTAACAGAATGTGCCGGGTAGGCTGTGACTAACAAACTGTGATTCAGGATCTGTGACTTTGATCAGTTGTGAAAAACACTAAAAAATGAATGTGAAATAAATCGGTTTACGGTGAAAAAACACAAACAAAAACTGCAAAAATTAGTTGGAAAAATATTACCGTACGTACAAGGAAATCTGACACAAGCACAATTGTGCTATATAGTGATCCATTCTGAGCACAGACTTTGCTGTTTTAGTGACAGATTCTATAATCACATACTGTAATCCACCCTCACTGTCAGTGGAATCACATTGATGACCATATAAAGATTTGCTGAAAGAAGCTGTGATTACTAAATATGATGTGATTACGAAATAAGATGTGATTACCAGATAACTGTGATTACCAAAGAAGCTGTGGTTACCAAAGAAGCTGTGATTACTAAATAAGATGTGACTACTAAATAAGCTGTGATTACTAACCAGGTTCAGCCTCCATTGGTATTAGCGTTGAGAGGGGGTGAAAATTAGGGTGGGCTCTCCATTTATTTTACTATGGAACCTTGAGCTGCCAAAACTTTGCAATGGCACAAGGCTGTGTAAAGAGGATGCTGGGCAATTTAGTTGAAACGACTATCTTAACACGACAGGGTGAGGGTAAAGCAGTTTTTATGTCACGGATACCACTCATTCCGATCTATCTCCCTTTTAACTTTAAGAGATTGTAATGTCCAGTGAGACTTGAGTTCTCGATCACGATCAACAAGTCACATTTTAGAGTAAAATCTTTTACAAATTCCTATAATATTAATTTAACTCAAAACTTGATTATACACAACATTTTTAGTTTCACCTCCATGAGCAAGAATAAATAATTTCTTGGGTGACCCCATCCTTGAGAAAGCAAGATCAGGTTATGTATGGGAGAAACAAGGCGATCTCAAATCCACTCCTCAGTGATAAATCAATACCAGTCCTCCGTGGCTGGATCGCTAAAGACGCACTTCAAAGTGCAGTGCCAGCTGGAAGTTCATGGGTTCAATCCCGTGACGAAACAAAAAAAAGCAACAACTCACAAGACCTCTGGGAGTCATGACCCAGAGGGGCTCACCCCTCTTAGAGTTTCAGGAGTTTAATAGGGCCGAAACACGTGTCTGAGGGGGAGGAGGTACTTCCTCTGATGATCTGAAGGAATTGTGTTGTTGTTCCGCTCTCTACAGTAGAGAGTTTTGATATGATGCTTATTACAGCTGTTCGTAGGGACAGCTTTATATGTTCTAGTGTTCGTGATAAATGCTGTTATGAGGGCCCTCACTCTGTTGACAATGCTTTACTTGTGTGTGATGTTAATATTCAATGCACTGATGAATGTATGTATGTTGCTTCCAGGTGGCGTAAAAGATGGCGGGAGCTTTTTATCGTTCTTGCCGGCATACTTTCATATATATTTTTTTGCTTTGTCACATATCCTAAAACGGGAGTTGGGCATAAGGCCAACAACTTTATCCTGAGACTCACCTAGAGGCAACTCTAGATGGAGGGGAGGTGGAATTTTTATGGAAACCCCCAACAAAATCAATCAAGCAACTCCGACAAACGCTGACAACGAATCGAAAGAATACATTCATATTCCCAGAATATGTGACAAAAAATTGGATTCTGAAAAGTAAGAACAATGGCGGCAACATCAGAACTACCCAAGTAGTCCGAGAAATGGATAGATATCACCTAGACGTACTGGGCGTCAGTGAAATGCGATGGCCAGAAGCAGAGAAAAGGACGGCGGAAACCGTATGTTCAGGCAGAGACGATGGGAAATACCAAGAAGGAGTTGGTATAACTATGTAAACTTTAGCAGCAAAGAGCCTTACAAAATGGGAACCAGTGAACAGTTGTATATCGTATATTAAGAGCTCGGTACAAAATAAGTCACTGAAGAATGACAATCATACAAGGATATGCACTCAGGAACGATGCAGATGATGAAATAAAAGATGTATTCTATCACCAACTACAGCAACTCATAAAGAATAGTAGGTTCAAGGCACTCTACAGCCAACAGCATAAAGAATAGTACGTACAAGGCACTCTACAGTCACCAGCATAAAGAATAGTACGTTCAAGGCACTCTACAGCCAACAGCATAAAGAATAGTACGTACAAGGCACTCTACAGCCAACAGCATAAAGAATAGTACGTACAAGGCACTCTACAGTCACCAGCATAAAGAATAGTAGGTTCAAGGCACTCTACAGCCAACAGCATAAAGAATAGTACGTACAAGGCACTCTACAGTCACCAGCATAAAGAATAGTACGTTCAAGGCACTCTACAGTCACCAGCATAAAGAATAGTACGTACAAGGCACTCTACAGTCACCAGCATAAAGAATAGTAGGTTCAAGGCACTCTACAGCCAACAGCATAAAGAATAGTAGGTTCAAGGCACTCTACAGTCACCAGCATAAAGAATAGTAGGTTCAAGGCACTCTACAGTCACCAGCATAAAGAATAGTAGGTTCAAGGCACTCTACAGCCAACAGCATAAAGAATAGTACGTACAAGGCACTCTACAGTCACCAGCATAAAGAATAGTAGGTTCAAGGCACTCTACAGTCACCAGCATAAGGAATAGTAAGTTCAAGGCACTCTACAGTCACCAGCATAAAGAATAGTACGTTCAAGGCATTCTACAGTCACCAGCATAAAGAATAGTACGTTCAAGGCACTCTACAGTCACCAGCATAAAGAATAGTAGGTTCAAGGCACTCTACAGTCACCAGCATAAAGAATAGTAGGTTCAAGGCACTCTACAGTCACCAGCATAAAGAATAGTACGTTCAAGGCACTCTACAGTCACCAGCATAAAGAATAGTACGTTCAAGGCACTCTACAGCCAACAGCATAAAGAATAGTACGTTCAAGGCACTCTACAGTCACCAGCATAAAGAATAGTACGTTCAAGGTAATCTACAGCCACCAGCATAAAGAATAGTAGGTTCAAGGCACTCTACAGCCAACAGCATAAAGAATAGTAGGTTCAAGGCACTCTACAGTCACCAGCATAAAGAATAGTAGGTTCAAGGCACTCTACAGTCACCAGCATAAAGAATAGTAAGTTCAAGGCACTCTACAGTCACCAGCATAAAGAATAGTAGGTTCAAGGCACTCTACAGCCAACAGCATAAAGAATAGTACGTTCAAGGCACTCTACAGCCAACAGCATAAAGAATAGTACGTTCAAGGCACTCTACAGTCACCAGCATAAAGAATAGTACGTTCAAGGCACTCTACAGTCACCAGCATAAAGAATAGCACGTTCAAGGCACTCTACAGTCACCAGCATAAAGAATAGTAGGTTCAAGGCACTCTACAGTCACCAGCATAAAGAATAGTAGGTTCAAGGCACTCTACAGTCACCAGCATAAAGAATAGTAGGTTCAAGGCACTCTACAGTCACCAGCATAAAGAATAGTACGTTCAAGGCACTCTACAGTCACCAGCATAAAGAATAGTAGGTTCAAGGCACTCTACAGTCACCAGCATAAAGAATAGTACGTTCAAGGCATTCTACAGTCACCAGCATAAGGAATAGTACGTTCAAGGCACTCTACAGTCACCAGCATAAAGAATAGTACGTTCAAGGCACTCTACAGTCACCAGCATAAAGAATAGTACGTTCAAGGCACTCTACAGTCACCAGCATAAAGAATAGTACGTTCAAGGCACTCTACAGTCACCAGCATAAAGAATAGTAGGTTCAAGGCACTCTACAGCCAACAGCATAAAGAATAGTACGTTCAAGGCACTCTACAACCACCAGCATAAAGAATAGTACGTTCAAGGCACTCTACAGCCAACAGCATAAAGAATAGTACGTACAAGGCACTCTACAGCCAACAGCATAATTAACATCTATTATTTGTTCCTGATGCGCAAACGTTAAACACATATTTATTTTTTATGTGCTTTATTTGCATTCTCCCGTGGACAAGATGTGGGAGGACATAATGGCGGCTAATCCTAGCTTGTCTCTGTGTATATTTAAGAGATACCTTGGACCAATATCCCCCGAAGGGAAGTAAGAAAGAACCATATTTACAGGAACTTAGTACCCCGCTGTAAGCACATCAATAACATGTCATACGATACGTTAAGGAAACAGGTATTATGTATGTCTAAATATCGGTGAATATGTCGTTAAACTGTTTGTCCTTGTTAGCGACGAGCAAGAGGTGTAAGGTGTCTCCAGGTGACAATCGTGTCAGGGTGTACTGTAAACAGCTCCACAGAATTTGATTCCAAGATGGCTGTGTTGTGTGGGGGTCTCTAATCTCTTGTTAGACATTTCAAAAGCTCAAACACGCCCTGACATCTTCTAAGTCCTGCGTGATATTTGTTATTATTATTGTTGTTAGTGTTCTTGTAGGTCTGTTAAAAAAATGGATATAAGAAGTAAGGCGAGGTTGTGAATTTCAGAACTTTATTGTCAGAAATGTGAGTGTATGCAGAGGATTGTAGAGGATTATAGAGGATTATGGCTGATTGTAGAGGTTGTCCACGTCCAGAGGTTTTCTGTGAATATCAGAGTAAACAGCAGCAGGCCATAACTGTCACTCCCGATGTCCTGTTGTTTGCTGTCTTATAGGTAGCTGTCTTATGAGCTGCTGTGATATAGGTTGCTGTTTTATAAATTGGTGTCTTATTAGTTTTTGTCTTATTGGTTGTTGTTTAATTTGTTACTGTCTTATGAGATTGTTGTCTTATGATATTGTTGTCTTATGGATTGTTGTCTCAAGGGTTACCGTTTTATGGGTTGTTATCCTCAGACTAGCTGTAGTAGAATAGGATGGGTAATTAGTTGGATAGAAATATAATAGTAGTCTCCCCTGTAGAGAGTTAATTTTGGATACTTATAGGCGTGCGCAGGGGGAAATCTGTTGTAAAGCTCGCACGTATGTGCAGTCATAGTGAACGAATTTGGAAGAGATGCACAGAAAAGATGAGATGAGAAAGAAAGACGAGCAAAAGAAAAGGTTCGAGAAATGTAGGCACGCAAGTTTTTCTTCACTGTCAGTATTTTAGTTTTGCTTCTAAATAGTAGAATATAGACTGTAGTCAGTCATTGTAGTCAGTCCTTTGTAGGAATGCTTATTATTGGTTAAATTTGTCCTTTTTAAGACAGTTTCTTCTGAATTCAGATTTTGAGAGAATATGTGATATTGTCTGCAATAAGAAGCAAAAATGTCCTTCAACTACTTCCTGTGGGAAAGATCGTCCCATGGCGAAGTCAAGTCGCCCGAACATTTTTTCATGCATTTGTGAATTCCATCAGTCTTTTTCACGCCATTTCCATTTGACAACCTCCACCAACAAATGTGGTTTCATCAATAAATCTGTTCTGTTGTATGGTCCGGAGTTGGCTGATTATTGACTTATGTTTTGTGTCGTAACTGTGGAGTTGGACTGATCATTTACTTTTATTTATATAGTTCACAAGGCTTGCGAGAACTCTGTTTAGTGATCATGGGTTAGATGAAGCTGCATAGAGCGTATCAGTGTAATGAAGTGAGGCAAGTGTAACAACTTGATGATGTCATGGAAGTTCCCCAAAACGTTCAAGGTACTCAACAGCCAACAGCATAAAGAATAGTACGTTCAAGGCACTCTACAGTCAACAGCATAAAGAATAGTACGTTCAAGGCACTCTACAGTCACCAGCATAAAGAATAGTAGGTTCAAGGCACTCTACCGTCACCAGCATAAAGAATAGTACGTTCAAGGCACTCTACCGTCACCAGCATAAAGAATAGTACGTTCAAGGCACTCTACAGCCAACAGCATAAAGAATAGTAGGTTCAAGGCACTCTACAGCCAACAGCATAAAGAATACTACGTTCAAGGCACTCTACAGCCAACAGCATAAAGAATAGTACTTCAAGGCACTCTACAGTCACCAGCATAAAGAATAGTACGTTCAAGGCACTCTACAGTCACTAGCATAAAGAATAGTACGTTCAAGGCACTCTACAGTCACCAGCATAAAAAATAGTACGTTCAAGGCACTCTACAGTCACCAGCATAAAAAATAGTACGTTCAAGGCATTCTACAGTCACTAGCATAAAGAATAGCACATTCAAGGCACTCTACAGCCAACAGCATAAAGAATAGTACGTTCAAGGCATTCTACAGTCACCAGCATAAAAAATAGTACGTTCAAGGCACTCTACAGCCAACAGCATAAAGAATAGTACGTTCAAGGCACTCTACAGCCAACAGCATAAAGAATAGTACGTTCAAGGCACTCTACAGCCAACAGCATAAAGAATAGCACGTTCAAGGCACTCTACAGTCACCAGCATAAAGAATAGTACGTTCAAGGCACTCTATAGCCAACAGCATAAAGAATGGTACGTTCAAGGCACTCTACAGTCACCGGCATAAAGAATAGTACGTTCAAGGCACTCTACAGTCAACAGCATAAAGAATAGTACTTCAATGCACTCTACAGCCAACAGCATAAAGAATAGCACGTTCAAGGCACTCTACAGTCACCAGCATAAAGAATAGTACGTTCAAGGCACTCTACAGTCAACAGCATAAAGAATAGTACGTTCAAGGCATTCTACAGTCACCAGCATAAGGAATAGTACGTTCAAGGCACTCTACCGTCACCAGCATAAAGAATAGTACGTTCAAGGCACTCTACAGCCAACAGCATAAAGAATAGTAGGTTCAAGGCACTCTACAGCCAACAGCATAAAGAATACTACGTTCAAGGCACTCTACAGCCAACAGCATAAAGAATAGTACTTCAAGGCACTCTACAGTCACCAGCATAAAGAATAGTACGTTCAAGGCACTCTACAGTCACTAGCATAAAGAATAGTAGGTTCAAGGCACTCTACAGTCACCAGCATAAAAAATAGTACGTTCAAGGCACTCTACAGTCACCAGCATAAAAAATAGTACGTTCAAGGCATTCTACAGTCACTAGCATAAAGAATAGCACATTCAAGGCACTCTACAGCCAACAGCATAAAGAATAGTACGTTCAAGGCATTCTACAGCCAACAGCATAAAGAATAGTACGTTCAAGGCACTCTACAGCCAACAGCATAAAGAATAGTACGTTCAAGGCACTCTACAGCCAACAGCATAAAGAATAGCACGTTCAAGGCACTCTACAGTCACCAGCATAAAGAATAGTACGTTCAAGGCACTCTATAGCCAACAGCATAAAGAATGGTACGTTCAAGGCACTCTACAGTCACCGGCATAAAGAATAGTACGTTCAATGCACTCTACAGCCATCAGTATAAAGAATAGTACGTACAAGGCACTGTACAGCCATCAGTATAAAGAATAGTAGGTTCAAGGCACTCTACAGTCAACAGCATAAAGAATGGTACGTTCAAGGCACTCTACAGCCAACAGCATAAAGAATAGTACGTTCACGGCACTCTACAGCCATCAGCATAAAGAATAGTACGTACAAGACACTATACAGCCATCAGCATAAAGAATAGTACGTACAAGACACTATACAGCCATCAGCATAAAGAATAGTACGTACAAGACACTATACAGCCATCAGCATAAAGAATAGTACGTACAAGGCACTCTACAGCCATCAGTATAAAGAATAGTACGTACAAGGCATTCTACAGCCATCAGTATAAAGAATAGTACGTACAAGACACTATACAGCCATCAGTATAAAGAATAGTACGTACAAGGCACTCTACAGCCATCAGTATAAAGAATAGTACGTACAAGGCACTCTACAGCTATCAGTATAAAGAATAGTACGTACAAGGCACTCTACAGCCATCAGTATAAAGAATAGTACGTACAAGGCACTCTACAGCCATCAGTATAAAGAATAGTACGTACAAGGCACTCTACAGCCATCAGTATAAAGAATAGTACGTAAAAACTTGAAGCACCGCAGGGTAAACGGATCACGCTATACATAGGAAAGAAAAACACCAATTTAGTTGTACAAACAACACACCAGATCAAGTAAAAGTTTGTTTATATTGTTATCTGCCCCTGAACACGCACACTAAAAAAAAATTAATCTCCAG
>CM019702.1:65935877-65940877 GCA_009760885.1 Achatina immaculata
AAAACAAGTTAGTACACACCTCCGACTACCTCTACAACAAATCAAGTTAGTACACATATCCCTCTACCTCTACAACAAATCAGGTTAGCACTCATCTCCCTCTAACTCTACAACAAATCAGGTTAGCACTCATCTCCCTCTAACTCTACAACAAATCAGGTTAGCACTCATCTCCCTCTAACTCTACAACAAATCAAGTTAGTACACACCTTCCCCTACATCTACAACAAGTGAAGTTAGCAAGCAGCTCCCTCTAACTCTACAACAAATCAAGTTAGCATTCACCTCCCTCTAACTCTACAACAAGTCGTTAGCAAGCAGCTCCCTCTAACTCTACAACCAATCAAGTTAGCACTCATCTCCCTCTAACTCTACAACAAATCAAGTTAGCATTCACCTCCCTCTAACTCTACAACAAATCAAGTTAGCACTCATCTCCCTCTAACTCTGCAACAAATGAGATGAACTTGCCCGATTAGAGCAGAGAGAGAGAGAGAACTTTAAAAGAAAAAAAAAACACGAAGTAAGGAAACAATCTGAAATAAAGTTCTAAAAATAAATTTGGGGATAAGAAATGTCGAGAATGGAAGAAATATACATCACATGTAAGGAAAGCTGATGTGACATTTTCACATGATGATGGTTTCGGTGCCGAAAAGTGACAGGCATGTAAAGAGGGATTCGTCACTCATTGGTACCGCTAACAATCCTCATTTAATATTGAATGTAGCCACGTTGGCAATCCTGATGGTTTGAAGAATGTAGCCACGTTGACAATCCTGATAGAGCGAAGAATGTAGCCACGTTGATAATCCTGATAGAATGAAGAATGTAGCCACGTTGACAATCCTGATAAAGTGAAAAATGTAGGCAAGATCTGATGAATGCCGCAAACCAAATTATTAACATGGGATAAAATGACCACTTTTCTACGATTACATGCAAGTCGTGGCAGTGTTGTAGTGGACTCACCGCCCAGGTACGTCCATCTCCACGCCTCTACCCGCCCATCTCCACACCTACACCAACCCATCTCCACACCTACACCAACCCATCTCCACACCTACACCAACCCATCTCCACGCCTACACCAACCCATCTCCACACCTACACCAACCCATCTCCACACCTACACCAACCCATCTCCACACCTACACCAACCCATCTCCACACCTACACCAACCCATCTCCACACCTACACCAACCCATCTCCACGCCTACACCAACCCATCTCCACACCTCACCACCCATCTCCACCCTACACCAACCCATCTCCACACCTACACCAACCCATCTCCACACCTACACCAACCCATCTCCACGCCTACACCAACCCATCTCCACACCTACACCCTCAGACTGACAAAACTCTGTTAACGAGATGTGCAGGTGGACAATGATCAGAAAAATCTCCTGCAAGATGTTGTTGCTGAAGTTCACAGTGTTTCAGATATTTTCATGAAATGATTGTGGAGACAAGATTGTGCTTGCAAGATCACATGAATAGACTGAATGATGCATGCAAAGAACACAATATGAAATTAGCCTAGGCAAAACAGAAATCATGACCATCGCGAGAGTAGACACACCAATAAACATTACACTGGAAAACCATACTATGAAGCAAGTAACGCATTTCAAATACCTCGGAAGCATTTTCTCAACAAAAGGAAAAAATAGACATAGAGATCCAAACAGATGTAACAAAGCGAACCAACTTATCGGGCAAATGGCTCCCATACTAAACAACAAGCATGTCTCACTGGAAACCAAAAGAACTATCTATAAGACAATCTTCATACCAACTCTGTGCTACCAATGCCAGGCATGGACGCTGACAGCAAAAGACAAAAGGAAAATTACAACAACTGAAATGAGATTCTTGAGAAGAATTCTTGGAATATCAAGAATGGACAGAATCATAAATGATGTCATTAGAAATAAAGTAGGAGTTGAACCCGTTCTGAACTATATACAAAAACAGCAAATAAAATGGTTGGGCATGTATCACGCCTACCAACAGAACGTGTAGCACAGAGACCAATGTTTTACAGACCACACAAAGGCAGAGGAAGGGGCCGCCCATGCAAACGATGGACCGATGGTATAGCAGAGTCCCTGAACATCTCAATGTACGAAGCCAACAGGCGACCCATTGGGAGATAACTGCACTTCACCTCTACATCTAGCAGTAAAGGACAAGGAAGGACAAGACAAGACAAGACAAGATTGTGCAGACTGAGTTTCATGAGATGCGTTTTGTTTACGATCATGCATAGAAAAAGTAAACCAAAGGTGGAAGTTTAGATTCTAAATATGGGCAAAACACAGAAAATAATAATAATAATAATAATAATAATAATAATAATAAGAAGAAGAAGAAGTGGCCGAAATTGTTTGCATTGTAGATGACGAGTGATGTTTCAGAAAGTAATCCCTCCAGACAGAACAGCCACATGATAGTAAGAAACCAGGGAAGGTTCTATGTATTCTTGTACTGTGTGATCTTGTACTGTGTGATCTTGTACAGGTATTAGCTGTGCTTCTTGGTAACTGAGAAAACAGATCAAGTTTCTAATGATGGTCTGATAAACTCATAATCTGGGTGAAATTTCCTTATCTAAGTCATTTGTCATTTATCTACGTTATCTGTCTTTTATCTACGTTATCTGTCTGTTTTTGGATGTGTGAAGTGTGTGAAGTGCTTTCTGTTGTGAGACTGTTTTAGGATTCGTGAAGTGTGTGAAGTGCTTTCTGTTGTGAGAACGTTTAAGATGTGTGAAGTGTGTGAAGTGCTTTCTGTTGTGAGACTGTTTTAGGATGTGTGAGTTGTGTGAACTGCTTTCTGTTGTGAGACTGTTTTAGGATGTGTGAGTTGTGTGAAGTGCTTTCTGTTGTGAGACTGTTTTAGGATGTGTGAGTTGTGTGAATTGCTTTCTGTTGTGAGAACGTTTAAGATATGTGAAGTGTGTGAGTGCTTTCTGTTGTGAGACTGTTTTAGGATGTGTGAGTTGTATGAAGTGCTTTCTGTTGTGAGAACGTTTAAGATGTGTGAAGTGTGTGAAGTGCTTTCTGTTGTGAGAACGTTTAAGATGTGTGAAGTGTGTGAAGTGCTTTCTGTTGTGAGAACGTTAAGATGTGTGAAGTGCTTTCTGTTGTGAGAACGTTTAAGATGTGTGAAGTGCTTTCTGTTGTGAGACTGTTTTAGGATGTGTGAGTGGTGTGAAGTGCTTTCTGATGTGGGGCTGTTTATGTTATAAACATCGCCGCTTTATCTGCCTACATGTTGTTTCTGTTTATGAGAGGTGAAAACTTTTGTAATTTAAATGTGGTCCTGTTTTAAAATGGATGCACTAAGGGATATAGTGTCATGTCCATATTTTCCTTGACCTGTCGACACACAACCTAGCTCGCCTTCCTTTTTCCAACAACGAAGGAGCCAGTACCCATTTGTATGTCGCTGGCTGAATGTGTAAGGTAATATTATAAGCTATCCAGTGTGGAGTTGTATCCAATGTTGATTTATAGTTATATCCAATGCTGATTTATAGTTATATCCAATGTTGATCTATAGTCATATTCAATACTGATTTATAGTTATATCCAATGTTGATCTATAGTCATATTCAATACTGATTTATAGTTATATCCAATGTTGATCTATAGTCATATCAATACTGATTTAGTTATCCAATGTTGATCTATAGTCATATTCATACTGATTTATAGTTATATCCAATGTTGATCTATAGTCATATTCAATACTGATTTCTAGTTATATCTAATGTTGATCTATAGTCATATTCAATACTGATTTCTAGTTATATCCAATGTTGATCTATAGTCATATTCAATACTGATTTATAGTTATCCAATGTTGATCTATAGTCATATTCAAACTGATTTATAGTTATATCCAATGTTGATCTATAGTCATATTCAATACTGATTTATAGTTATATCCAATGTTGATCTATAGTCATATTCAATACTGATTTATAGTTATATCCAATGTTGATCTATAGTCATATTCAATACTGATTATAGTTATATCCAATGTTGATCTATAGTCATATTCAATACTGATTTATAGTTATATCCAATGTTGATCTATAGTCATATTCAATACTGATTTATAGTTATATCCAGTGTTGATTTATAGTTATATCCAGTGTTGATTTATAGTTGACCGTAACACTTCTATCGTGAAATAATTCTTGATAATTCTTACTTACGTCATTTATTTTCTTGTTTGCTCATCTCATTTCACCCCTGACGTTCCTTTGAGTACGTATAATTTTGTTTAGTTCTCTCTCTCTGTCAAGTCATTCACTTCGTCATATCAAAGTCAGCTGCCAAGTCAGCTGGTAAGACATCAGATCCACGTCGCGATATCAAAGTCAGCTGGTGAGACAACAAATTCACTTCGTGATATCAAAGCCAGCTGGTGAGACATCAAATTTAATTCTTGATATCAAAGTCATCTGGTGAGACAACAAATTCACTTCGTGATATCAAAGTCAGCTGGTAAGACAACAAATTCACTTCGTGATATCAAAGTCAGCTGGTAAGACAACAAATTCACTTCGTGATATCAAAGTCAGCTGGTGAGACAACAAATTCACTTCGTGATATCAAAGCCAGCTGGTGAGACATCAAATTTAATTCTTGATATCAAAGTCATCTGGTGAGACAACAAATTCACTTCGTGATATCAAAGCCAGCTGGTAAGACGTTACAATCATCTTGTGAACGATAGTCTAACATTCAGCCCAACAGCCATAACATCCAGGAGGTTATTCCAGTACTTGTAGAGAATGTTCGAAAACTGAAGCCAGAACAAGATGACATGAACTCAGCTTGACCTCAAAGACCTGACTGTCTGATAAATACAGATTTTTTAACTAAACACTTGTTACTTTCCCATAAACACTTGTTACTTTCCCATAAACACTTGTTACTTTCCCATAAACACTTGTTACTTTCCCATAAACACTTGT
>CM019702.1:65945877-65947952 GCA_009760885.1 Achatina immaculata
ATATCAGAGCGAGATAGAAAACAGGCACTCAGATATCACAACATTATAGAAATCATTCACTCAGGTATCACATCATTATAGAAAACAGGCACTCAGATATTACAGCATTATAGAAAACAGGCACTCAGATATCAGAGCAAGATAGAAAACAGACACTTAGATATCACAGCATTATAGAAAGCAGGCACTCAGATATCATAGCATTATAGAAAACAGACACTCAGATATCAAAACAAGATAGAAAGCAGACACTTAGATATCACAGCATTATAGAAAACAGGCACTCAGATACCACAACGTTATAGAAAACAACCACTTAAATATCAGAGCAAGATAGAAAGCAGGCACTCAGATATCGGAGCAAGATAGAAAGCAGGCACTTAGATATAACAGCATTATAGAAAACAGGCACTTAGATATCAGAGCAAGATAGAAAACAGGCACTCAGATATCAGAGCAAGATAGAAAACAGGCACTCAGATATCAGAGCAAGATAGAAAACAGACACTCAGATATCAGAGCAAGATAGAAAACAGGCACTCAGATATCAGAGCAAGATAGAAAACAGACACTCAGATATCAGAGCAAGATAGAGAGAAGGCACTTAGATATTACAACAGAAAAACTTCAACAAATATGATTTAAAAGACAATTTTTTTAAAAAAAATCATCAAATTAAAAAAAAATTAATCAAATTAAAGAAAGTCGAGTCTCGTACAAATGGAACCTATGGTAGACAAGTGAGGTAGCTATACCCGAAGCTGCCATGCAAAATCTACACGTGCTGTGTTGTAACTAATTTTCTAACCCTAGTTTCACGAAGACACGAAAACTCAGTGATAATTGATGATGATGCTGCCACAACACAGTTCCCAGCCTGTCACCTCCAGAGCCTGAACCAGATACTGAACGACGTCCAGCAAGTCACCGAGAAAGTGCCAGCGGACATGTAACCCAACGCTCTGTTTCATTAGTGAGGGTGAGCACAAGCTGGTGACCTTCGTGGCTGAGATGACCTGTTTTTCTCAAGGCCTTTCTGTTTCCGGTTAAAGTTCTCTTCCATTTCTGTTCTGAGGCTATTATTTTCTGTTATCTGAGCTGGGTTAAGGTTTTGGCAACTAGAAAGGGCATTTGTTTTATGTCCAGCCATTACATGTAAGAACCACGGCGCCCTCTGGTTGACACATACCCGTGAGATGGAGCCTTCGCAGCAGAGAAACATTTACTTTCTTGTTTACAGCTTTCGGATATGACTTGAGATTTTACACCAGAAAGTTGAAAATGAATGATTTTTTTCTCTCCTACATCATCGTTATGGTTTTCTTTTGCATCATATCGTGTCGGACACGGAGTGGGTTTTAGTGGCTTGCCTTGTGTATTTTTTAGTGTGGATCTAATAATTAGATTTATTGACGGAAATTACAACCACTAGGAATCTGCTGAACTTGACCCCACTGTCAGAGTGAACAACCTCGCCATCTTGTAAACAGAATTACAAGTGACAGATGGATGGTGCACCTCTCCCTGCTGGTAGGAAACATTTTGACAAGAAGGAATGGATCTGGTAGGACGTGGAAATTGCTTAAATAGAGACCTGTGACATGTGGTCGGTGGGTTGTAACTGGGAGTGGTGGATGGGGAACCGGGGAGGGAGAGAGAGTGACGCACTACTGGTCTAGCTAGGAGAATTTGAAACAGGTGATTGGGGAAGAGATGTTGCAGAGAAGAGGGGTTGCTGAGAAAATAGCGGGGTTGCAGAGTGATGCTGTGAGGAAGTTTGAAAAGTAAAAAGGGGTGGATTTAGTGGAGAGGTACTATAATGATTGAAGAGATGATGTTACGTGTAACTAAACAGCGAGTTTAACCCATGTGGTTTCCAGCGTCCATAATTTTGAATGCACCGGTTCTCAAGTGCCAGGCGGCTTGTGTCATCTGCGTGACATTGTTTAATGGCTGTTACCAGAAAATCAGATTTGCCTCTGTGGTTGGGGCCATTGAAATGATTTGGGACTGGTTTCGAAGCATGCTGGTGATGTCGTATAGATGTTTTTGCATGCGGTCCCCTAATCTGAGGC